>JAMZAV010001196.1:0-438834 GCA_024449915.1 Sweltsa coloradensis
GGCCGATATGATCGTGTCAATTATAACAGACAAAGAATTAATTAAAAAATTACTCGTTTTGGAGTCGAACCCGGATCATTCGGTTCTATCCGCGCGTTTTCTTTTCGCGCGAGCTGGAGTATCCACTTCACAAAGTACTCGGACTCAGTGGCGTAGGAACTATTTTTTTAGTGGGGGGGTCACACTCAAGTTGACTACGAGGTTGGGTGGGCAAACCGGGGTCTGGGGCGAAGCCCCAGCCGCCGGAGGCTTTTTCGGCGTAGGCGAGATTTTTTTTCAAAAGGTGCCCTTGATAGGTGGCCTAAAACACGTTTTCAGGCGAATTTTAATAATGAATAAGGGTTCCATTTTGAAGCTAATATTGCATTGAAGATTGATTACCTAACTAAAATTGGTCGACAGTCTGCTTGGAAGTGAAAAATTGCACACAAAATATAGGATGAATATTAGTCTGAATCAGATGGCTAGTCTAGTCTCTTACTTAATCTTCTAAAAAAATGTTAACAAAAACCTTCCTTTCTGTTTGCAAGCCCGACAGTGATAAAAATCCTAAAAATCACCCAACAAGCTATAAGTTGCTGAGTTGGACTCAATTGCGCAAGGCCATTTAAAAATGGAAAGTAAAATAGTGTTCCAGTTTGGAGTCGTTCTGTGTTTAATTTACGCGACTGTCAATACGAAATATCTTAAATATATTGTATTAAAATTGTCTCCACTGGGAATAGAACCCCGGCCGGTCTCCCGCTATGTCCGGGCGGTCGGGGCGGATGCTCTTACCAAATGAGCATTGGAGACGGCGTCATGAACTCGGTCTATTTGGTAGTTATATTTTATTATTGGGGTGTGATAGTTAAGTGTCGATATAATCAAATACAAATGGTGAACATTGTGGGCACTACACCCAAAAAAATCAGAACGTTAAAGGTCTATTCACGTGAGAAAATCTAAAGCCGATCATTGTACAAACTGTATTCGCTTGGGCATATCCTCATTGCACATGAAAGATATATCAATCTAGATTTTGTTTGTGCCATTCAAGAACGACGTGGTAACGCAATAAATTAGTCCACAGCTGTCCCCACCCCCCTCCAGCAGCAAGCATTTCTCTTGCAATAGTAAGATATTATTCTCAAGGCCACGCATCGTGTGTAAAGCTGGGCTCCGACAACGTATGCGTGACAAGTCTTTACTTTTTTTACGTGTTATCCAATCACGCATCATTGTTTTGAGAATATTGTTTATTGTGCCATGCAAGTACCTAACCAACATACCGGATGACATAAATAGCGGATCGACGACACATTCTGTAGATTTGCCACATCATCGTCATTAGAAAATTTATTAAGGTGACGCTATAGCGAGCACTAGGGCCCCGGGCCTTAGAGGGGAAAGGGGGAAATGCAACAAGTTTGCCTTGCATTGGTTAAAATTGCTGTTTTTTGGAAATTAATAAAGATTTTAAAGTCCTTTTTTGGGTTTTTTAAAAAGGGAAAAAAATGTTAACCTTTCATCAATCAAACCATAAATTATTAATTCGAAATTAGCCCATAAAAATTCCCTTTTTATTAACATCGGACATTTGCTATTTAAAGACGTTTAACAAGAGAAAAATATCAATTCAGAAAGGGGATTCAAAAACGTTTTTTTTATAAAACGTAAAATCTTAGTGTCTGAAAAAAAGAAAATTTTTTCAATTGTTTTATTGAAAATCCCTTAAAAAAAAAATTAATTAAATTTTTTTAATTTAAAACAGTTTGTTTCCTTTTCATGCCCAAAAATTTAAAAAAAAGGGACGTTTTGGTCAGGCTTTTGCATTTATTTTGTATTTATTTTAATGTTTTTTAAAATTTTTTATGAAAATTTTTTAACCTTTTTTGGGGGGTTTACAAATTTAAAGGGTTTCGTTCTCAAACTTGGAAGAAAAAAAACCCGCCCCGCATGGAGCGCTTCGCCGTTTGGGAGGGGCAGTTTTTGGGAACCAGCCCAAAACCGGGAAACCCCGGGAAAGACAAAATGCAATTTTTAAAACAATTGAAGCAATTTTTTACTTTGTTACAGATATGCAATCACTTTAAATTACATTGTGGGGAAAACTTTTTACGGGATAGTTCAATACTGAAATGGGTAAAGCGTAAAACCCTAAAGGGCGCGGCAACTCAACAATGCTCCCCTGCAATTGCTTGCATTTTTTGTAAAAAATGTAACGTGAATTAATAATCTATAAAAAAATTTAAAGCGAATTCAGGGTGTATACCAGTACTTCAATTATCGAATGGATAGGGTTAATCTAGTTTTTTTTACACGTTGTAGTTTATACTAGTTTTTTAAAAAAATAATCAATGTTTCGGGGATTTATTTATTTGGGGGCCTCGGGGAAAAAAAGGGCCGCCCTTTTGTAATTTATTGTTAATACAAAATATACTGAATGGCCCTTTTTTAAAATTATTTTACTTTAAAGGGTGGTTTCGTTTTTTTATTTTGGAACTCGTTTTAATTAATTTTTTATATGCAAATGCACCGCTATATTAACTGTTTTTTTTAAAGGTTTTAAAAAAGAAAGGGCCATTCAGCAAATACTTAATAACGTATTCAGTACAAATAGGCCTACTAAAAAAATAGGGGACCCCCTCAGTTGTTTTGTTTTTTGGGCAAAATTTCTACGAGCCGGTTTTCAGTTTTTTTGCAATGCCCTACCCAAAAGATGGCCCTTTCTTTTTCCAAACCCCGCCTAAGGGGGGGTTTTCCCCTCCATTCATTTTTGGGGTTTGGGTGTTCAGAACCCCCAAAAGGGTTAAAAGGACCGCGGCACCACCTGCCCATTTCTCTGTCTGCAAAGTTTTTGACAATGTGGGTTTTCCCAAAAACAAAACCCAATCACTTTTTTGCTCTCTTCAGTGCCACGTCCCCTAAACGTCTTCGTTTTTGGGGAGGTAACATTTTTTGGTGGTAATCTAGGAGTGGGAAGAAGGAAATGGAAAAAAAAAAATAAAAACCCCAAACGGTCTCAACTGACGAAACCTATACAATACGGGGATTGTGGTGCCCAACCAAAAATAAACATAGTAAAACAAATGCTTCTATTAGCGTTGACGGTATTATCCTTAATTTTTTTTTCACTTTACGTAAAAATTGTTTTTTGCATAGAAACCCTGGTTTGGGGCTTAAATTTTCTATTTTTTTTTTTGAAAATTGTATTTGCTTTATTGCAAGGTTCGAGTTGGTGGGGGGTTGTTACTTCCTTTTTTTTAAAATTATATCCAGGGACACAGGGCATAGTACCCTCATTTTGTGTAAGGCCGGGACGTTTTTAATGTTAATTAATTTTTATTTTAGTTCGATATTATTGGGCCCCAAAAATTATTTTTCACGGAGCGGATTTTGTCGTTTTTGTTTCCTCGTCCTAATGAGAACACAGCTTATAACTTTGTGTAAAAAACCTTTCTTATTTTCTATGGGTAGCTAAAAAATTTTTGTAAAATTTGTCCGAGTGGGGAATTGTAAAAAACCCCCTTATCCCTTTTTCCCCCCGTAGTTTTAGTTTCTTTTTTTCCTTGTTGGGTTCATTTTAAAGTTAAATTTAAAAGAAAACGGGTTCTTTACTAGCGGGCCCAAGCGAAAATGGTCTAATCCCCTAAACAAACGAATAAAGTGGAAAATCTAGGGCGTTTCAACGGCTCAAATTATATATTTATTCCCTTTTTGGGGCTTAAACCCGGTTTTCATCATATTGCACCGCTGTGATAATGCAAGTTAAAAAATTGAATTTAAATTTTTTGTAAAAAAAAGTAAAATTTAAAATATGTATAAAAAAAGAAATTTTTAAAAATTTTGGTTAGTCAAAATGAAAAAAACTTACTTAGTTTTTTAAATTTTATTTTCCCCAAGCAAAAAAAACATAATTTTTCCATGGATAAAAACAACTACACATTCTTGGTTCCCCAATTTGGGATACAGGGGGTTTAGGTTCGGTTGTTGTGAATTTTTCAATGAGTCTATTCTACGTTGAGAAAAAGTTTTTTTCATAAATTTTGGGGTTTGGGGCCCGGGGGGGGGGGGGGGTCCATTTGTTGAACTTTTCCCAAACCGGAAAAACCAAAAACCAACCTCCCGAGGGGCCCCCCCAAAAAGCTGCCCTGGCTGAGTGTTTTTTGCCCCCGAGCGGTGTTTCGTTTTCTCCCTGTCGGGCAAAAGTTCTACCCAAAACAACACTTCGTAATTTTTTTTTTTTTTGGCCTTCAAAAAAGGTTTGGTACAGAATGTTTTTGGTGCCACTGGGGCTTTGGGGCGGGGGGGGGGGGTTATAGTAAGTCCCCCCCCCCCCCCCCCGCTCCTCCGCAAATTTGGCTGGGACCGGCAACCTCTACCACCATTATAATAAAAGGGTTTGGAAACGAAATCTATTATTGTTTGGGTTTTCTTATGCAAATGAAAAACCTTCTTTCCCCTTTTTTTTGGGTATTTTGGGTTTCCGCACTTTTTATATTTTGGTTTATTTGGTTTTGGGAAAGCGTCAACCGTTAGGTCAAAATGCACCATCTACTAATGCACTACTCTGGGGGGGGGGGGGGGGGGGGGGCATGCTGGTCAAAAACCAGCCCAGGGGGTCAGGGGGGGGAAGGGGGGTTTTCTCACGTCGCGGTGGGTCATCGTCTTAGCACCCTTTTCTTTGGGTGCCCTTTTTCATCGTCGTGGGGGTTTTGGGGGTAAAGGGAAAGGGGGGCAATGTCTTCGACGACGATTGCCGGGGAAGCTCCCCCGGGTTTTGGGGAGTTTATACTCCCAATTTTTTCTTGCGGGTTTGGAGTGTGGGTTTTTTGCGAGGGGGAAATATACATAATTTTTAGCCTTGAACCCCCCCATGGGCGTCAAGAATTTTCAATTACCCCAAGTTTTATAACTTTTATTTATTTTTTATTATTTTTTTATAACTTACTATATAAATTTTAGGTTTGTTTTATTGGGTTTTAAATTAAAAGTGCACTTTATTTTAAAAAAGTGTGGGGATTGTGGCCTATATTATTTATATTAAATTTTAAGCTTGATACCCTTTTAATTCCCCCTTTAGAATTTTACAAAAATTTTATTTTAAAAAAAATTATGCATATTAATTTTAAAGGCTTTTACAACAAAAAAAAAAGTGTTCCAAAAATGAAATAATGTGATTTTCAGTCATTTCAAACCCCTGTTATCATGTCAGATTTGGTCCCACTCTCAATGATTAAAAGGGGAAATTTTCCCCCTTTGTTTTCTATGAGCGACGAAAAAACCCTCCTTATTAGCCAAAACTTTGCTGTAGCGACCACAAGGGCATCGTGACTCTTTTTTCATTTTCTTGTATAATACATAGGAGAATGATCAACATATCACGATAAAAACCGGACAGACCTTCGGGTTGAAAAATACGGCTTTTTTGTTGGGATTTTTGTAAAAAAGCGCGTTTTTTGTCCCCATACCCAAAAAAATATACCGGTGGGTGCACAATATGTTGCAGAAAGAACAGTTTTAGATTCACGTAAAATTTTTTGTCCCTTGGGTTGAAAATTTTTACGTAGGATTTAATCTTTGGAAATAAATTTATAATAGATTATACATATTCATTGATTTTTTGGGGGCTATACATTTTTATTTTTACTCGAAACCCCCCAAAGGGGATTAAGTGGGGTTCGGGGAAAAATTTTCTCCCTTGGTTTTTTTCATACCAATGAGCGTAAATATTACTTTTTTGTTTCCAATGACAAGGTTTTGTCCCGATTGTGTTTTTTCCCAAAAAGAGGGAAAAGTTGACCATTCTTTTTTATGAGGTTTTGCTTTGAAAACCCTTGACAAGGGAAAGCAATATTTTTGCGAATATTTAAAAAGGCTGGGGTTGAAAAGCTTTGCATTATATCTAGCATATTTAAAAGACAACCCCCCAAAAAATGTGATTTTTTGTGAACCCCCGTGGGCTTAAACCACAAATCCCTTTTGCCTGAGCGATGTTTTTTTGTCCAACATTTAGTAAAATTAAAACTAAACGAAAATTAAAGACAACCCTGTTTAGGGCAAAAATTAGTTCTCCCCCACAAGGGAATTTAAAAATATAAAAAAAAAAAAAAAAAAAATAAAGAAAATTTGGGTTTTCCCCTCAAATGTTCTTTCCAATATATCATACAAAAAGAAACGAACATAAAACGTGTTTGGGTTTTACCGTTTAAGTTTTAGTGGCGGACCTTTTGGGGACTTAAAGATTTTCCCCTTTTCCCTGGGGAATTTTAAGGTAAAAATTTAGGTTAAAAAGCACCCGAAGGGGGGGATGTAAAAAAAGGTTTAAACAAAAACTACTTTTTCGAGCACTGTCTTCTAATAATATTACCTAGGCTCATTTCCATTTTTGAAACAATCGCAAATTAGTCATTCCAAACACCTTTGGTTAACCCACCCCTCGAAAAAAAACACTCATCCCTTGTCTCCTTTGTTTTGGGCGGGAATACGGTTTTGGTTTTCCCCTTCATATTTTTTTGTATCCCGGGTGCCCAAATTTTCTCAAAGGAAAAACCCCTTTCCCATATTTTTTTTAGTTCCGATTTCTTTTAGGGCCAAAACCCCATTGGCCCGAAACTTCGGAAAAACGGATTGTGGTTGGGCAACGAGGTTTACAAAATCCAAATTTGGAAATAATTTTCTTCCCGGGAAATTTATTTCTATTATGGGGTCGCACAAAAAGACGCCGTCGGAGGAATTCTAGATCTTCGTGGGTAATTTTTCCCCGGTAGACCCAAAAAACTTTACAATCACATGTTAATAATGATTAAAATGTCATTAATTTTTTTTTATCTTTCGGGTGTCACATGCACTTGGCTTCGTTTGGGGGGGTGCTTAGTACGCATTTTAAAAAAAAATATACAAAGGGATTCTCGAAAAATTCCAAATTTTATTTGTAATAAAAATGCGAAAAGTTTTAAAGGAACCTGATGCCAAAATTTTTAAACACTAAAATTTTTCAAAAAAAAGGGAATCAAAATTTAGATCCCCGTTTTTTTAAAAAAAAAAGCAATTAAATTACAAATATCATTTTGGGGGGGGGGTTGGGGGATTATGCCCCCAATGGGGTAGGGTTGTGTCTCATTAAAGTGTAAGCCCCAACGGTTTTATATTAAAAAAAAAAAAAATTTTATTTTAAAATGCGGGAAAATATCAAAATTTTTTTTCAGTTACAAACCCCCCAAATTTTAACAATTTTAGATTCGGTTTTTGATTTTTGAGGTAGACAGCCCGGAAGGAAGCGGTGGGGTGTGGGGACAACAATTGTAAAAATAAATTAGTGGGGTTGAAAAGTTTCCACACAAAAGAGATTTTATAATGGCTGGACCTTTTCCTTTTAATCTTCAATATCAGCCTTAGAAGAAACCCCCTTTTTTTCTCTAAACCCCCTCCCCCTCGCCCCCCGCCTCGTCAACCCCCGAAGAGAGGGGAGCCTTTTCCCTTTTCCCCGACGTCTTTAGAAATTTTTCCTACCTGCAAGGGGGACTTTCCAAACCAAAAACCCCATTCAAAAAGCCCCCGTAGTTTTTACCAGGGGGGGCCCCCAACCCAGCGGATTTTTCCTTTTGGGAATGGACAACCATTTGAAGTCACGGGTTTAAAATTACTTTATCAATTCAAATGATAATTTTGTCTTTCAAAAATTGCTCTATCTTTTGGGTATTATCTTTGCTCTGAAATTTTTTTTGATTTAAAATATTTTTTGGGGGTTGAATGACCTGAGTTACCTGATGGCGGAAAAGGTTCATTAATTTTTGAAGCAAAGTTTTTTAAAAGGTTATAGTTTTTCAACGATGAAATCTTCACACTATAAAAAAAAGGGGAAACTTAGTGTGCAGTAAAGAAAAGTTACAATAAAAAATCTGGAAAAAAAACGACAGACAATGTAAAAATATGGAAACAAAAACGGTTCACAGGTGTTTTATTAAAAAATAAAATAGTTATATCTGCGTAATGCTGTCTTCCCGCAGTTTTAGCTGGAAAATTAAATTATAGTGGCATGATTTTAACCCCAAAAAATTCCCATTTTCCGACCCGGACAAAATTAGGGAAAAGGTTTTTTTCCGGATCATTCAAGAATATTGATTTTTTGGGTACATACTTTGGGGCCGCCAAAAACCGCCTTGGGGGTTTGCGGGCCCTCTTTGGAAAAAGGGGCGATTACAGTTTTTCAAATAAAACCCCAAATTTTTGAATGCTGTATACAACTTACAATTAAATGAAACACGTCTATTTAAAGCTAACTTTATGGACAATTGATATACATAGCAAGTTTAATGTTATATATTATACTGAAGCCATAATAGGTATGAATCCGATCGAGATTGTAATATATTTTCGAAATTAATTGTATTTTACTGTTTTGTGGCTAAAATAGTTACATTTTTCATATTTATCTTCCTATAAAACATGACGTACATATTGTGCTGAGTACACCTGCAAAATTGTATTTACGTACGTTAAAAAATGACTTACATACGAATTATTGTGCACGTGCGTGTGACGCGGCGGCTGCCGCCTCTGACGATGCATGTGGAGCTCGGCGCGCAGCATGGCTTACTAGTAACTGTAGTGAGTGACTCATGTGATGCATGTACGTAACAACCACTGTTTTGTATATCCAGCTAGGCCTTAGTTACATTTACAACAACAAACTATACGGCTGTGTCTTGTGAAGTGTATCTGATGATGATTTTAAATAATTATTTTTTTTTCGTCTTATATTATCAAGTCTGAATGTTGCCACTTTTTTGCTGTAAGTATGCACTTACATTGTGTTATACGTTCAATGTTGTCTCAGTGATGGGCCCAAGTATTTGAAAGCACTATAATATGTAACAATTACTATTAAATTTCGTTTATATACACTAAATTCAGTCATTTGTACAGCCCGCGATGATTGCTCTCAACGACTTCGACCAAGTCGTGGCGAATACGATTTTAAAGTTAACTATCTGTTCTGTGGCTAGACTGCTAGTGATAGTCATGAAAAAAAAACAGTCTGAAGATCACAGAAACATCATACACTTTGTGTCAACTAAACTAAAGAAATACACCATGTACCCGAATCGTAATGATGAGTGAGGTTTTATAGTTTTAGCAAGAGTGAATAGTGTTATTGAAGAAGATAGAAGATCGCTATCATCACCAATGATATTTACAATGTTCTAAAGTTGAAAACAATGATGTTCCTCGCAGGTGTGCTGACCCTGGTACAGCGTAGGCTTTTCAATCGCTCTGCAATTTCATGCCTGATAATCTTATATTAAAGTTTTCTTTGTCAGAATTATGAAGTAAATTGTGTGAATTTTGTGAAAGTACGAATTTATACCTTGTCAAATATCTATAAAGGGAACTAATTGCGCCTTTTCAAGACAATATTGCAGTGACAGAATTGCCAGGAAATAGTATCATTGTATGTCTTCAATCTTCATGATACATGCAATAAAATGTATCGTAACAATTGGTAATCTAGTAGAAAGAACTATGTACATGACGAACGCTTACGGATTGTAGAAGCTGCCACAGCCATTTGTATATGAAGGATATTCAGTAACAAACAAATATATGTAAATTTGAATATGAGACTTGAGACTTGAGAATGGCACTACCATTGACATTGTACCTCCTTCTCTTCAGTCTCTTATGGACGGTATAATTAAGGAGGGGTTGGGGGGGGGGGGAATTACTACATATACTACAGATCGTAATAGTATCGCCATCCCATGGAGCATGCAATCTGCAACGAGACCTCGTTTTATTTTATCTTCCATTTAGGTTGGACTTGCTGTCTATTTACGTCAAAAGTTAGGTTCGAAACACCTTATTGATATGGTATCCAACATAGGATTATGTGCCTCATATCATAAAAAATTGGTAGATTCGAATTCTCTGCTCTTCAACATGGTGCACTAAATGTAGACTCAGACGCATTTGTGCAAACTTTGTGTGACAAAGCTGACATTAATATTCGCAGTTCGCACGTTGAATTGTCATGGAACATTTCGTTGTATGGAAACTATCAAGTGTATTAACACCTGGGGAGAATGTAAACATGGACTACTACATTCATCGTATCTTAGATCCTCCTTCTGTCTCAGTCAAAGAAGAGATCGGCAAAGTGCCTTTAAAGGTATACCATAGTACAAACAACCCTGGGCTCCGCCAAATGATGAGAGACATCAACAAGTGGAAATTAATGTTGAGGATCAAGTCCATTTTGCATTAGTATAGGATTCTCTGTGCATCAGTGGCACATGGCTTCAAGCAAATTCAAATCCTGCATTACATAGATGCATGACCAATGCTATGTAAGGATTTGCGTCATATGAAACCAGCAAATTTATTATGAACCCTACAGATCTCAGTACCATCTCTACAGCTCTACATTTTCCATGGATCAGGGTCCACAGGATCAACAGAAACACTGCTTTGTAACATTTGACCAACCGTTGTTTATTACGGCAACAGATATAGTGGCTTTCTCGGGAAATGAATGTTGTCGTCAGTAGTTGTACGACTTGGAAAATTTTATCTGTTGATGTCGTACTCGTACTAAGGAGCAGTTGGCTATGGCAGGGAGTGGACTCGATGAACTTTTGAGTAGAATTTATACCAAAGTGACTGTGTTGTTGTGGTTTTGAGTTGTGAAAATGTGCACTTGTTGTGTGTTGTGCCACATGTTACATGGTCATGCACATGCACGTGCTTTGCGAGCACATTTCTCACACAAGTCGACATGGTAACTGTGCTTCTAAACAGTAGGACGTAGGAGAGGCTCAGAGTCTCCACATAGATTCCTCGTAATCGAAGTGTCACCAGAGGATGTATAGAAGTATATGGATGGATATATGGATCTATATGGAGTTAAAAGCCAAATTGTTGGAGCCAAGTTTGACTTGGTTGGGCATGAGGCGGACATGAGCTTCTGCCTACATTGGGGATGGACACTCGCTAATAAACACTCGGCTAATTCCAACATTAAAAACTACTCCCATGCTCCCCCTTTGCTTGTGGCTGGTTCTGACCTGCACAAGCCTGTCCACCCCACGTCACCCCTTACGTTCCACCCCTTACGTTCCGCCCTTTTGGAAAATATATAGTTAAAACTAACTAATAAACTATATTAACACAGGAGGCGCAATATGACATAACGGTTGACGCGCCCTTAAACCTAATAAACATCAAACATCCTGCACGACATCATCTACTGTCCTTGATCTCGTGCTCGCGTAAAATTGATTGTAGTGGCAAATGTGGATATCGTCGTGGTGGACTGTATTGTTAAGAAATTTGTCAACAATTAAGATGAATATCATGTATAAACAGTGCTTATGCTGGAGAACCGTCTGACGAAGAATTTGAACCCGATGAAGGTAATAATGAAGTATACGAAATGTCAGCTGAACTAATCATTAGTGAAAATAAGTTTATTTTGAATAAACTTATCATATTCAGTCGAAGATCTCTCAGCACATTTGTGCACATTAATGACGCTACTTTTGTGTTATTATTTTATTAATATGCACTTATATATTTATTATTAGTATATTCTGTACAGTTTGTATGTCACGTTTTATAGAAAGATGAATATGAAATATGTTTCTATTTTAGCCGCAAATATCATCATACAGTTATTTCTATATTTATATTATAATATCGATCGGATTCATACCTCTTCAACAGGTATAATATACAATAGTATTATTTTTTGTTGCGATTCAAAAATGCAAAAAAGGCTGTAACTACTAATTTCTATAAATGTCCATAGCTTTACCTTTAAATTGATGTGATTCATTTAATTGTGAGTCACTCACTTCAGTCTAGTAAGCCATGCTGCGCGCGAGCTCCACAACGTCAGAGGCGGCAGCCTCCGCGTCACGCACGGACACAATAATTCATGTGTCAGTCACTTTTTAACGTACAAAAATACAATTTTGCAGGTGCACTCAGCACAATATGTACGTCATGTTTTATAGGAAGATAAATATGAAAAATGTAACTATTTTAGCCACAAACCATCAAAATACAATTAATTTTTAAAATATATTATAATCTCGATCGGATTCATACATATTATGGCTTCAGTATTATATATAACATTAAATTTGCCATGTTTATTAATAGTCCATACAGTAAGCTTTAAATAGACGTGTTTCATTTAATTGTAAGTTGTATACAGCATCCACAAATTGAGTTTAAGTGAAAAACTGTAATTGCCGCCATTTTACAAGATGGCCGCTAACGCACATGGCGGATTTTGGCGGACCCGAAGTATGTTTTATAAAACAACATTCTTGAATGATCCTGAAAAAATCAGCTTTCTCCTAATTTTGTCCGGGTTCAAATCTAAAATCATGCCACTATTAGTCCACATTAATTGTCATATCTGCATAAAATTAGGAAAAATCTATTAACAATAAAATTTACTTATACTTTATAAAAACATGATACCTACTACGGAAAATTTTGGAAAATAAACATTTGCTTTCGAATACTAAAAAAATATTACACCTTTTAAAATTAAATACGCAAATTTCACAAGTATTTAAAATGTCGTGACTTGTGTGCGTGGTTGGGTATTGGAACATTAATTATTGTAGCTTGTTAGATTAATATTTTGTCAGCTTGCATTTCATCCATAGCATCTTGATGTAGGCCTACCATATTTTTGTATTGACTATAAAAATAGCAACTAGTGCTAATGAATAAAGAACACTAGGGGTGTATCCAGGAAGGTCCAATGGGGGGGGGGGTCAATATGCCAAACAGGGACGGGTCTGGTGCGAATCCCTAGCCCCCGGGAGGCCTTCTCGAATTTTTTCTCGTTTTGACATTTTTCAACGCCTCTAAACACGTGTAGAGTCAATACATACCTAAAGTGCTATGCGAATAAAAAAATTTTCTTATTGTGCAAAGTCTGACTTTGAAATTTAATTGTAATTATGTAAATATCATAGTTGGTTGCCCCCCTCCTTATATTTTTCTTCAATCGATCACACTCGTTTTTGTTTTTTTTGGGGGGCAGGGGGGGGGCTTCAACCCCAAAACCCCCCCCCCCCCTTGGATACCCCACTGAAAAACACTACTACATACTACCTATACAAAAACAAAACAAAGTTTCAAATCATGTGTTTATGAGTAATGCCCTAACGGTTGACGCGCCCTTTCTCCAAATAACTAAACAATATGTTGCAACTTAAAACTGAGCAATCCCATTATTTATTTAGGGATAATACACAATAGTTCGATATTATAAACCGTATTATATTTTTTTAGTGCAAGGGCCACTGAATCTCTAGCTGATTGGGGAAGGGAGGTAAAAATGATCACTTAGGATTGATTTGTTCCCATGTGTGTATCAGTAAAAAAGTATACATTTACTTAAACCCCAAATTTTGATATTTAATGATGTTTGGGGCTCAAATTTTGGTGTCTTGAGTGGGGTGGTCTGTTTTACATGGCCACCATTCATTTGTTTGAGTACCAAAATAATTTCTGGGAGAAAATTTTGGGTAAAAAGGGATGATAGTAAGCATATCGACAATCCGAAAATTTTAAAATTGGCCAGCGATTTGGCCGAACGGGTTGAACTTCAACACAAAATAATACTAACACTTCTGAAACTAAAAATGTTTTGCTTTGACCTTGATTCACTTTTCGCTAACACATCGCCCCCTCCCCCCCCCCCACACCCACAACCCGCACGCAATGTCTGGTCTTTGTCGGCGAAAGTGAACAGCACACCTGGATGTAAGGAGGAAAACGCGTTGTGACACACTTCACCACCAACCATAGGGTCCACCTGCTATCTGTCACATTGGGTTGGTTTGGCTAAGAGTGACACATTATCTCTATCATAAACCCTGCATTTCAGAGTCTCAAAACTAAAGATAAACATTAGAGAATCGTTCTAGATAAACAAAAAGAGAGCGGTGAGCATCCATAAACGCGACTATATACCCTATCATATATCGAGTACCCGGGAACATTCGCATTAAATTGATTGATAGCTAAACCTATTAAGGTATAAATTATAGGGTTTAGACTTTAGTTAGAGTTTAGTTGGTATAAGGGTGCATCAACTGTACGGCCATAATATACCACTCTAGCCTATGATAGCCTATGATAGACTATAGGGAGGAAAGGGAATGTTACCGGGTAGGCCCCCTACTCAACATATGACTTGCTCAATCATCTATCAAAACCTTTGGCGTTTTCATAATTTCCCTGCATTGATCAGTGATTAAAGAAAGATTCAGTTGCCGGTACAATATCTATTTTGCCCACCTACCGTACCCGCCTGCCGCGTACCGTACGTACGTACCGAAATAATATTGAATTGAATATAAAAATTTATCCAGAAAAACCCGGTAAATAGGGTAGATAACCCGAAGGAAGTAGCAGATGCTTTTAACCTGTTTTTAAAATTGCTATAAAAGGGTAGAGGTGGAACAGACCAACAACATTAGTTACCCTAACAAACCCTTTGAGATATAAAACTACATCAAGAACCAATAAAAAACTCTATGACATTTGCTCAGTAACTGAAAAAGAAATAGTCGACATTGTCCATAGCTTAAAAAACACGTCATCAGTTGGGTGGGATGAAATCCCTACAATAGTAATAAAAAAGTAGTACATATAATAAAATGGCCCTTAGGTCCACATATTTAATCACTCCCTAACAACAGGAACATTTCCAGATAAAATGAAACTCTTAGTCGTTCCGATGACCCCCAAATTCACGAGAATTGTCTCAATCAAAGTGGCAAAGGTTCACATACATCATTCGATTCTTAACACCCACAGCTATTATTTTAAGCTTGATTAACTCAACTTTTCGTTCGCCTTCATAGCGTCGCGACGCTATGAACACGACCGACGCTCAATTTTTTCGTCCGCACAGTGACAGCTTAAATATTAAATTTCTTTGTTATAAATGCACTTATAGACATTATCTTTATGTCCAATGTTTTCACCATTAATCACATTTAATAAAGTGTACTTGTTATACGTCCAAATAATAATACAGTCTGTTTAATGATCAAATAGACCTCAAGATGCGTTTTTTTTAAGAATACGCACTGCTTTCGTTTGATGGCAAAGGTAGAGTTTTTTCAAAAATGATTATTCAAATGCTCAATATAATAGTTAATGATGTTAGCAACAAAATGGCTATCTTGAATTTGGCCATAAATATTACAGATACACTGTAAATAATAAAATACCAAAAGCTGCGCGCGGCACTCGAGTCGGGAACATAGTATTTATACCACTGAAAATTTCCTTAAAATTTAAAAGTGAATTCATTATTTTTCACTCTTAAACGAAATTTAAAAGCAAATCCTGATTAAAATAAATGTAATTCAAACAAAAAAGTACGGTCAGTTTCCAAAGTGGGTCCCATTACATATTTTAAAAGAAATTTGACGGTTTGCAAAGACAATTGTCCAGTGGATATGTTTATAGTTGTATGTTAAATATAATTATCTCCTAGCTGGATAAAACATAACCTGATACCCATTCTTTGCGATTAGGGCCCTGTACAAATAGTTGAATTCCTGAAAAATATATGTCACAGCGTGTGACACTCAATATTTTCTTTCACACTTCCCCACTTCAATGTCAAATTACTTACTTTAAGCATAGCGTTTAAGCGTTCAAAACTTTTTATTTTGAGGTATCTTACATAAGCAAAAGCATTGTTACGGGGAAAATATAAAGAATATGTAGTTATAGACTGTTCCAAAAAGGTGGGTCCCTAAATGTATAACTATTAAAAAAATATTTATATACGAATTGTATTCATTGTACATTTTTTTATTACGACAATTACACCTGTGCATGTACATTGTTTAGCTATAATGTCATTACGTCAATAGTAGACATAAAGGCAATATAACGTCAAATAAAAAAAAAACCCCTCCAAACAGTAAATAGCAGATTGCTCCCATGCAGCTTCAAGGCTCGAGTGCAAAATGATAAATCGTACCGTTACTTACCTTTTATTAAAAATATTTTTAAATTTTTAATATACAAAGCATATTTTGTACCGGTACTCACATATGGTGCAGTGACATGGCCAGTTGGGGTAAAGAAGAAAGGGCAAATTGAAGCTGCGGAATTGCAAATTTTTAAGGAGTGTAACGGGAGTTACGAAGATTGATAAGATGAGAAACACGAAGATTTGGAAAGAACTAAGAGTAGAGAGTTTAAACTTAAAGCTAGGGGAAAAAAAGGCTGAGGTGGTTTTGGGCACATGAGAGGATGCTAAAGAACAGGATTTCGAAGATGCAATATGAACAAGACGCAGGAAACTAACAGAGAAAAAGAGGGAGGCCCAGACTGAGATGGAAGGAATTATAGCAATGGATTTCAAAAGGAGAAATGCAGCTTGGGAAAAGATTTAAACCCGGGAAAAAGAACGGGAAGAACGAAAAATATGGGAAAACTGGTGGAGGTCCCTGAGGAAGGGAAAACAGTGACGAGGGGAAAAAAGATGATGCAGAGGGAAGAATTGATTATGTGGAGAAGCGGTCAGGGGCATGGCTAGCCCATGGATAACCCGGGGAGCCAAGAATGTGATGGGAACCACCCACCCTCTACCGACTTAGTTGGAAATAGGACTCGATATTAATTATTAATTAATTTAGTAAATATTGTTGCCACAATAAGAAATTACGCAAAACCGTAATTTTTTAAGATAATTAATAAATAAAGAAGTACAGATTTTCACAGTATTTGTTTGCAGAGATCTCATTTTGCTTCAAACATTGTTTTATATAATGGCTATCTCTAGTCAAAATGAACCCGGGGCGGCTTCAGAAATGGTTTATATCTTCCATCATGTTACTCTGGAGGATTTATTCCTGGAAAAAGGGTCCCAAGGCTCTTTTCCATATATCTGACTGATAGTTTGCACGTTTGATGTGTTTATGAAGTGCGTCTTACAAGGAGGGACAAAGGTAGATTCTATGGTTCCCCTTTTCGTGCAGAACAACGAATAGCGCTAATCGTTTACTTTTGTTATGCTTTCTCCTTCATAAAGTTATACACAAACTCTTCTTCACCATCCACTGTTTCGGGGTTCACATCAAAAGTTTGTCCGAGTAGAGCAACTGACTCGATGCTCGAAGAATTGCACAGAGTGGACTTTAAAACAATTATTTTTGCGCAGCTATCTTTCCTTTCCTTCAAAAGCGCTAACATTGTATACATCAAGATAATGCGTGCATCCCGAGAAGTGTGTTGCATGTTTCTGCCCCATAGCGTACTATGAATTTTCAGTCTTCCCCAAATTTTCGCCTTTGAAGAGTGCCCGTTTGTAAGATAAGAGATTTCTTGAACAAAAATAGGCTACAAGGTTAGTTTTTAATTGCAGACAAATTACAAATAATTTTTTTATATTTGTACATTATTTATGTATTTATTTTTTTTTTATCGTCGTCATAATGACATTCATCAAGAAGAAACGGCGTCGACACTAACAAACATTTTGCTAAAACACTTAAATCCATGTAGAAATCTCGTGCCTCGAAGAGCCTTGCTGATGTCACAAAACTAACATGGCACATGTAATAGGTTCTTTCCCCAAGTGCTCCTTGGACATCAGTAAACATCAGTGTGGTTGATTGATGGCAAAAAGGAAGAGGATCATATGGCGACATCCGTGTCGTCACAAATAGCAAAAAAAGTCTTCATATCCCCGCTCCTGTCGCGTGATTAGCATGAAGTATAATTCTATAGTATAAGCTTCTTCTTGCTACGATAAAGGATCTGGTACGTTATCAATACAGTCTAGTGTACCGATAACATTCCGTTCCACAATTTTCGAAGGAATTGTAGAATAGAAACATGGGTGGTTTTAGAAGAGTTTGTTGTAATATTTATGGAGGAGGGTAGCATAACAAATAAAACGATTTGCGCTATTCGTTGTTTCGTTGATCTGCACGAAAACGGGCACTATAGAACATACTTTTTTTTCCACCTTGTAAGGACGCCCCTTCATACATACATCAACCGTGCAAACACTCAGTCTGATAAAGGGAAATGGGTCCATGGAATCCTTTTCAAAAAATCCTCCTCCAGAGTTTGCAGGATGGAAGAATACAACGATTTCAGAAGCTACGCAGGTTCTTAGATATGGTGAGCATTGAACAGCTCCAACTGATGTGCTGTAACTCTTAGCATGCAATTGTTCACGCCAATGTCTTCCATAGTCATGTTGTTGATTGCGTAATTATCTTCGTCGTACCGACATGTACAAAATACAGACTTGTACAAATTATGTCAGTCAAGAGAGGATGAGGAAGAAAAAAACATCGACTCAGACGTGATTGAAAATATTTTTTAAATTTTATATTATACATTTCACGTATCGAATATGCATATCCTTTTCTTACAAAATGTCTATGCTATAGGCTACTGCACGGATTTTGACTAGAGATAGACATTATATAACAATGTTTGAAGCAAAATGAGTTCTCTGACAACACATATTGTGAACAGACTGGACTTCTTTATTTATTATTAATCTTATAAAATTACGTTTGCGTTTATTTCTTTTTGTAGCAACAATAATTACTAAATATTCATAAAAATAATAAATAACGATATGATTTTTAGCATTATGCACTCGAACCTGAAAGCTGCATGTAGCAATCTGCATTTACTGTTTGGAGGGTTTCTATTTTTTATTTGACAGTTATATTTCCTATAAAAAATATATGTGTACTATTATATTGTGTCTTAATTTAATGGTATATTAATAGCTAAACAATGTACATGGACCATGGGGGTAATTGTTGTAATGACAAAATGTACAATGTATACAATTGTGTATATATAAATATAATTTATTTACTAATTATACATTTACGGACCCACTTTTTGGAACAGTCTATACCTACATATTCTTTTTATTTCCCTGAAACAATGCTTTTGCTTGTGTAAGATACTCTCAGAAAATATTTTAAACGCTTAAACGCTATGCTTAAAGTAAGTAATTCGGCATTGAAGTGGGAAAAATGTGAAATAAAATATTGAGTGTCACCCGTTTTTTACACATTTTTTTTTTCAGGAATTCAACTATTTGCATAGCCATAATCGCCAAAACAGTATATCATGTTATGTTTTTCCCCGATAGGGGGTTATTTATATCTAATATACAACTAAAAACATATCCACTGGACAATTGTCTTTTCAAACGTTCATTTCTTAAAAATTATAGCTGGGACCCATTTTGGAAACTGACTGTACTTTTTTGGTTTGAATTACATTTATCCTAATCTTGATTTGCTTTATTTGCGTTCAAGAAGTGAAAAATAAAGAATAAACTTTTAAATTTGAAGGGAAAATTTACAGTGATATAGTACGTTTTTCTAGACTCGGGTGCCGCGCGCAGCTTTAGGTATTTTATTATTTACAGTGTATCTGTAATATTTATGGCCAAATTTAAGATAGCAATTTTGTTTCCAACATCATTAACTATTATATTGAGCATTTGAATAATCATTTTTGAAAAAACTCTAAACCCTTTGCCATCAAACGAAAGCAGTGCGTATTCCCTTTAAAAAAAAAGCATCTTGAGGTCTATTTGATCATAAACAGACTGTATTTATGTATTTGGACGTATAACAAGTACACTACATTAAAAAGTGATTCATGGTGAAAACATGGACATAAAGATGATGTCTGTTAGTGCATTTATAAAAAAGACATTTTACATTCAAATTGTCAGCTGTGCGGACGAAAAAATTGAGCGTCGGTCGTGTTCATAGCGTCGCGACGCTATGAAGGCGAACGAAATGTTGAGTTAATCAAGCTTAAAATGAAAGCTGTGGGTGTTAAGAATCGAATGGTATGCGTGAACCTTTGCCACCCCGTTTGAGCGAATAATTTTTCCTATCGGAACGACTTTTTGTCACCCCCCACCAAAAAGAGGATCTTAAAAATTCAACAATTATAGGCCCATCTCAATTTTCCCAATATTATAAAAAATCTAGAGACAATAGAAAAAAAATAGATTGTTGATTCTAGAAATAACAAAATACTGTCAAACTCCCAACGGATTTCAAAAATATAAATCAACAATCACGCACTAGTAAAAATAGAAAATCAGCTCTCAAAGCCAGGTAAAGGGGAGTATCCTTGGCTTTTTTTTTGCATTAACAAGGCATAGATGTTTTCACACAGACTATTTAAAAAAAAACTAGAAATGAAAAATGGCATTTGAAAAATGCACTAAAAGGGTTCAAATCAATTTAACCAAGCGTAAACAAAAACAAAAATTAGGCATGAAGCGGAAGGAAATTGTTCAAAAAATCTTTCAGTTTGGGTAAAAAAACCAAAGCAGAGTCCCAAAGGCACAGTACTAAGCCCCTCCATTTTTTTTTTATACATACATAGGTAAATGATCCCCAAAAAAAATTTAGGAAATATCAAAGTGTCCTTTTTGCTGACGATATCACTGCTTATATAGCAAGTTTTTTTTAAAAACCATTTAGGGAGTCCAAACTTGCAGAAAAATTTAACCAACTTTTGGCTTAAAACCCAAATAAACTAGGATGAATATATCAAAAAAAATTTATCCAGTTCCATCTATACCAGAAAAAAAAATTGACAACTCCCAGACTAGAGATGGTAAAATTTAAAAAATGGGATCACAAACAGGGGTTCCTTTGGGGGTTACGTAGATGAAAATTTAAATTGGGAAAGCACGTTAAAAAAAAACTCCCCCCCAAATTGAGCTCGCAGCTTTGCACTGAGAGTATAAGGTCCACGGGTGTTCAAAAGCAAAAATGGCTTACCTGATATTTCGAATCATTGTTAGGTTGGGATAAAAATAGGGGGTAGCACAACACATTAAAAAAATTTTTAAAACTACAAAAAAGACTTTTGCACCCTGGGAGCCTTTCATATGAAAATATGTATACAAACTTTTTAAAAAAAATAAAAATACTTACTTACCGGCATCATGTAATGAGCCCTTTAAAAACACTAGGAAAACGTTAAAGTCCCGCCGCGTTTTTGGATGAGGGTATAGGGGGTTTGAGATGCCATGTTTTTACGCGGATTTTCTTTGTTCGTAAAAAAATCATTACTGTCGAAGTTTTTTTTTAATTTAAATTTAAAATTTTTTAAAAAAAATTTAATTTAATTTTTATGATTAAATTAAATAAAAAAAAAAAATTAACTTAATTGTTTTAATTAATCGAAATTTTTTTTTAAAAAAAAAAAAAAATAAAATTTTTTTTTCAGAGAAAAAATTTTTTTCGTTTACGCTCAATTTAAACCGAATATTTAATTCAAAAAATTAAGGTTCTGTAAAAAAATCATTACAATCGGTAAGCATGTAGGTGTAAAATCGAAAAAAATTTTTTAAAAATAAAAAAAATCGTAAAATTGTTTTTTTTATGTGAAAAAATTTCCCATTGCGCAAAAAAAGTGGCAGTTCTAATTCAGAGATTTCAAAGGTCCCCAAAAAAATTTCTTTTAAATGGGAGAGGGTTAGCCGGAATGTTTAACAAAAACACAAAATACAGAAAGAAGAAAAAAAAAAAAAAACATTCCGGTTTTTTTTTTCCCATGTAGTAAAATGGAACTTCGCTTCGTCGCTACGCACCAAAAATTTAAAAACAAAAAGGGTAAAATAAACAAACAAATAAAAAATTTTCACCAACATAATACGGGGAAAAAAGGGTAATTTTTAAATAAAATTACCCCCAGCAACACGAGATCCCAAAAAGGCTCCATTAGCGGGGATACTCTTTTCAACATTTTACCAAAAAAAATAAAAAACAGATAGTAACATAAAACGCTCCCCAAAAAAAAATATTACCTAACTGGTGAAAAATGCTTTTATTCAATTTAGTTTTTAAAGAAGGTCAATTAAAACGAGTGACTGTACTGACTTCGCAATATAAGGCCTATGTCCTTCATTTTTTTTAAATATATATTTTTTTTATACATCATTTCATGCCCCTATTTAAGTAGCCTTTTATTAAGGGATTTTAGATGTTATTTTATACGCCTTGGAGATAGTAAAATTATGTATAACTTATTTTTAAGCCCTGGACCTGAAATTTTTCCCCCGGACACATATTGTGCGAGGGGTCGCCATTATGCAAAAAAAAGAAAAAAAAGAAAGAAGCCATTTTAAAATAGAAAATTTCAAAAAGACAAAAACCCAAAACCCAAATTTAAAAAAAAATGCAAGTTTTTTTAAAATTTTCCTTTGACGTTTTAGTTTGACATTCGGTATCATTGAAAGAAAACCGAATTTTCCGTATGAGCAGAGAGAGGGGCTATACGATTGTACTGAGTTGACAGCAAAAAGCGCGGGGGCGGACCCTCTAGCAGTGATGTTGACTGTCGAAACGGGGAACACACCCGGGGGAAAAGAAATAGCGGCAAAAAAGCTTAAACCTTGGCAACAAATACCGAACATATCGTGATAGATATAATATAGTGTAGGGATAGAGAGCGGCAAACAAGGCTTCCCCTGGGGAAAAACTATCCCGATACGTATGTGATCGGTTGCATTGAGACAAAACAGATGCCAAATGCCCGAATTTTGTGATGGATCGCAGAAACCTAAGAAAAAAAACCCCGGTCGTAATGACGAAAACTGTGTGGGCCCTACGAGTTTGCGAAGTTCAAAGTGCCAATGTGAAGAGGGAAGGGTGTTAAAATTGGGAGACAAACCCACGACGTATAAAGAAACAAGACGAAATTGGTTCAGAGAAAACTTTTCGGCTGGTCGCAACAGGAAAAAAACGAAAAAAAAAGTTTTATGTCAAGGAAAATGATAAATAAACAGTACATGCCGTATACACTACCCCCTAGTTAGCAGGGCACAAACAGTACGCAGAAAGGGACAAACACTCTCCACGGGTGATCTCTCGGGGGGGCATCAGCAAGTAAAACGAATGTTTTCCTTGGCAACCTTCCAGCCTTTTTTTTCTCGTAAGTCGAGCGCTGGATAATGCGAAGCTATAAATACCCGGGGGGTTTCCGCCGAGTAACGCCCCAACATTACGAGCTACAATACGTTCCAAAACAGACTCTTTTTCAAAAATTGGACTCAAAATGACTTCAAAATACAAAAAATGCGAATTTCAAAGACCCAAATAAAAAAAAAAGTGAAGTCCTAATTGTGGGGGGACCAAGTTTTTTTTCGAAATTTTTTCCCAAATTTCAACTATCAGAGTTCGAATTGCAAGGGGGTACTGTACTTTATTGATAAACTTTATCGGGCCCCAGACCCATTAAAAATACGTTAATGATATGACCCTATAAATAGCCTGTCTTTTAAATTTTGTTGTTAATTTTCCCACCTGAGATTAAGTAAACTGTTTATTGAAAGAGTGGTAGGCACGAAGCCACCCCTTCATACTCCAGGCTCCAGCTGGGTGTTTTATGATCGCCTCGTTCTTTTTGTGTCGTTGTCTGCCCCTTGCCACCCCCCCCAGGAGATCCTGTAGACAAACTAAAACATATAAACGAAAATGTCAACTATGTCTCATATACTTCAACGCAAGCTGCCACACATATTTGCACTAACATAAGCTCGATTTTTAAATTTCAGCTCGACTTTAATGTACTGGTAGGCCTATATAAATTTTTTAGAAATGATGGGGATAGGGACAAATACAGTAGTGCTACTAGTACTAGAATAGCTTTTTCTATATTAAGTTAGTGGGAAGGAAAACGGAACAATTCCCCAGTAGTTTCACAACGCCCACCGCGAGTACGCTTCAGTGTTACCTTTTTCACTACTTCCCAGTGAGAGCGTAGCACGAAAAAAAGATGATAAAAAGTTCACCTGATAACTTCGTCAAGGCCCACACCGTTACAAACGGTTTGAGTAACATTTATTTCACACCAATAGAAAAATAGAAAACACCAGCAAAAGGCCGGCACCCTGTTAAATGTGGATTACCGTTTAAATCGTCCCCATACGGGTGCAAAATCGTCCAAATATGGGATTTTGTAGGGGTTTAAAAGTTGGGGAGAGTATGAAGGGGGGGGGGTAAACCGCCGTATTTTTGATTTTCTTTGCAAATTTGCTAACTCATTAAGAACTCAAAACAAAAAAAAGTGGGCCAAGGCCCATGCTAAAGATAAAAACTCACATTTTTTCTATAGGCCACCAAAAGAGCCGGGTTCTTTTTTAAATCTTCGATTTATTATTTAAGTGCATCCCAAATTTATTTTAAATTTCACCAAAACACTAGTAGTGAGCAAGGGATGTGTGTGGCCCTTACTGTGTCCTAAAACAATTTTAACAGGAGTAAAAAGTGACTTATTCATCATTTTCAAACTCTGTAGACAGCTGTAAAATGTTATTTTATCATTTTGTCCACTACAATTCAGAAAAAAAAAAAAAAAAATTTTTTTCCCTTTCAACTAGAAAGGCCCACCATCAATACGTCAACAGAGTGCCCCACAGCTCGTCATAAAATAATAAATAAACCAAATTTTGGCCCAAAAAAGCCTAGATCTAGAAAAAACAAAATATACTAGCTTAACCAAAGAATGCAGATGCTCTCGTCTTATGGTAATGGTGGGGGGCGTAGGTGGCGGTCACGCTGAGCTAGACAAGAGTTATGCTAGGAAAACAAATTGAAGCTGCATTCTTTCTTGGAAGCACTAGGCCTTTGTCCATGTGATATTTTTTATTTTTATTTTTTTTTAAAGATTTAGCCTAGCCCCATTTGAATTAAAACAACTTTTTTTTCAAAAACAGATTTTTTTGATTTTTTAATTGAAACTATCAGTTTTCAAAACTTTTCAAGTTGGGGAGGGATCAATACTTTTGCGTTTCAGAAAATCTAAATTTAATTTTTTTTAAGGAAAACTTTGCCCCAAAATCTTTGAACTCTTGTGTTTTTTGCCCCAAAAAAAGAAAAAATGCATTTGATTTTAAAACCGATTTTTTGGAAAGGCGAAAGGGAAAACTTAATTTCACTTACTTTTTTTTTTTCACTTACGTTACCCCCAAAAAAAAAGCGTTGGGGGTTTTTTTTTTGTTAGTTTTTTGTTTTTGTTCGTCACTACCGGGCAAACGGATATTATGCGACTTGATGTAAATTGGAGGCACCTTTGAATCTCTGAAAAGTTTCTGGGAAAAATGATCAAAATTTTTATGACATCGTACTTTACGATTTTTTTTAATTTTTTAAAGTGATATTTTTTTGATATTTCGAAAACCCATTTCAAACAAAAATATTTCGTGAAACCCTTTTTATTTTTAAAAAGCGAGTTTTAAAGGTGGGGTCCCCCTAGCCTTGTATGTGCAGAGGTTACTAATAATTTTTTAAAGCCCTTTCCTGTCGTCTAAAATCTTCCCAAATTTTCAGCGAATTTTGAGAAGGATCAAAATTTTATACTTTCTTTACAAAAAGATACATTTTTTGATTTTAAAGGG
Organism: Sweltsa coloradensis; assembly: GCA_024449915.1. NCBI lineage: Eukaryota > Metazoa > Arthropoda > Insecta > Plecoptera > Chloroperlidae > Sweltsa > Sweltsa coloradensis. The sequence goes on from JAMZAV010001196.1 coordinate 25,454, forward strand.
GGGTATTAATCTACAAAAAAACAAAAAAATGAAAGGCCATGAATAAATAGGGGTTTTTTACACAAATTTTTTAAAACCCATTTCCCTTCGCCCCTAAGTATCAATTTTCATTAATACGGGGAAAACTCTAAATCAAAATAAACATTTTTTGCCGGTTTTAATAAATTTCGTCTGTGAGCTCGCCTTGGGTTTTGGGCAATATTTTAGGAACTCTTTGAACGTTCCTTCCCAAAAGACAAAAGAGAAGCCCATGAAAATAGCCAAATGAGCTCTTTTTCCCTTCTAGGGGGTTTCAGTTACAGGTAAAAAACAAAGTCTTCGTCTTTTTTGAATGGCGTGAACTACAATGACTGATAAATTAGTTTTCAACTACCATGTCCAAAACAGTTTTTTTCTGGTCTGAACAAATTGAGAAAGTTCGGGATTTAAATTCCCATCTCAAAAGACCGAATTGAATCCCTTTGGGCTAAAAAATTTATAATAAGAACTTATTTTTAGCACATACATATAATAACAATTATCATCAATTAGTCAAGTTAAAAATTTTTATTATTATTTTATTTTTACAAAAAACGCTTAATCCCGCCCGTTTTTGGATGAGCGTATTGGTGCTTTGGCTGCCATGTGTTTGCAAATTTTCGTTTTTCTGTGGCAAAATCATTACTTGGGTTAAATTTTTTTTTTAAATTAAAAAAATTTAAATTAAAATTAATTTAAATTTTTTTTTAATTTTTTTTTTAAAACGTAATTTTTTAAAAAAAAATCTAAAATTGCGATTTTCTAAAAATAATTTCTTTGCGCTCAAAATTTTCACTTAATTAATTCATAAAATAATTCTGCGAAAAAAGATTACGAGGGAAAAACAGAGGGTTTATAATTCAAAGAGTTGTTAAAAAAAAAAAAACCTGTAAAATTTCGATTTTATGATAATATTTTTTCAATTGCGCTAAAATTTCAAAAAAAATATCTAAATTCATAAAAAAAAGGGTTCGTGAAAAAACTTAAATCGGATAAAGCATGTAGGTGTTATAAGTGAAAAAATTTTTTTTTTAAAATTGAAAAAATCATAAAATTGCGATTTTCATAAAAAAAAATTTTCCGTTTTCGCCAAAAAACGTGGAAAGTTCTAATTTAGAGATTTCGAAGGCCTCCATAAATTTCCGCAATCGGATTTGGGTTTAGCCGGAATCGTGTGGACAAACGCAAAAAAAAAAAAAAAAAAAAAAAAAACTTTCCGGGATTTTTTTTTTCCAGGTATGAAATGGAATCTTCGTTCGCTCGCACGCTCGCACGCTCATCCAATTATTTTATTTTATTATTATTATTTTTATTATATTATTTTTATTATCGTAGCTCGGTTTTTTATTCGGGGGGGGGGGGGTGGGGGGGGTTTTTTTGGTAAAAATCCCCAAAACATTATTCGGGAATAGTGGGGCCTGTATCGGGGAAAGGGGTCGGTAGGGGACCCCCAGCGGAGGAATCGGGGGGGCATATTTAAGCCAATTTTTTTTTTTTTATCATTGAAAAATAATGACATTTACTATTTTTTAGAGTGTTTTTCCTTAATTTTAAAAATTGTGAAGATCCCAAACTGTCGGTTTAAAAAATTTCCTTTATGTGGATCTACATTTATTATGTATCCCAATGCTATTTAGTATTATTAAAACCCTTCTTATATTTCTGGGGGGGGGGGGGGGTGGGACACCCTGATTCCCTCCCCTTGCTACCCCCCCCTACAATCCATATTGTATGTATTGTGAAAACAAAATAAAAATAAAAACTACTACTCACGGACTACACTTAAATGCAACGCACGCGCGCGCACCCCCACTTTCATTAGAAAGCGAACTCGTCGAACATGCTCATAATTAACATTTTTTGGAAAAAAACTCTTTTCGGTGAAAAATAAGAAGAGGGAAAACTAATTAGAAATTTTCTGATAAAATCATCTTCCAAAAAAATTTACAATAGTCGGCTATAAAAAATTTAAACGAATAAAAAAAAAATATTATTACACTGGTCAGCATTAAACAATGTTGTATTGTAAGAGGATGAGTAGACCAAACAAACTTTTTTTTAGGGGAATTTTTACATTTTTCAGTCTTTTTTGAAAATTTTAAACCCGTGACCCAAAATTTTAATACTTTTAGGATGGGTTTTCGTAATACAATACGCCCCAACGGTCCGGGGTTTACCGAGGGCTGCTAATGCGAGGGGCGGCGCCAAAAAGTTTTGGGAAGGGGGGGGGGGGAAATTTGGAAATGCCAAACACACAATAGCCATTTTAATAATTTTTAGAAAAAACTCGTTACTGTCCCTTTAAAAATATTTTTCACGGTTGAAAAAATTTATTTTCTTTGGTTAGGGCAGAACTAAAGTATAGGAATCAAGTAAAACATTTTCCCAGTAGTGATCCCATCCTTTATAAGTTGAAAGCAATTATTAAAGGGCGAGGAAGAGGGGGGGGGGGGGGGGGTATCGAACAAAATACAACTTAAATTCGACCACAAAAAGATAAAAGTGAACGAAAAATTTTCTAAATTTTTAAAACCTGATACCATTCCAACTCAAAGGAAAAACGGTCACGTTTTAAGAACTGCAAATAAAATATAATTGTCTTGATAATTTGTTATTTAGGCCCAGCTTATTGTTTTTTGGGCAATCACATCAGGACACGAACCGAACGCGTAAAAAAAGGGTTTTTTTAAAAATAGGTGTGGAAAAAGGGAAAAATGATATTATTATGTCACGGGCAGCATTTTCAGTTCCTGGTTTTTCAGAAAGAGTTAATAACTGTGGGGACAGGGGCCCTAATCCTTTGTTCATAAATGTAAAGGGCCCGTGCTACCTTTATAAAAAACAAAAATAAGTACTTGAAATTTAAAAATAAAATCTTTTTCGATTTTTTACGCGGTTTGTAGTTTAGTTTTTCCAGGACATCGAGGCAAATTTTTGTTGTTTTGTTCGGAAATCCCCCTTTAAAAAAATGGGTTTTTTTAAAAAACAGTTGCACCGTTTTTGCTATGCATTTTATGATATAACAATAATAAAAAATAATAAAATAAATTGTATTTAGAGACTACCCACCATTATATAACTGTTTTCAGTGGGGGACGAAATCTACATTTTAAAATTTTTTTTTTAAAATTTTGACATTGATGATTTAAAATATTTTTCCCTAAAAAGAACCAAAAATTAGTAAAAAAAAAAAAATTACCGCAACAGAGCTTTTTTTGGGTCACTTTAAAGGGCGACGAAAGACAAACAGGATAAAATTATCGAAATTCATTGAGACGGACGTGTTAAAACTTTCCTTTGCAATTTCACGATTTGACTTTTTGAGACTTTCCCCTTGCCGAAATAAACCAAAAAACCCCGAAAATAAATTCTCGATTTGGGTTTGCAGTTCGTGGGTTTTTCGGTTCGTGCCTGCTATGCTCATAAACCAAAATTTTTACACCCGACAATATTCGCACCTAGTCAGCTATGAAAAATCGTTTGCCCCTTGGAAACACCGTTCACTCTCTTTATAAATATTATTATTAAAATGGAAAACATTTATTTAAAAAGTGTTCACCAAAAGCAATTTGAAGTGGATTGGAAGAGGGCCCAAAAAACAAAATAGATTCTTTCATCTAGAAAAAAAGGATTACTTTTTTTGAAAAACATGTCTTGTGTATGGGTAAGAATGAAAAAAAATTCATTGATAAATTGGTGAGAAAGAAAGAAATAATTACAATTTTATAATGATACAATTTAAAATTTAAATACAGTCTTTTAAATACATGTCCAAAAAAATTTTTTTACAATGATTATTTTAAAATGAAAAAGAAATTCAATAGTCACTTATTTTTCATGTCTAAACATTAAGTGCACTTCAAAAAAGCACACCTAAACAAAAATCAAAAGTACCGCGCGCACGGGTCCGCAGCCCGCACAAACACGCGACATGCTCATGTCATGAAAAACCATAATTTGGGTGAACTGAAAATCTTTGGGTAAAAAACAAAAATGTGAAAACATAGCAATTTCTGAAAATTTATCTTTTCCGTGAATGTATACAAAAATGGGTTTTACATAAATTAAGAAGTACAAAAAATTTGGGCAGAAGTAAACGAAGATAAAACATTAAATTTGATTCTTCCTACAGAAAAGCCAAACCCCCAAAAACTACCACCTCCAAATCCATACAAAACCTGCTCCCTACAGTTGCATGGGACTGCAAAACATTTGAAAAAATTACCAACCAATATCTTGGTGTACATAGACAAAACGAAAAGGGACTGCCACATTTAAAACTGTGTGCAAAAAACTAAGAACACTGTACAAAATTACACCTTAGAAACTCCTTAATCTCTCCCCACTTTTAAAAAATCTACTATGCTCTAGCGCAATCTCTACTTGAAAAAGAATTTTAGCCGGGGGGGGACTTATTATAATCCCGGGTCCCCCGTTGCGATACAAAAAAAACATTTTAAAGATAAAAAAAAAACACTTTCAATATCCCACATTACTGCTCACTGAAACAAAATGCTTTACTTCGAAAGCTGTATCAAAAATCCCTAAAATTTTTTCAACCCAAACTTAAAAGTTTTAAAAAAAATTTTCATCAATCACTAACAGAGAAAAACCCTAAACAACTTTTAAAACCCAAAAGTAAACAAAACTCTATCACAAAAGCAAGTTTTCTTTCTTGGGTCCAAAAATTTTTAACCATGTTTTTTACCAAAAAAAAAAAATACTCAATATCTTTTTCAATAAAAAATACACAAATGGTTTCCCCTTTACCGATTAATAAAACTGGAGGAAATATTAAAATCTCAAAGCTCGCGGTTTTTTGGAAAAAGACTGATTAAAATTAAAATTAAACTTAAAAAAACCTGGGTAAAAAAGAATCAGTAAAATATAGCCTTTAAGTCCTGTGTCTCACCGCTTTCCCCTGACCTTAAAATTTTATTTTTTTTAAAATCCCCTCTTCTCTTGAGTAGGCAGATGATTTGAATTCTCATTTTCATTTTCACTAAAGCTGACCAAAAATTTCTAATTTCTATTTTAGCGTTTTTTTGTTAAAATTTGTTATCATTAATAGACAATATGAGGTTTTTTACGTTTTTAGATATCTTTTAAGTTTTTCTTGGTTTCACTAATTAGGCCTATAAAACACTGTAAATTATACAATTTAAAATTTTTAAAAAATATTATGTCAAGTAAATAATTTAAAAAAGGTTATTACTCACAAAAAACATTCTTTTTTTACTAGAATAAAAGTAGTTTTTTTAGTTTTAGCTTAGTAAAAATAAAATTTAAAAAAAGGCTACTATTTAATAGGGCACACGAACAGTTTTTCCTTATGTGGTTGCCCAACTTCGCGACAAAAAAAACATCCTTTGAAAAAATTTTTATATTGTCTTAATAAATTTAATTGAATTGAATTGATGTATTTTTAAATGGTGAACCAAAACAAATTTATTTTCGTGGAATTTTTTCAGCTTTCAGTTTGTTTTTATAAGTGAAACCCCGTGACCAAAATTTTAATACATTTGGCGACGGGTTAAGTTTCCCCGCGTCCCCGTTGCCGTCGGCTGCGTATTTAGAAAGGCGGGGGGAGAAACTTTGGGGGGGAATTTTTAAAAGGGGTTTACAAAAACTCTTACTATAACAGTATGCCTTAAAAAAATTTTACGTTTTTAAACAAATCTACTTTATTGGAAATTCGGATGCAACTTGTTGTTTTCTTTGTTTCTCTCCGCAGATCACGTATGTGATTTAAAGGAAGAACACATTTGGGGTTTTTATAGACAAATAGTTTTTTGCCTGAAAATTTTTTAATTCAAAAGCCACTTCAATCGTATTTTCTATATTTGGGTTTGAAATACGAAAAAGTAAAATTTCCTCATATTAATTGTTTTTTGCACAAGCATAGTAACAATGACAGGGGAATTATGTAAGGCCACCCTTTCAAGTTTTTTTTAACCGTTGCTTGGTGGGAGGGGGAAAACTGACTGGAGCATACCCGGGTGCAAACCCAATTGGGTTTTGTTCTTCAAAAAGTGCAGCGGCGTAAAAAATAAACCCCCAAAGGTTTTGAATGACTTTCAAGAACCCGAAAGTTTTGGGTAATGCTCTTCTATTGTATACCCGAAAAGAGGGGGCCCTGACCAACAAAAAAATTCCTGTATCATTTTAAACCCTATTTTTCATAATAACTAATTTTTGAAAATTTTATATGAATCGCAATCTACATTTGCAAAAATTTTTTTTAAAAGAAGCTCTGGACCCCAAATTACCATTACAACTTCCGACACCTATTCGTCTGAAATGCTAATTTTTTGGGCTTAGAGATTCGATTAAAAAAAATTTTGCAAAGTTTAGGAGTTGCTGATCTCTATTAAAATTTTATAAATTTAATTATACAAAATTGTGTTTATTTAAACGGAATTTTTTTTGTCGGTCAGCCCTTGCCGATTCGGCATATAAAAAAGACAAGGCATGAGCTGTAGAAGGGTTTTGAAAGAAACAAAATTTAAGAGTGTAAGACCTCTTCTGTCACCTCCCCATGCATCCTTTCTGTCGCCGGTAGTTGGGCTGTAGAGGTAGGGGCGGTACGAGATATCTGCTCTTCATGCTCGAAATCGAACTAGTTTGGGTGGAGAAAATCGACCGAGAGGCATCTATTTGGGATAAGTTGTTGATATTTTTTTGGGAAAAAAGACCGTTAAAAATTCTGTAGGTGTTTCGTTGGCGCAAGTATTAGCCGGATAAAGGGTATTTTCGAGGCTTTTTTTCGAAATATTGTGTTTTTTCCCGCCTCCCAAAAACCCGATGGAAAAGATGAGAAGTTGTGAATGTCTATCAATGTTTTCACTGAATTCTACATTTTTTTGGAGGGGAAACCCGTTAATGAACAAGTACCGTTTCTGATACAGCCTACTTGAAAAGCTGCGACGTTTTTTCCGCATTGGGGCCCACAAAGTTTTTATCATTTCGCCCTGACTAAAGCCAAACGTGGATTTTCAAAATAGGTATAGCCCACCCTTTGGGGATGTCCTGAGAAAGTATCCAAATAACAAAAATTAAAAATAAGTTACCACTAAGTATGAAAACATCAAAACAAACCAAAGATCACACTATCTTATTTATTATTCTTGTGAAGTTTTTTTTAAACATTTTTTTTCAAACAAAATTAAACGTGGAAATTTTTTTTAAAAGGAAAAAAAGCCGGAAAAAAATGTTCACTTTGGAGTTTTTCAAAAATTTTCTAATTGACTTTTCATAAAAAAAATTTTACCCAGTTTTTTCACAAAGTGTTATTTTATTAATCTACTTCTTTAAACCCCCAAAAAAAAAGAAATTTTTGGAAATATGATTTTCAAATCGATTTTAAGCTGCACAGAGAAACCAAATAGTGATTCAACTACTGTAAGAACAGAGTATTGCATTTTTCGACTCAAAAATGGGACAGGCTAGTTCATTTCCCCATAAATAGATTTTGTAAGTGGCATCAAATTGAGTTTAAATACACAGCCTTCCCGATAGATCTCAATATCAGTCACAAGAGGAAACCGAAGAACTTGTCACAAGAGAAAACCACATTTTTTAAGCACATGGTTCTACTTGTTGTTGTTGTTGTTGTTGTTAATCTAAGTTTAATTCCCATTATGTATAATAAAACATCAACATTTTAGGCTCTATTGAAATAATATGCATGTTATAATAGGCCTACTGTAAAATACTTAGGTCTAGATTTAGAATCACTTATGGAATCCAGGCCAGAATAGGGTTAGAAATGCTAGGCTTAGGCAAGGAGAACTTTTAACAGTAGGTCCTAGAATTGATATGTTAACAACTTTTAGGCAGGGACATGGCATGGGTAACTTTTAGAGATCATACTTTTACTGGGCCTAAGCCTAGTCACGGGAACTAAGTGTTTGAATTTAGGCAAAAGACCTATGATTCTAGGTAGGGGTAGGTACAAGTCCAGAGGTGTTGGGCTTAGACCTAGGCCTAGACTGTTTAAGAAAACTAAGCAGCCTGTTAATTTTATAGCCTAAACAAATTTTATCAAATAACTGGTTCACTTTACAGCTCTAGGCCTATCAAATGGCTAAAACTAACGCTAAAACTAAACCGTTTTGAGTTATATTTATGAAAGTTTGTGGGCCAAACCAAATATGTGGCCAGCTATCAATGATTTTACTGTAGGCCTACTGGCAAAGAACACTCTTTTAGCCAAACTGAATGCAGCACCTAATTTAGTTACGTATTCAGGGCGTCCGCGTGTAGGCCTAGCTATCTTTTGCGTTGAAGCTGCGGAATTTCAGCGTGTTGTTTCATTGCTCATTTCCCTATAAATATTTTGTGTTAAGCTCTTTTGATGTTGATAAATCTTATAATTCAACAAATGTCAATCAATCCATCATAATTGCTTTTACTAACACTTGCACTTTTACACTTGTTTTTAACTGTTTAGCTAATAATCGATCTCATATATTTCAGTAGTTAACCAATTGATTGTCAACATTTTTACCATTTGTTTTGTAAATATATTAATCCACTCGACCTGTAATTTATCTTGTTGCTTCTCTAATGACAGTATGACTATTGATTGATAAAAACCAATGCTTTGTAACTAATATTAACCTTGCTTAATACTGGTTCACATATGTCACAAGAGAAACTGTCACAAGAGAAACCATACATGTTAAGTATAAATATGAATAATGTCATTATCTTTAACCCAATGTTAACAAATCAACTGTTATTTAATACATTAGTAAGGGATTGGTGATCAGACAAGTTTTTTATTTCAAAATTAAATTAGATTTGATAGGCCAGGACTTGAAACTTGACATGCAACATTTCAGTGTGCTTACTTGTCACAAGAGGAAACTGATGAACTTTTAATTTCTTTGTAAGTCTTTGGATGTACCAATCTGTTTGAGATTTGTGAACATTAATAAATTATTTTTAACTTGAATTTATTTACACAAATTTGACAGAAAACGCTCCAATAAATCAAAAACTGTGATGCTAAGTAATACTCAAAATTCTTGCAAACGGTCACAAGAGAAACCATGGACAGGACCACTGAGTACAAAACTGATATCATCATCATCGAATCAAACAAAACTTCTAGCCCTAGTCAATCATATTAATCAAAGCATTCAAATATATAATAAATAACACTAATTAAAGCTTGGCGCATTGAAAAAAGGTTCTACCCTTCTGCACGCTCCTCATTTGCCATCCACCACACTTTGACAGATATCAATTACCGAAAATGCCCCGACTGGCCCGGGGTAGAATTGGCACAGAGCATGGCTCTGCCAATCGTAAAAGGCGATTCAGAGAAAAAGTCCCACCTCGCAAACCATCGCTAGTATAATGGGTAGTATTTTACACACCTGAAAAATAGAGGCGAGCTCTGGCAAGCGCTCGCGGGGACTTCCCCCTTTCCCCTTGACGACCCCCAGGCGAGGATGACAACGGACACAACGACCGATGACATAGCCGATGACGTACCGCGACGTGAGAAAACCCCTTCCTCCCAATACCCGTGGCTGCGGTTATGACCAGCATGGGCCCCTCCTCCCCCCCCCCCCCCCCCCCCACCCCCAAGTATAGGACTAGAAGTGGTGCAGTATGACCTAACGGATTGACGCGATCCTTAATCCAAAATAAACCCAAACCCCCCCCCGAAAAAGCCAAGATATTTTCTTTGATATGTATGTAGGCCCCCATACTTGTGAACTTGTCAAACAGTCGGATTGACCACCTCTTCGTAGTGCGGTTCGACCCTTGCCGCACGCCCCATTATTAAGTAGGTATGCGACTATTAACATTGTATTAACGTTAATGCTTTTAATTTTGTAGGCAGGGTATTTAACTTATAATTACACCTCAAATATTGAATGAGCACGGCAGTTCACGGGACAACTTAGAGCGGAACGTAATCAGATTCTCGACCGCAAGGAAAATTGGTTCTCGGACCTAGGTTTAGGGCCGTGGTGTACGTGCGTCGGAAATGGTCTATTTTGATAATTATTGATGTTTGCACCAAAATATGTAGTGCCATAAACTCTGGGTCTGGATTTTGATTTGAAATATTCGGCGAAGGTTAACATCGGGATTTGACGCGGTCGGAGATGGGACGTGGGCGGTCGAGAATAGGTTACGAAATAAAAGCCTAAGCTAGTCGAGAATTGATTTCAAATACAGCGTCGATTGTAGTTGATTCAACCAGAAGTATAAACACGAAGATACAGTTTGGTACACTACCTGAAACAGCCTCAATTGCCGGAACGTTTTGATACCTTCCCCAACAGGCCTATGTCGGAGATACAATGGCTGAAATACAGTAAAACATAGAACAAATCATTGGCTAAGGACAAAAGGTGGTCGAGAACTGCCTAGCTGACCCTAGTAGGGCGTAACTAACATCCTGAAAGTGATTTTAAAGCATGTTCAACCCAAAGTTGTTCGCCCAGAAAGAATGGTCTCACGCTCTCACCTCAACCAAATTAAGGGTTGGCAGGTCCCTACCCAAACCGGTACTTTTAGTCGGTTGGTGGTGGTCTCCAACTTTTAAACACTGTATTTCTCCAATAAAAACAATAACAAACAACTTCAAATGATATATTATAAAAAATTCACTAACATGTTACATTTCATTTTGTTTTATAGTTAAATATAGGCTATAAGTATTGAGGTGTAATGCGGACCTACGACCGACCGTGCTATAGGTTGTAGGCCTTACTCACTGCAAAGTAACCTTAAACAAGAACATAATCAAAAAATGCAAATGAATAATCACGTTTTTTGCTTGTATAGTGGAACAACAAAAAACTCAAACCTGTAACGTCCTATTTTAAACAAAAGCCTATTATCGTTCAAATGTCCTTATATTTAAATAGCAAAGCGACGTAAAGGTGTTGCAGGTTGGAGTATTTATGAAAAAGGTTGGTACTACTAAGTAGCTACTAGAAGCTAACGCTTTTTCAGGCGCGTTGTTGGATGAGCGCAAATTTTGTAAAACTTGAAAATCGTAAAAATTGTGATTTTTTATAAGAAATAAACTTTTTGATTAGCGCCAATATTTCACACGAATATATTAATCCATAAAATTTAGGTTCTCGTGAAAAATTATCACAGTCGAATAAAGGATGTAGGGCCAGGTGTTAAAGCGGGAGAAAGTTTTTTAAAATTTAAAAAAAATCGATAAAAAATTGCGATTTTTATGAGAAATAATTTCAATTGCGCTAAAAAACGTGGCAGTCTTAGTTTCAGAGATTTCAAAGGTCTTCAGAAAATTTCATCACAATGGGAGTATAGGTTTAGACTGGAATCGTGTTAAAGACAGACAAAAAATAGGACGCAAAAAGAAAAAAACATTACGGATTGTAATCCAAATGTACCCCCTAGTGAAATAGAATTCTTTGCTTCCTCGCTACGCTTGCTACGTCATCCAAAAATTAAAGGAGGCGTGGCCTAAGGTAAATCACTTCTAACATGGCGGATCATAAAAACAGTGAATGGTTGCAGGTGTCGTAGCTAAACCACTGCTATTAGGTAATTCAAGTATATTTGTGTATTTTCAACGAACACAATGTGATAGGCCTAATAAATTGTAATAATGAGTCGCTTTTGTAGTTAATTTCTCAATGTAAGTGGTGTCTGATGTTTTAATGGTGGAAAAGTGTTTTAAAAAAGTTGGACCGCACACCAACCGAAAAAGACCCCCCCCCCCCCGTATAAGACATTTTTAAAAATCATATCAAATCCGTGTGCCAACTCTGCTTGCAGTCTCAGAGGTGCCCGAGTGTTCTAGGCGCACAGCTGCCTCGGCTGCGGTTGCACCAAAATTTATTTAAGTTTCAGGGCGCGTCAACGTTAGGTCAAATGCGCCCACTCTAGCCTAGGGGGCTATGGAAGAAAACACCATAAAGAATATAGGCCTAAACATAGGCCGATGCACAATTGCCCGGTAACAGATAACGGGAGAAAGTTGAATCACAGGTTAACTTACGACACGATGCACACTAAAGCTTCGGCAACGACAACGGGAACATCACCAAAGTTTTACTTTCCGACGTTACCGGAACACTCGGAACCAAGATGTAGGCCTACACGTCCTAAAACTATTTTATCAAGCGATGATGCTTTATACGCCGAGTAATATGACTAAATAAATTACAATACAAATGCAGAAAAACAAAAATTTAATTAACCACTTAGGACCTTCTGATAGTGAAAAACTTAGGTCAGGTCTCGATTTAAGTCAGAATACGTCACAACTTCACCCAGTTTCATCCGTTGACGTCACAAGTAGCTCCGAATAGCACGCACACAATCGAGCTGGATTGGAAATCAAGTAATAAGAATAAGAATCGAAAGGCACACTAGATTCAGGTCTTGCATCATGGCGGAAGTTATTCACGTGTAGTTACATACACGTTACAATTTCCATATCAAATTTGATTCGTACTATTTATTTTAATATTATACCAACCATTAATAACTTACTGGGCTAGGGCCTACTCAACGTGATTTGGCAAGGTTCGATCAAACTCCCGAGGACGCCATGTTCTAGAATGGACAAGTCGTGTGGTAATTTTCAACGAGGACCAAGATCAAGTAATCGAGACAAGCAATAAGTAATAAGACCAAGTAATGAGACAAGAACGGAATTCAGGAAATCGTCATTTGTATTTGATTGTTCCCGTCAAGTTCTTGTCTCGGGCAATTGTGCTCAAAACCTAACCTCAAAATTTTCCATCATGAATTCGAGCCATACAGTACCTAGCACCTCAGGCCTAGGGTACGTCTTTTTAAAAGTAAGCTAGTAGGGTTAAACGATTTAACCTAAACCAATAAGGTTGTTTTCGTAATACACACCACAATTTTTCATAGCTTACCTTAATTAAAAAACCAACCAAATTTCCGAAAAGTTTCCAGAGTTTTTAAGCAATGGCGTATCACATCATGCAAAATGCGGGTCCAGATTTCAGGCGGCAGTGCTGGCGCCTAATTTAAAATTCATTACAAATACAAACCAAGTAGGGCCTACAAACATAATTTTGTAGCCTATCCAATATGATTAAAATTTTGTACAACTTTTATTCTATATTTACACAACACTTATTTAACTATTAGTCTTAGTTTAACATCCTATATAAATGACTATGTAACCCAGTGTGTGGTCAGTTCTTTTTTAAAATGAATTTTAAAAAGTTCAGTTCACAGCTCAAATAATGAACTTTTAAAAAGTCAAGTTCTTTTAAAACCTAAAATTTGGAAAAAGTTCAAGTTCGTCTTAAAATATGAACTAAGTTCTTTTAAAAGTTCTTTTGTTTAAAAAATCACTATTTATTAAAGGCTGGCGTAAAAATGAAGGAAAAACACGAGAAAAACTTTAGGGGTGTTAGAGTAACAACTACTCGCGAGTTTGAGTCTTACGAAAGTTGTTGAGCTGTCTTTGATCGTGTTGATGATTGGATAGCGAAGAGAAGACTTCAATTCACGACCCCCCAAAAAAATTTAGACGGGTGTTTTTTTTTGTTATTTTTTTTGTTTTTGTAGTGTTAGTTGCTCTTACCGGGACAAAAACCGCATATCCGATCTTGATGACTATGTGACGGGACCTTGCAAAATCTCTGAAACTAAGAGCTGTATAGTTTTGGGCTTACAATCGAAGAAATATTTTCAGGAATTATCTACTTTGTGGTACTTTTTACGATTTTTTTTTCGATTTTTTGTGCGATGTTTTCGTGCCATTTGGGCCAATCTGACCAAACGGTGGGGGACTACAACGTTCAATTATACATGGACATTAGGTTATGCGTGATGTAATACCTTTTGAAAGAAAGGAGTTGTAAAAAGTTAGCCAGAAGTCATAGAAATAAAAGGCTTTAATATAAGTTTTTTACGGTAAAAATAACAAATTGACAAGTAACAATAGAAACTGACAACAATCACCTCAATGCGTAGACAGTCATAAAACAAAGCACTTGCAAAAGTAAAGATATACAGATAAACAAAAAACTTTAAAAAAGTCACCATCCACAACGCGGTGGGACTTTAGCGTTTTTCCTAGTTGTAATAAATTCTCGTCGACCAGCTTGTAAGGAAATTAGGTCGAACTTTGCACTTTAGACTTCCATGATTTTTTTCCCGAAAGTTGGCGTTCATGATTTAACTTCGGTGAATCGTGCGTGACTTTGTCAAAAACAGCCTGAACGTGCGTCAAAGTAGGCCTTACGATGGAACAACGATTGTATTTGTGCTTTAAGCGTCGACGGAGGCTCGACGCACGGAAAGAACTTTCAAAGGAACGTTCTAAAACTGAAAAGTTCGTTCTCGTAAAAGGAACACTTGTAAAAGTTCAAGTTCATTATTTAAAAAAGAGTAAGTTCACTGAAAAGTTCACAAAAAAAAGAAAACGCGTGTAGCGGAGAACGCGTTTCTTTAAAAGTTTCTCCTTCCCCAACACGATGTAACATATTAACACAAGTTGGACAGATTATTAAATTTGCAGACGACCAAGAGGTCTGTTCCTTTTGTCCATCAATTTTTTACACCTTTGCACTTGAAGAAATAGCTTTCTTTGTCCAGGTGTAATTACAATATTTATTCCAAGACGTGTTCTTTGTCAGGGGGTAATTACACACTTTTACACTTCCTTTTCTTTTGCACCTGTCTCTTGAGGAGGTGTAAAAGTGTATCTATGAAATTTCGCACTTAATTCAAAAGTAACCCTGGTGTAATCGTGCAGTTGTTTACATAAATAGAAGATAAAACTGGTAATAATAAAATAACATGGAATAGAATTGTAGAGAAAATGCACAAAGTTGTGTTATTGAAGTGAGATATATTAGGAAAGTGTTTGATAATCGCATTTAATGAATGAATCGAATATAGAAAAAAGGAGTGGGGCATGAAAGAAAAGAAAGGAACAAAAAGAAAGAAGAAAAGGAAATGAAAAAGGAGAAAAAAAGAAACATCGAAGAATGAAAACCAAACATTAAAAACGAAAAACGAAACGAAAAAAATGATTTATTAGACAATCCCACTTATAAAACGAATATGAGGTTTGCCAAAAATCAGGGAACAGCAAGCAGGGAGTATAATCAAAAAACTTTCGCGGAAGAACCTTCTTGTTTTCCAATCTCACTTTTTGTGTTCAAATCTGAAACAGTTAGTCCAAAAAATCTTGACCACTTATATATAATTTATATCAGATATATAATTAATTTTAAAAATTGTTCATGTTAAACTGATCACAGCCAAAGATACAGGACACCTAACTCAAGTTGCAAGCTCCATCAGTAGGCGGAACCAGGACAATCTAGGCAGAAAAAACAATAAAATTTGAAAATACATGATTATATCATTCATAATCAAAGCAATAATGAGCAAACAAAGAGAAAAGCAAAATCATTAATAAGACCTTCTGAAGGTTAAATCAACATTACACAAAACACCCAGACAATAACCTACAAAGACAAGTAAAAATAATTTTTTGCTCTTTGATTCACAACATTGCTTCAATTTTACTTTAAATTGTACAATTCCGAGATAGTAAAAACTGGGCTCTAAATCATAAAGAAATTGAAGTCCAATAGGATACGCCTCGGTACATAAATGACTTTCTAAATGCTTCAGAAGTTAATTCTAGGAACGTATTTCTATCACGCCAACAATTTTAAAAATATGGGTAGAATACTAAAAAAACGTTCTCTTTCAATAATTTGGATGTATTTACAGCACGCTACACTTCATCCTTTCTCAAGCGTGAAAAACAATCAGACGCAATTTAAATCTTTGCCTCAAGGGAAATGCAATCAAACAGATGCGTCAATTCACTCTGGAGTACAAATACTCAGTTTCGTTTACTGCCCACAACCACTAAGCAATAAATCAATAATAAGTCGCATTAATATCATTTTATTTGTTACCAAAATTGTTGTGGTAAATGCATTGTTGGTTGTAATGCTACTATTCAAATTTACTTAAAGTAGTTATTGTTGTTTCCGCACTAGTAATTAGATTTAGTTTAGGTTGTCCTCCTGAAAATCAGTTTTTATAACTGAATAGGATAGACGTTAAATAAATAAAAAAAATAATAAATGAAATACAAGTAAAATACGGTTCAATCTATTTGTTACAGGACTGTTTAGTGTGTAGGGCCTCCATCGTTTCAAGCTCCCTACACCTGCCCACACAAGAGGACACACTTCAAAAGCGAAGTACAAATATCTACAATACAAACGACTAATGCGTTTTTCATGGCGTTTTGGTAGCAACTCGGCGAGTGGCAGAGATATCATTGTTGTCAACTCCCTTGAATAAAACATTACAAAAATGAACAAATGGGAAAAGACAAGTGGCAATCCAGTGCGCACTAGGGCGCACTAGGGCGACCTGAGAGCGGGCAATGGAAAACGCCATAAATACAAAGTATGTGCCACATTACCCTGCTGAAGGTAGGATCGGTGTAGTAGGCCTAGGCTAGGGCTTACCGGGGACGCTGGGGGGAGGGAGGAGTGGGATGCCCGTAATTCAAAGGTCACATGCAAATTTCTTTATCACTCACTGGTCTAAAAAAACGACACCGGCTTCGAACTATGACTCATTCTCCGGAACGTACAATTACCGATTAAAAATTATGCATATGAACACTTGTTTCGCGTTTGTTAACGTACAGAGTGCGATTAACGACTCTGCAGAGGGCTGGGTGCTTAGAATAGATTTGCGCTAGCCAAACCGGGGGCCGGGGCGATAGACCCCAGCCTTCGGAGGCGAATTTTGTTGGGGTACGGTATGGCCCTTGAGATGGCCTTAGAAGCGATCCGAGGCAAAATTAATTGGGGGTTATATTGCTCTCAAGATGCATTAGAAGCGATTCTGATGAAAATTTTTGGGCCATTATGCCTCGAGATGGCGCAGAAGGTTGATTGAGGAAAATTTGGCGGTATATTGCCCTCAAGATGGTATTAGAAGCGATGAGGTATTATTTGAAGGAATATTGTGTAAATTGACGCATTATTTTATAACATTACGAGACTAAGTCACTGAATGTTAGAGATGAGATGGGAATCCAGAGGTGGGGATTTAGCAATCCCTGGCGGGGATACCTTCAGAGTAAATACGATAGCTCTGTCTCCATTCATCAGTCTTCGCACTTACTCTCTGCTCCGTAGAACTCCTACACCACGTATCCCCTCCCTGCCTCTAAGATCACTGAGCACCACACCTGACGCTACCAGGAGACATATCACCCGTTTGTCCATCCTATCAAACCCATGTTGCTAAATAGCTTCCCCCTTACATTCTGTTCCAGTTTCTCTGAGTTCCCCCATATTGCCTGTGCTCCCCCTTCCTCCCCACGCAGACATGTCACCGCGTAGGTTAAAATCGTCGCATAGTCATGGGCACTGTGAGGGATTGGATACCACACGACTGCTAGTAAAGGCCGTCTTGATCGACCCACGCATTATCAAAACAACAAGCAGGGACCATTTGAGAATTTATTCAGGAGGTGATCCTGGAACATCACCAACAGACTTCCCAAAAAAATCCGGCGTTGCGGGTAACCGCATTCGAAATATCATATTTCAATGTTTCTTAGTTGTCGAAGAATGCAAATAGCTATATGAGTGAAGTATTTGGCACGAAATAGCTCACAATTTGTCCCCTTCTAAATGGGTTTTTACAAGAAACGATTAAAGCACTTGGTGCGCCATATTGCCTTTCGATTTATAATCTTTTTCGCCTATCTGCGCAACCGGGACCATTTACGGAAACCCATCTTGACTTCTCGTTCGTCATTCTCACACCATTTTGTGAATAGTGTTTCACGAATACATTTATCACAACCGACAAGAAGACATCACCCTCAACGCTCTCAATGCAACTTCACCAGTTCTCCTCAAATAAACACAGTGCCTCAGAGGCTATGGAACCACAACACACCTAAAATACCTCTCAGCCTTCTTCGTCGCACCACACTAAGCGCCCACGACACTGCCCCTGACATAGCAAAATGATGTCCTGTCGCGCTGCCAGTGTATATGTCCTTGGATTATCCTGTTAGTTATTTCCCCCTCCAACCCTGCCCGCAGATCCACTCCTGGCCACCACGTCATTATTATCCGCAGAATTCTCCACACACCCTAATGATTTTGTCTCCATTCGACCTTCTTTCCCTGATTTCATGTTAGTCGAGCCCTATGACCTCTACAGACATCAACACCACACACACTTGCGCGTAAATACCACCACCCTGATCATGCCCCGGGACCTAGATCTTATCCCTCCCTATATCAATCTTTATTTGGGCACACAGTACCATGACGATATCCTCCACCACGACATAACTCGGTTTCCATACACATTCCCTCGACCCACCCTTGACCCAGTGCTGTAGCACAGCACCATTGTGAATCAAATCTGTGTACTTCATCATTTCCATTCGCGACTTATACATTAGTCATCAATATATTCCACATCTCATACATTCTACATACAGAATTCTGTGCCACATAATAGTACCGACGGCCACACACCTCGGGTACTACTCAGTTCCCGCCCCGTCGGCTAAATTTACCCTCACCTCGCGGGAATATAATCATTTGTTTATTGGTTATGCATAAAGGTGTTTCTGATTATCGTCAAATGCTGCGTTTCATGATAGATATAGAAAATTTGGCACACAGTATACGAAATGTAATTGGATAAATAATTAGGACTATATAGGGCAATCTCATTATAGACCCCACGACACCAATGACGGCCATTTTACAAGTTGGCCACAAAACTTATTTTTGCAAAAATTTCATTGACAGAATGTTGGAAATTTGGTACACCCTTAGAACATCGCCATTGAAAAATGACTGTTAAACAGGGCCAGGCCATACATACACAAACTAACTAAGGATAAGGGCACCACCAAAATGGCCGGCCATTTAGAAGATTGCCGACACACACTATTATGAAACACCGTAACATTTTATAGATATAATCCTTGTTATTTGGGACACATCATAGGGCACTCAAATGAAAATGTTCATTACCTATTATGTGTTATATATATATACTTTTTAGAAACAATGTGGTTATGGATCCGCTACGCGTATCTAGATTAGTTGGCTAGCATTAAAAAATACCAATAATACTGCTTAGGGCCTATAAATAAAACACTTGTTTTTCTCATACACTGTAGGCCAATATTCGGACAAGTTTCTATAAATATTACACTAAATGTTCTGAATGATTATGATTTATGATTTTTAAATGCGCCCAAGCATCAAACTATGTTTTGATAAAATCTGCGGAGAAATCGATTCAAAACACAAAAGTACTGTTACGAGTGTTCATGAAGCTTCATAAGATTAAAAAAAATCAGGTCTGCGAAATTAAATTTGCATTTAACCCGGGGATTATGGTTTTCCATTGTTGGTATTTTCTAAAAATTCAAATTTTGACGTCCATTGTTAAGCACTAAATGCCATTTGAGGAAAAATTCTTTTCTAGGACATTGAAAGACTTAAATAACGATCCGATTACAACCCAATATGTAATCCCAATATGGCTGATAATTCCCAATATCACAACTTGTTAAGTGATAGATGTAACAAAGAGTGTAAAAACAGTACGATAAGAGTATCATATGTGGATATTAGGCATTATCAAGCCATATTAGATTTAAAAACTTGGTTGAAATCGGATCCGTTATTTAAAGCATTTCAATGTGCGTAGTAAAGAAGAATTTTCCTCAAATGCAATTTAGTGCTAAACAATGGACAGTCAAATATGGCATTTTTGAGAGATACCAACAAGGAAAAAAAAACCATAATTCGGGTAAATGCAAAATCTAATTTCTGCAGACCAGATTTTTTTAAATTACTTATGGAAAACTTTCTGAACATCGTTAAAACAGTACCTTTGTGTTTGAATCGATTTCTCGCAGATTTATAAACACATAGTTAGAGACTAGGCGCATTTATAAATGCATAACCATTCAAACAATATAGTGCTAATTATAGAAAAATTGTCAATAATTGCCTACAGTGTATAAGGAAAACAAGTGTTTGTATTATCATGGCAGTATTATGGTTAGTTTTAATGCCATAAGCAACAATCTAGATACGCGAAAGCGGATCATACCTCATTGTTTCTAAAAAGTATTGATATAAAAATCATAAATATGACAATTTTCCGAATGCGTACCCTATGTGTGTACAAATAACAAGATATATCATAAAATTTACGTGGTTCATAATAATGTGTGTTGACAATCTTCTAAAATGGCGCCATGGTGCATTGTCTTAGTGAGTTGACATAGTCTGTTTATAGTCATTTGTCAATGAAAATTTTCAACATTCTGTCATAAATTTTCAAAATAGTTTTGTGGCCCCTTTGTAAAATGGCCGTCATTGGTGTCGTGGGGCAAAATGAGATTGCCCGATATAGTCAATTAATAACCAATTACATTTTCGTATTACTGTGTGCCCAAATTTTATAGATCTATCATGAGAACGGCACAATTTGACGATAATAGAACAACTTTAGCAGGACTAATAAAAAGTATTTCCCTATTAAATAATCCCCACAATGTTCCCCAGGATGACCAAATTGGCCAAATTCATATCATTTTATTAGAATTTGTTGAAATCCAAATATAAAGTCAGGATTTATTACAAATACTGTCAAAACGTATGAAGAATGTATGAAAAACCACGTGCAGTGTTACTTCTATATGCCCAAAAGAAGATGGGCGTCGTAAAAAACTTAGGCCCTTGATGCCAGAGGTTACCCAAATTTTTTTTATCCAAAGGTATACCCTAACAGGATCAGAGAGAAAATCTATAGAGGTCGAAAAGTCATACGAGACTTATGGCCTGCGCTAGTGATAGAGCATCGAGCAATCATTATGACACTGCTCACGCACAATGTTTTGTTGTCATGTAGCGTTAGGCCATTGTTTACATCTACGAAATATAGATTGAAATGGATATGTTTTTCATGCTACAACAACTTTATTTTGAAACAAATTTCACGGATCCGTTAGTTTCTATTTATTTTAATAATTATGTAAAAAAACAATTTAGATAATTTTTAAAAAGAGATAATTATGTGAATCAAGTCAATCAAGTCGCCCATGGAATTCAAAAAAGGGCGCGCCAAAACTCGTAATTATCAAAACAACGATTCGTATCAAACATTTTAAAACAATATTTAGCTATTCGGGTCCACTACCTTCACTCAATATAGCTAATTTTACATTCTGGACAAAACTAAAAAATTGAAAATGATTTTCAAAATGTCGGGATTAACCCGCAACCGGATTTTTGGGAAGTTCTGTGGGGACGTCAAGGAGGACCTACCGAAACAAATTCCAACATGGTCCTGCTGTTTTTTGTAATGCGTGGGGTTAAGGCCTAAAAGAGCTAATCGCCCAATTGTACTATGCGGGGCAAAGGGGGCGCGATTCCTTTCGCTTCTCGCCAGCGCAGTCAGTTATCGTCCGCTAGGCCGCAAGACACCGCAACGAGTCAGCTGCAAGGGTGAGCGTAGGCAGCACGCTGTACACCACAGAACCTTGATCAATGCACTGGACGTACTATATAAAGCCAGAATCAATGCATGATCAAGCTGTAGGCTACATCTCTGTATCTACAGACGGCGAGCATTGCAAGGATCGGCTAAATTAAGTCCTTTCTTTCTATCTTTCTCGTCTAAATTATTACATTACTATTGGTATTTTTGACATAAAGAGCAATAGGAGAGTCCTTTACCACTTGAATATCAAATGCAGCATTTCTTTCTGCGTTAGATCTATTTATATATTAGTTAGCCGTAATATATCGGCATAAATTTAATTTGTGTGTGCATTTACTCTTTTTAAATTTGTAACGGACATAAGCATTAACTATAAGGGAGATTATAGATTAATCAACCAATATCACAAACAACCGTTAGTTAATATTTATGACCGTTACATACGTTAATACAAACGCGGATTGTCAGTAGGCGAGCTATATACGGGTTGTACGAAAAGATACATACTGTTAGGCTATGTGTGCGCCTTGTCTGTTAAACTGAATGTAATCACCACCTCGAACATGGATTGGGATTTTGGATTAGCTTAACATAATGCTCTTAGGCTATTCGAGACCGATTGAGTGGTGATAGATGAGGAGGAAAGTATGAACAGAAAGGGAGGAACGGAAACCTGAGTACAGGCACGTGCCTCCTCCTTGAAAAGTAACCAAGGGGCACCAACTGCTTACTGATCCATCCGAAAGGACGGTGTACCTTGGACCGTCATTATCCATTAGTCATATAGGTTCCTCCACTAATCCGGACTGCCGAGCAGATACTCGAGGCGAACGAAGCCGTTACCACTACCTCTCGAACCCTCCATCTTCTCTAACAGCGGAAATACGTGTGAGTTTCAGGGCAGAGCGGGCACCATATAACACGTATGTTCTTACAGTGAACTCCATATGTTCGTTCCATGCAGGCATGTTTGTCAATTGACACCTAGGGCGTTTAGACAGTAGAAGTGTCTCATGTTAGATGCAAATATATGCTTATATATTTTTCCTATTGAAAGTTAATCTGCATTTCATAATTTGTTTGCCAAGTAGGGGTGTGAATTTGGAATGCATGGTATGTTTTTGCGTGTTGAGTGTATATTATTTTTGCACATTTTTCAATACACGATGTTATAAAGGGTTTTTTCGTTAGTACTATGCACTAGTATCTATGCAAAACAAAAAAATGCCGGTTAACCCGATAGCGACCGAAACTTTATTTGTACCGTCTGGCAAAGAAAATCGTACATCGAACGATATTTGAGAAAATTGTTTTTCCTTATAATGAGGTGGAAGGCAACGATGTATAGAAACAATATAATAAAAATCGTCGCTCTAAATTAACTGTAGCACCAAGCTCAGAGTTTCTACGTTTGTTACAAAATTTGGTTAGGTTACGTCCCGCCCCAAAAAATTA
Source organism: Sweltsa coloradensis (assembly GCA_024449915.1). Classification (NCBI taxonomy): domain Eukaryota; kingdom Metazoa; phylum Arthropoda; class Insecta; order Plecoptera; family Chloroperlidae; genus Sweltsa; species Sweltsa coloradensis. The sequence continues at coordinate 48,467 of JAMZAV010001196.1, forward strand.
CCAAATATATTTTCCTGTTATATTTGACCTCACTTTATCTAACATTGCAGTAATTTTCCTTTGATTCTAAAATATCGTTTAGAAACCGATACAATAGCTTTGTTTGTTTGTCCTGTATACCAGGTTCATATATTTACTCCTGGAATCATCCGGATGTACGTCATAAAACCGGAAATAGGAGTAATAACTACACGTTACGCCCAGTTGGACAAAAAAACATATTTGCACCCAGTTTTGACATTTGACGAGGTTAGGAAGGCCTAGAGCCTACATACCACACGAGATAGGCTAATAGGCTTTGGGCCTAACTATATTTTTCAATATTTTGGCCTAGATAATAGATTTCTAATACATTGTTTGTGCATAACATTGCTAAACGTCTTTCAAGCAGACCTATCCTAGTTTGGGTTTTATGTCGGCCCTGGGCTTAGGTTTTTGCTTACGGGTTGATTAATTGGCATTGTCCCTTTTAAGAAAGGCCGTGAAAAATTCATATAATCATTGGGAAAGATATTGCTCGGCCCGGTTTTTTTCCCATTTTAACTTCTAGCTTCTTTCTTAGCTTCTCACTACACAACCAAGCCACTACAAATTTTAAAATGGCGCAATATTTTGTTATTTTACACCCACTCCTGCTAATAAGCAGGTGTAAAATTCTTACTCCAGTCGCAGTTGTTGGAACTTAAACAACAGGAAAAAAAACGTTTCTGGGTTGTGACAGGTACATTTACACCAGGACAGAAAAACGGGTTTTCGTGAAAAACTTACACCTGGTGTAATTGAAACAGGACAAACAAACAAAGCTAATAGCTTTAAATATAATCGTATATCTAACTACTAGGATTACTTGCAGCTTTAGACACTATAATCTTCTGAAGGACTATTAGTATAATTATTGTTCTCAGACGTTCATTCACAATGATTCAATAGATATCATACTTAAATATGCTTTTGACTGCGTGTTTTTCACGCATTTGAGAAATCACATTTTTTTTTTTTAACGTAAAAATAACATGAACGTGACGTGGGGCTGACATGAACGTAAACAAACATGAACATGGACATGAACGTAAAAAATGAACATGAACCCCTGAACGTGAACATGAACGTAAACATGAAAGTGACCGTGAACATGAACATGAACGTGAACATAAACGTGAACATGAACTGAAAAAATTAACAAGTACACATGATTACAAAATAAGTTCTTTGAAGCAGATTGCTTACACTTGAACAACTGAGCGGAAGAGAACTTAAGTGAGTGGGAGATCGTACGTACCCGCGTACCTGCAACGTAGGAAGATGGGCACGCCGATGAAACCAGCAGGATCAAGATCCCAGCACTGATCGCTGAAGAAACTTAATGTGTGGCAACTTTGACCCCGTACTTTTAAGTAGGAAGAAACAGCCATTTTAAACACGATAGGCCCACAACTATTCCGTTTTCAGGCTTCCAAACCCTTAAACCCCTTTCACTCCTGTGGAACAAACATTTGATCTAGTTTATTCTTTAGTTGGGGGATAAAAGCCATGTTTTGATTAAAACAGATGGCTCAAATATTAACATATCCAATTATTCTAGGGAAGGTAGGAAAAGCCCAATGCCGGTTGTTAGAGGTGAAAAGGAGTCAATGTGTTGGGTACCCAAACATTTGGGGATTTAAGTTTGATTTATTTTTAATTTTGAGGTAAAAAAATATGGGTTTTGTTAAGTTGGGTTAAGGGGGAACTTGTTTTGAAACAAATTGCGCCCTCTGTCAGATGGCAGGGAGAAGGGGCCATGCGGACCAGCCTTGGTAGGGAGAAAGGGGATGTCCGGAAACCTGGCCGGGGTACTCGTTTCAACACTTGGGTCCCATTTAATAATTAAATTTTTTTTTTGAGGAGTTGGAAAATAAACAAAACGTATAGTTGTTACCGCCTTCGTTTCATTGACACTTCGTTATTGTAGAATTCAAGATTGCCGCCGTGCTGTGCCGGCGCGGCGGCAGCGCGCTCGAGGCGAATGTTTTCGGACCAGCTACTACTCGCAGTTTTGTCGAGCAAACGGAGGGTGGACAGGTAACGGTGGTCACGAACATTTCAAATATTAAATGAATTTGTCGAGGAAACGGCGGTGTCGATGAAACGAAGTGTCGATGAAACGAAGGCGACCCGATAGGCCTACCTCGGCCCTAGGTCCTAAGGGCCTAGGTCTACCAAGAGGGCAAAGGCTACCACTGTAGAAACACCGGAGAAGATCATTTTATACACGTGCCAAAAGAACCAAACGACAAACAGGGCAAAAAGAATTGTTCAAAGCTGCAGCACGAGAATGTTTTGAGGAGGACGCCCCCTCTACAAATTCATTCTACTGTTGTGAAGACCACTTTGATGCAAGTAAATATTATTAATTGGTCTACTAGCTTTTTAATTCACAAGTGAATTTCCTATAAGCTTCTGTTAGGCTCCGGCCAAATATTCTCGCAGCAAAATTTGCCTTGGGATTATAAGTCTAGGGCCTAAACGTAAGAGGCGTTTTCTCGCATGGGAAAATGTCACAAATTCAAAATTTTTAACTACAATATTTGGAATATTTCCCCGCGAGAAAATGAGTTACGTATAGGTCCTAGGCTTATAAATAATAATCCCGAGGTAAATTAGAAGCTCATAGGAAACTAACCTGCGAAATAAAAAAGTAGTAGGTAGACCAATTAATATAATTTACTTACATGAAAGTGGTATTCACAACGGTAAAGTGAATTTGCAGCGGTAGGCTAGAGGCCCTACGACTCCTTGACATCCTATTCTCGTCTTGTTGCGTTTAACCATTAGTTTCACCTGGTTAGTTCTTTTTGGCACATATATAAATACTTTCTCCGGTGTTTCTAGAGTGGTGTTTAAACACATTGGTACCTCACATCTTTTATAAAGCGTCATTTCTTTTAAAATCAATCAAAAGGATCATTGAGAAACGATAGCAGGAATGACAGCAGGCGCAGTGACGGCAGCTGTCTGCTAGGATGTGTTTGACCCACCGCCGACTGTATATGGTAGAATATCTCCCAGGGTCCACTAGATACTTATGCCAAGCTGCTGTAAGCTGGGTCTTCTCACGTGATGTAAACAAACCGCCATTTTATATCTTAGCGTGTGTTTTAAAAATAATCTGGAGCGCTCCGAACACGCTCTGTAATATTATCCGTAGCAGAATGTGCTATGGTTTTGTTTTGTTTTGTTTTGACAGATCATGGACAGCAAGGATTTGGCATTGTGGATTATTTATTACCACTATTACTTTTGTATTTAGCTAGATTGTAGTTACAACTCCACGATAAAAGATTGTGTGTGCATAAGCATAGGCTAGCTAGACCTTGTGTGGGATTTTTCATAGACCGAGGCCTAGACCTTACCCAATAAAGTGTTCTTGTAGCCTGGGGATTATGCCCCTAGGCATAAGTCGACGTAGAGCTTATGGAGGTTAACCGCGGTTCTTAGGCCTAGGTCCTAGGCTTAGATCAGATTCAAGTTCAAGTTTGATTAAAATGAATCATTAGGTTTTGGTTTAAGTTTATACATGGTGCAAGTATGGCTTGGGCTCATCTTTATCTCAACAACCACATCAATGCTGTTTGCCTCGGCTCGGGCCCTAATATCTATTATGCAAATTAAAATTGAGATATGAAGTTGAAATATATTAAAATTATTTACATCATAATGTTACCTGCAAATATAATAATCAAAGAATATAAGTGGTAGCCTATTTATGTATTTATTGCATTCAAATGTGCAACCGACTACTCAAAGCTGCAGTTTGCTCGGTTTGCTCTTTGTTTACAAAATCTCTGTAAGGTCCGTTGGATAATGTGTTCTGCGCACTCAGTAGACACACATTATCAAGTTGGCCTTGACTTCAAGATATAAAATGGCGCTTATACATTGTGGAAGTACAAGCGAAGACCCACCTTACAGCAGCTGTTAGGTATCTAGTGGACCCTGAATATCTCCCATTTATATCTAGATAGCGGTGCGCCTTTGGGTCTGCGCTAGGCTGCGGTCAGCAGTCTGACGTCACACTACTTTTCGTGTTGTCTTTTGGCGGGAAGCCAGATTCAAATTTCAGCGTTAAATATTGAGAAAAGTATTAATAACCTTAGACAAAAAAAAACTTTTATGTTATTTTTTTTAGATGTTATCTTTAACATATTCGATTTCTGGAATGAAGGCTAGTTCCCTATTGCATTCTTAAAAGTAGTTTTTTCCAAGGATTTCCCTAGTTAAAAGCAAATAAAATCTTTGGCCAATCACCTATCAACTGACCATTAAAGGGGTATTTAACCGCTAAACTCAAAAAATATATTTCATTCAGGCTAACTAGTTATGAATTTAGCAATTAACAGAAAAATTATTGGGGCCACCATGACCTCCCAAAAAATTGTCAAACATGACATTTTTCGAGCTAGGTCCCATCGGCAAAAATCTCCCATAAGAAATAACATGGGGACGATCTTTATGCCCCGTGACCTTGGAGGATTTTGATCCAAAAAAATATTTGCCATTATTGACGTACTCGACAGCCTTTTCTGTAAATTCTCTATATTTTGTTTTGTAATTTGGGCAAGTAGTTCGGTCAAAATAGGCTGAATACCAAGACGGGGTGTGATTTTGGAATACATATTTTTGCGTGTTTGAGGGTATTTTGGGGCACAGTTTCAAGACACGATGTAAAAAATGGGCATTTTAGATTGGTACTATGCTCTAGTATCTATGTGGACCAAAAAAGAAGCAGGTTAAAGCCGATTTTAGAAATTTCCCAAAACACCAATTTTTGCAAATTTCTGGATTAAAAAAATTGATAAATTCGTGTTAAATCACAGTTACAAGATATAATTTTTTAAACTGTCATTTAAGTGTAGTATTGTGCTATAGATCATGTGGTAAAAAATAATTTTTTGGGTTAATAGCCCCTTTAAGTTGGTCACCAGCTAAGGGGAAACCATCTAGAGGCAGGTTTCCTGGATAAAACTTGTAACCTAAGATTACACTTCCCTTAAGTAACAAAGTACCTTACAATTATTTATAATACCCTTAGGCCTACTTCTTTCTATATTTAGACACTTTTGCGTTACCTAAAAATTACACAGAAGTGTTTTCGAGTAACATTTTGTTTGCGTAGAAATCTACGATCACAAGCAGTATGTAACCAAAGGCCCTAGAGAGATCAGTTTTCTGCCTTTTTCTTTTGAACCGGTTTTCCATTTTGACAATCAAATTGCATTTAAACAGTAGCAATTTTGTAATACTCATTTAATTAATCCCTTGTCGTCTGAACCTGGCACCTCCACCAAACTTGCATTTTATGAAAATACATTCATATTGTTTTATTCCTGTAATCAATTGCCAAATATGTTTACAATTTCAAAATACAATGTACAATAATCTACAACACACTACCTTGTTAATCATATTTGGATGAGCGTAGCGGGCGAAGCGAAGATTCCATTCTACTACACTGGAGAAAAAAATCTGGAATGTTTTTTTCTGTTGGTATTTTTATGAATTTGTTAACACGGTTCCAGCTAAACCGATACTCCAATTGCGATGAAATTTTCTGGATGCCTTCGAAATTTCTGAACTTAGAACTGCCACGTTTTTGAGCGCAATCGAAAAACTATTTCTCATGAAAATCACAATTTTGCGATTTTTTTTTCGATTTTAAAAAAATTCTTCGACTTATAACACCTACATGCTTTATCCGATTGTATGATTTTTTCACAGAACCTTAATTTTACGAATTAATATATTCATGTGAAATGTGAGCGCTATTGAAAAATTATTTCTTATGAAAATCGCAATTTTACTTTTTTTTCCTTTTTTTTATTTCTTTGACTTGTAAACCTACATGCTTTTCCGATTGTAATGTTTTTTTTCACAGAACAACAGAAAATCCGCATAAACCGGCAGCTCAATGCACCAATTACGCTCATGCAACAACGCGCCTGAAAAAGCGTTTGCGAAGCTTCTAGTTTATGCAAAGCAAATACCTACATTACATGCTCCAATCATCAATGAACAGAAAAAAGAATCTTCCTGTATATTATTAATTTCTCAATCATGCGTTTTTTGTTTGTTATGTACGACCACATTGCAACTGGGCATCCATCCTCATTTTACTAGCATTGACAGCAAGATATTTATGAAATATTTACATGCAAAATGTATTTCCTTCATTGCTTTAATAAACGTGGATAGTGTACCCTGGTGGTATTTTTAGAGACCCAGGCTTCTAAATCACAGATAGTTCGCTGTGAAGGCATAATAGCATCCACTGATTTTGGTGATCTGTTTATTGGTCAACCTCAATACGGTACATCAATTATGACAGCAAATGAAAGTACTAATAATAGCCTTTGCCATCAAATACTTCACTAAATATTTTGCATGGATATTTAAATGTAAAACACGTGTACATACTTTTACTGAGTAGACCTATCATTATTTGTTTTTGTTACTATTACTATGTTCTTCATTTATGCGAAACGGTTTCAATAATTCAAAATAAAATAAAAAAATTCAAAAAAGTCCAATGATTTTTATTTACAACGTTACTACCTGTTATATAGTTTCATTTTTAACAATTCAAAATTCGTTGAGAAATCGTGATTGTTGGATGGGCGTTGCGAAAACTTTGTAGTGAAAGTCTTATGTTCACGATTTGCTCCCCAACTGAATGTAGGGAGAAAGACCAAGTATGCTCATCCATCAACGCGACTATAAAAAGTGTTCGCGTAGCTAACTAATAATACATAATATTAATTATGCATGACGGCACGTTATTTTGTGTATATTTACTTTTGAATATTGTCTTTGAATTTATGTCTATAGTTCATATGATATTAATTTATTTATATGAAAATTATAGATGAAGAGAAGGCATATTCATTTTTAATTTTGATGGTAATCGGTAGTGTTGTACTAGTCTGATCGACCTTAGCTACAAAAATATTTGAGATAACTGCAAGGGCAGATTGTCAGAAAGATTTTCAGTATGCCTTCAATATTGACTAAAACAATTAATGCTTTGCGGCCCAACTAGTAACTTTCCCTAATAGCAATGGCAATACGATGCGAGTGATAAAAGAGTCCTGTTAACAACCGTAATACACGGCACACGGACGTTCCACAAACACGACCCTCCAGGATTAGTTCACCCTTTGAATAGTTCAGAACTAAATAAATAACACTCGTGATTATAATGAAATGTTTTAGAAAACTTCCTACATTACCAACATTAGAACACACAGTTCCAATGTTTAGGTACACCTTACGAATTCAAACTATTATCTATTTTTATACCTATAACAAAATCTAGTCTAATTTTGCTAAGATTGACCTGAAGAATAGGGCAGAAAGCTATAACAACTATCTCAATTAGGTACGCCATATTAACAAACAAAAAAATTGCGTTACAACGGGATAATACTAAGTTTTATTTTTCGCATATTATTGTGGTAGTGTCCACTATAACTAAATATAATGTAGTGTGTATATAGTAATCTGGAACAGGCAAACAACGACTTGGTGAATCCTCTAGAGCCAATCTTCTATTATATATATTATCTACTACGGTATCTATAAGTTGCAAACAGTTCTGTTTGTTGACGTCACATCTTGCACGGAAGTGCAACTCATTTCTCGTTTCAACCAATCAACTGTTCAAAATCCATTTTGTAAAACAGCGGAAGTCAGACTTATTACCGATTCGAAAATAATTTCCTGTGCGTTTATGATTCGTTTTTAATTCTATTTTCTAGCCACAAAACTCGAAGAGTAGAATAGAATCAAAATCATATTTAATATTCATCAATTAATATAACATATTTATGACGGTACACACTAGAGCTGAACTGAAAGAAAACGTCGAATTTATAATGTTGTACAATATCGTTATATCGTCAGTATTGTAAAAATGACAAAGCAAATCTGGACCAATGGTTCAATTTGTATTTTCGTTAAAGTAGTTCATGGTATTTAATTCTTAATGCACAACGTGTAATTCTCATTGTATTCTAATCATTGTTATTGGCTTATTTTATTAACTATATCATCTAATAGCACAATTAATTAGATAGGTGCTCTGAAAAGCATGAATTTAATCTCCCTCGTCTCTTATGTGATCAAATTCAAGGTGTAGATCACAAACTATAAAACAAAACACATCGGCAGATGGAAGTCCCATGTTTTTCTACGAGCGTTATCATGATTAACTGGCTGGTATAAAGGGAGTTGTGTCATTTTGTCCCAGAGCTCATTAAAATGAATTGAATGGAAATATTTGTATTTCCAAGCGACCTTTTAAAAATACCCGCGTGAGAACTAAACGATTAATCAACGTTGCCTCACGTAAAAGTTAACCTTTAATAGCGGATCAATGAATAAATTGCGTTGGATTAAACGATTCGGTATTGTTACTAAATAAATTCGTATTTCGAGTCTATTCACAAAGGGCCGGTTCCACCAAATTATAAGCTCCAGTTACATTTATCTGCCAGTTAGAGTTAGGCAGATTAGGTGTTCTACCAACTGTAAGGGGAATTTAAATCATGGTTACCATGGGATATATTTTCTACTTTCAATCTTCAGATGAAAAACAACTGGTGGAATGATTTTTAGTGGGGATCTTTAACTTAAAGCGGATCAAGCTAACCCTGTCGGCGCCGTCGGAAGCGGGAATCGAACCCTGACGTGAACTCGAACACACACGCGTTAGGAAATCTCTATGGTGTTCTCATATTCGTGTATTTATTTTTGACACCCTCCGCTTTGACACATAATCTAATTCATACATTTATAATTCATACATCGTAGCGTTGATAGATAAAGAGCAACCATAAACTAAACTTACTGTTTTAAATTCTAAAGTTTAAACAATTCCTTCCTTGTTTAAAGAATGATCTTGTTTGATTAACTTAGAAACTTCGCAGGTTTATCGGTTGCGCGACTAATAGTGGGGTTTAAAACTTCGTAAACGAAAATGGGTTTCCGGTACAGTACATGTTCTCCCGGTACGTCCGCCACTTATGCTGGGACCATTGCCCCCACATGTAACCCCGGTACGTCCGCCACTTATGCTGGGACCATTGCCCCCCACATGTAACCCCGGTACGTCCGCCACTGACTTTGGGACCGTTGCCCCCGCCCCCGGTACGTCCGCCACTGTGATGGCAGACGGTCATTGAGCGTGTATATGATCCTAGATTCGGAACACGGAATGGCTAAGGTCGCAGGAGTTTGAATATCTTCCACGTCCTCAGCTGAACCAGAAATAGATCGCACATCCCATGTGGCAATATTTAGTTCTCCGCCGGGCTACCAGTAGCATCCGATCCAATTATACTTCCTTATAGACCACACATCTAAAACAAAACATAATACTGAAAAAATAATCTCATTATTTAAACATTATTAAATTAAATTCATAGCTAAAATTCATCTCGTTTCAAATGAAGGATTATTCAAAATCTGTACAGTATAGAGATTTCGTTTGGATTGGGACCTAGGTCTATTTTTATTTCACGAGACGTTTCCCTCTCCACTGTCCAGCCGTCGTACCCCTAACTTTGGACCTTACTTGTTGATTACAAGTTCACGAGGTGGTAGCTCGAGTGTGAGGGATGCTGGCTGCCCCGGTGTGAGAAGGGGGTGAATCAAGTGGATAGATCTGCATCGTTAGCCCTTCTGTCTGTGACGCTGACGGCGGCGATTCCACTGCAGTCGCGGTTCAGCTCCCGGACTAGGAGCACGCATCGATCCGGAACGGTCCGCGACAACCGATACTCACCGAACTTTATTTTACAAGTAGACTTTTTTTAAATTTTTATTTATTAAAAATATTCTTAAAAAAAAGTTGAAACGAAATCGATAATTCTACGACGGTTGTCTTCGCCGGTGTGTGCGATGCCGTGAAGTGGAGCCGGTGAAGTTTCGACGCTAGTTGAGAGAGTGAAACAGTGATATGGCTGATAGTGAGGGAGGCTCGGAGCAGGATGATGTCTCCTTCTTACGAACGGTAAGTGATAAAACCCAGGGCGATAATATATCATTCTGGATGGTGAGAGAGAAAGAATCAGGAAAGCGATTTGTGGACAAGCCTGGATTCAGAGGGGTTTATTTTATCGGCGAGCGGTGGATAAAAGTGATTTGTATGCACGTTCGATCATAGACACTGTATTTTTTGTTTTATTTTTTATTTTTTTAAATCACAACACTTCTAATTTTGATTTTGAGTTTTAAATTTTTAAATTTCAAAAAAATTAAATTCATGTCTATTAAAGTATAAATGCTCGTATCGTATGCTTTTGAACTAAAAGTTTATTATTAAATTATAAGTTTGACTACGCTGGGCCCAACATCGAACCTACATTGTATTGTCTTATGTTACAAACCTGCTAAATTTAGATCCGCTGACTGGATCCTAAACAAAATAATTATAAATAAGTGTTCCGACAATGGGACATAATTTAGAATACAACGATCCGTTTGACTGAACAATTGACTTAACAACTGGAAAATCTGTGAACTCAAAGTTTCAATGCGACGAAGAGGTGCGTTCAACAAGTCCACCCTAAATCTAATTCGTATTCAGAGTCTACCCCTGCTAGCCATGCATCGTGATTCGCGCTGTATAAAACTGTCTAGGTAATCTTGAAAAAGTATCCTACCAACGTACCATAACCCGTATAGTATAGAACACTCGCGTGAATATACAGTTATAAACAATAACACCCATATTAACTCTTTCACGTGTCAATGGGTGTTTTCACGTCATTGTATTAAAAAAAATTGTTTTGTGGTTTGTTTTCATTTAGTGTGTTGTAGGCGGTGATAATAGCCCATTACAATCGTAGATAATTGGAGTAGGTTCTTGGAAGTTCTATGGATCCCCCGTGGCAAGCGTGCGTGCGTGCGTGCGTGCGTGACCAGGACAGCCCTTAGGTATGCATGTATTCATAATCTCATTTAACCTTCCCGAGGTTCATGTGCTATAACACGTGGGGACGAGTTGAGAGATAACACATGCAATCAGCATTAGGCAGGGTTGTTCTTTTATCAGAGTGGTCGTTAGAAGGAACGTTATAAGCGTTACATTTTTTAATTTCTTGTTCGTTTTAACGTAAATCCAAATCATTATTAACTGAAGTCGACAAGGCTGTATTCTAAAAGTACAACATTTTGGAAACGTATCAGTTTATCTTATTTTATTCAAACGTAACACTTTATTCAATAGTTTTCTTTTAAAAAGTAAAAACGTCAATACCCAATAAAAGTCCATTAGAATGCTGGTTATCAATCGCATGTATATTTTTTTTAGGCTGTAATGTGTTAAGCATTTGACGTTTTCATTTTTCGAATTTGGAAACAGGGATTACGCATTTGAAATAGTTAATGGTTATATTAACAAATTTACATATTTTACAAATTCTTGTAAAAATTATAATTCTTTTAAAATTTGAGTTGATTTCTTAAGTTGGCTTATTTTTTTCCAATCCTTCATGTTCACATCAATCATAAATACGCAGATGTTCAGTTATGCTAATGTTCCTTGAAAGTGGGTATAACTCTTAACCATTGTCCTTGGTGAAAACTATTAACACCCCTAAACCTGACTTATAATATGTTGCCGTCTATTAAAATTCTAAAATGTAAATGTGTATATAGCCTATGACGGTTGTTTATTGTTTTGAGATGTGGTATACAGCATAAATTGTCTTACACCTTAGCCAGCGGTTTAGCCGAGCTCGTTTAACCGGTTCTCACTCGAACACCGAAGTTAAGCAGAATCGGGCGTGGTCATGGGTAGAGTGGGTGACCGCTCTACCCTGAAACTCACGTATACCGCTGGTTAGAGCAGATGGAGGGTTCGAAAGCTAGTGTAACGGCTTAGTCTCCTACGTCTGCTCGGCAGTCCGGGTTAGTGGAGGAACCTGACTGTCAAAGTTACACCGTCCTGTCGGATGGGACGTTAAGCCGTTGGTCCCCTTGGAACTTTTCGAAAGGAGTAGGCTACGTGCCGGTACCGGGTTTCCCCTCCTCCCTTCTGTTCATACTTCATCCTCATCTATCACCACTCATCGTCTCGATTAGCCAAAGTGCATAAATATGAGACGTTAAGCAATAATCAATCAATCAATTGTCTTACACCTTGAATAATTATTCGTTACATGCATCTGGTCCGACTCTGGCGTACTAAGTATAAGCCCTCGTCAACTATAGTTTTTGACACAACGTCTAAAACGGGATTTGGCCACGACCCACTAACTGAAGCTATTCACATAATGCGTGCGTGAACGTGAACGTATTATGAGTTTATTTGCAATAGGCCTACCGATTATTTTTCTTTCAATGTTCTCTGAATTTATTTAAATTATGTGGCAGGTACAAATCATGATACAAAACCCATAACTAGAGTGAATTGTTTCTCGAAATCATAAAATATACAATACGTGTGTTAGGAAATTCAAGCCAGGTTTTATTTGCATTGTATAAACCTATTAGAGACTTGGACCAAAATACTGCCCATATTAAACAATGCTACAAGCATGACAAAGTACCCCTGCATTACAGTAATCTTGGGCGTTACTCTTTCGAATGTATTATGCAACGAAATGTTTTAGACGTTGTAAATGCAATTTATACTTATAAGACATAAATTTCGGCCGTTGTTTTGTTTCGGATTTATTACTTCAAAATGTGGAAAATTAGATACAACCATTGTTTGTCATATATTATTGAAAATTCTTATCGGAAATCGAATTTCTAGTAATTCTGTTGTTGGGTTTAAAATTTCTAGACTAAAAAATTAATTAAATTTGCGATGTGTGAGGCTGTGGATGTTTAGATTTTGACTTTGATTTTATTTTATTACATAAATAAATAAATAAATTTTATTTAGAGTCTACCCACTCAGTTATATAACAATCTTTATTTATATTACCTGGTACTCAAGAAACAAAACCTCTTAAAATTAAGTTTTTAATATTATTCTTACATTGCAGTTTAAATAGAATTCATACCCTCGTGACTAACAGATTGGGTAATAAAATAATTCAGTTTTTAATTGACTTTTGATTTCAACCACATACGCAAATTTTTAAATGCTAAAACATAATGAATTCTTAATTTTATTTCACTGAAATTATTCCAAGATAGAAGCTAAAGTGAGGTACCTGTTTTGCTGTTTTGACTAGTACGGTGCACTGCTAACATATTGACATGGAAATGAATCCTGCAACACCAACATGTTTGCGTGGTACGTCCTCTAAAAACATTTCAGAACTTAAGTGTCAGTAGGAAACTAAAAAAACACTAAAAACTCTTCAGTAAGGTAATTTATACCGTGATGTGAGAGCTAGGGTTTATGGAACTCACCCCGGCTGGGAATCGAACTCAGGCGTCCCGCTTACCGGGCGGGCTTCTTAATTAAACTCTGTACCACCTGGCCAGGTGAATTAGCGTCGGGCGTGACGCGCACTGCATTATACTGATAGCGTCCACAGTGGACGAGCGCGCAGACCTGGGTACTAGGGGTGATATGTCAGACTCAGAGTCAGAGACGTATTTCACAAAGCATCTTTATGAGAATTCCTGTGATAGATGAAAGTTTAAAGTAGACGCAGCGCTTTGCAGACACATGGTAGAGCTTGACGTTCACAGACCGTGTAAACCTATCCTCAAAACGATCATTGTGTTTTTTGGTCAAACTTTTCTACAGATTCGAGGTTTTATGTCCAGTGAAAAATGTACATTTTCGAACTTCAAACATCCTAATACAATATATAAGTATTTATATTTGTTCCATCCAATGTTGCGCGAAAGCTTGAAAATATTATTTACTTCCAAAACGTAAAAGCAAAGCATCAAATAATAAATCAAATATCTTGTTGAGTCAATTCTCACTTTCTGCCTCGAGTGGTTGCCTTCATGTCGTACCTATATTTTGGGTAATACTATTTTTAGTTTTATTCAGAAGTATACATAATATGTTGATTGTGATTCGTGAACTGTAATCTAAACAATTTCTCAACATTTTTGTTATTTTATGTGGGAATTGATATTGTTTTTTTCTACAATTTGTTTCCGAATTAATTTTCAGTTTTCAAATTACATTGCAATAAGACCCTGACAACAAATTACCGAAAAGAGATAAAGATTATTATTTTACATTAAATTAGATGTATCATTTTGTTACTAAGAATAAAATATTTTACCTGTTGCTGACAATCCACTATAACGAATAATTCGATGTGCATAATCATTTTCGGTCCATTTAGCGTTGTTTCATTTTATTGCCATTTAGACCACCTACTCCTCCAATGAGAGTATTTTGAGTGTACAGCTAGAGTTTTATTTGCACCGACTCTGGTGGATTGTACTGTCAGGGGTTGGGATCATTAAGAAAATGTTTGATTAATGACGCAACAACCCAACACCTATATATATAGGCTGAAGGGGTAGATTTTGATTTGAAAGTAGTATGCTTGATAACAATGAGAAGTAAGCCCCCCCCCGCAAATTTTTTTCGATAACCGGTCAATTTTTTGGTACAATATTAATTGTAGATGTTTTTGTTGCTAGCGGTGACTCTTGTGGTGAATTGGGGCAGAAGTCTGAACTCTCCATTAGCTATGGATATTTTGAATTTTAATCTTACCTCTTACCACCCAGCGACCTTAATAGTCATAACGTATTCGTAAAGAATATACTAACAGTATAAACAAGAACGTGATTGTAAAAACAATTAGACTTGATAAAAAAAAAATGATAAACAGGATTAATTACAGACTTAATCTCAAAAACCTTAAATTTATGTCTTAATATAATCTAAACTCACAATGTTAATGGCGTTATTTCAGTGGCTAATAAGCAGCCACACATCATATTATTATGACAGTGAATGCAATGGTGTCTAAACACGAAGCGCGGTTATTAAGGCAAGCAGACCGCCCATCTAATATTAGACGTTGTGAACCAAGCTATACCGCCATGTGATGTGTTCTCACTAGAGATAACACAGTCCAGCTACAATACCTTCCTCGCTTTCCCAATTAAATATTTTGATGTTTGAGCTTCTGATTATCGAGTCACTGATCAAACAGATATGCAATTCAAGGTGGAACTTTCAGAATGAATTGCTGGAGTTTTGGCCAATTCCTCCTCGTGTTAACATTACACTGTTGAAACTTTGGTCGTTATAGATGTTAGTGTGGCCATTTTATTTTTATGGGCCATGAAATCTGATTTAGATATTAACGTATCTTCGGCATTTTGTGTTAGCATAGCATGCCCTGCTGCAATTGAGGCGTACTTTACAGTTATACTTGGCTACTAAAATATCATATTCATATTCGTGCAATCTAAACAGTTCTACAGTCCAAGTCAAGATGACAGTGTTTAACATCCCACAGTTTAGCAAGATCAACAGAGGTAGCTCATGCGTAATGCGAGAACTCTGATTCGGAGGGCACGGGTTCGAGACTCGACACCGTCAATCCTCACTGAAAGTTTTACCAAGGTTTTATTCAGCAAATGAAACGGATTTGAGTCCTCAATAAACATTGTTTTAGTATTTATCAAGATTATTTTTTAGTTGCCTATTAAAGTCGAGCATTCAGTGTGAGCAACCTTTAAAAGCTCCTTACTTTGAGGAAACCCATCTCGTACAAGTTTCCCACACGCATCTTCCTCGTTCAGATAAACCTGGCGTGCCAGTGCTCTAGGTCTGAGATACGATTCCGTCTATCGATGGCAATAAATCTCAAAGGCGGCCGGGTGTGGGGGTGGGGGTGGGTGGGAGAGGGGGAGGATCCGGGGGGAGGTAAAACCGATATCGAGAGTCGCGCGAGACCAACTTGAGTATAGAATGTTATTTGACTCTAATTTGTTATTTTAAACTTTCAAAATCGATGTTTTATTTCCGTGGAACTGACTACTCATATATATGCGTCAAACAACGCAGAGACTGTAGAATATGTGTGGGTAATGCCCAGTATTATGGCTCCACTAAATAGTTTCTTTTGGACTAAACAGTTAAGTTGGCCATGAAGATACGAAGTATGTCTTAGACTATAGATTAAGTATGTCGGTCGTAATACTCCGCCAAAGTATTTTTCTGTTCTTCCTTTTATATTCTTCGTATAAGAGCAACAGGCAGCACGACCCACTCTTACCAAGAACGGCGTAAATATCAATTACGTAGATTGCATTTACAAGTACAGTCGAGCAGTTGACAATTAGAGTGCAGAAACCTCGAGCCTTCCAGTTTACCCCCTGCAGAATCTAATTTGAACGAAGAACGGTCTCGTACCCACCTCCTGGTCTAATCCCACTTAGCTTAATCTTGTCATTCTATTAAGAATTCTGAACATCAGTGAACATTTCTCTGCCAAACCTTAGATTTTGATAATACTAAGGCAAGACTGCCCTCTTAAGCGGGCGTTCCACTTCGAGATAAGTTAACATTAAATTTAAGTTAAAAGTCTGAGGCGAAGAAAATTTTACTTTCAAAAGTCGGTTGGAGCTCTGGGAAGACAAAAAGTGAATTCGCTAGTATAACAGTAGGCTCGACTTAATAAGTTTGAAGAAAAATCTCGTTTATGAGTTGACCGTGCTTGTTATTTTGAGGTTTGCTATTTCGTATTTCGATTCAACTAATATATTCTGCGGTCGTATTGAATAAGGTTGTCCTAGAATGCGTCATACCGTAAAAAGTCTCTTTACGTTTGGAACATTTGTTGATTCTACGTTTTAGCCTCGCTTATTTAAAACTACACAATTCATTTGAAGTTTATTGACAAGAGCTTTTTCTCTGCGTTATTACTTTCGCTAATTGAAACATTAAATCTAGGTGCCCGTTAGGGCGCCGCAGCCAAGCCGCGGTGCGCTACACACTCAAGCACCTTATACACCAAGCAGAGTTGGAGTGATTTCGAGGTGTTACCCAGCCGTCATGTAACGTGATGTGAACTTGAAAACTATCACAATCGAGGGGATTTAGGTACCTGACAACACATGCCAAATTTATTGGGGTACGACCATTCCTTCTTGGTGAAAAAATGTCTTCAAACATGCTCAAAATCACTTTAAGGATGTTAAGGCTCATTCATAACCAACTTAGGCCTCTAACTTAGCAGCTAACTTAGCCTCTAACTTTAGGTTGCTGTTCATGATAGATATTTAGGCCGCTAACTTAACAGCCACTGCCTCCTAGATGTTGCTCGTGGCAGAGTGCTTTACAGCCATACCGTCGCCTCTAACTTTAGGTGGCTGTGCATGATAGATGTTTTTAAACCAATCACAACACAGATTTGCAGTATTTACTTTTATCGCGCCAATGCTTGACATACAATAACATTAAGCATTCAGTAAGTAGGCCTAGCCTAGCTCTACTTAGGTAGCATTATAGAATTGATTGACTATAGACTGTACAGTTTATTAAAAAATAATTGATGGTAAAAATAATAAAAGTATTTATTTAAGATAAAGTGAAGTAAGCCTTACATAAACACACATGGCCTAGCCCTAGCTGGGGGCTAGGCCTAGTACCGCAATAAACGTTAATAATACTGACGGTCAGTTGACATTTCTGCCCCAATCGATAGCCAAATGTTTTCTTTTATATTCTTGTCTTTGTATAAAGACGAAGATTTTACATATAGCAGTGGCCTTTTCATGAATTCGTTCAATAGCTTTTCATCGAACAATAGCTGAGTTCTTGGGATCCATTTTGCTGTTTGTTTACGTTTTCAATCGGATTGACGGAAATGTCGGCTCGAGTCTCTTCTGTTGGTTAAAAGCTTAATGTTTAGCTCTTACGTTTCAAATCATTGAGAATTGTGCAAGCCAAATTTTGCGATGAAATTTATGGAGGTCTATGAAATCTCTGAACGAAGAACGGCAGGGAGGGAAAAATCGATCAAAAAATTTTTTCTCAGGGAAAAATCGCAATTTTACGTTTTTTTTCGATTTTTAAAAAAATTTCTTCGACTTATAACATCTACATCCCTTTATCCGATTGTAACGATTTTTTCACAGAACCTTAATTTTATGAATTAAAATACTCGTGTGAAATTTGAGCGAAATCGAAAAATTATTTCTTTGAAAATCCCAATTTTACGATTTTCTTAAATTTTAAAACATTCTTTGACTCATAACACCTACATGCTTCATCCTTTTGTAATGATTTTTTCACAGAACCTTAATTTTATGAATTAATATATTCGTGTGAAATTTGAGCGCAATCGAAAAATCATTTCTATGATAATCGCAATTTTACGATTTTTTTCAATTTTAACATTCTTCGACGAATAAACCTACATGCTTTATCCGATTGAAATTTGATTTTTTCACAAAAACTTTAATTTTATGAATGAATATATTCGTGTGAAATTTGAGCGTTATCGAAAAATTATAGCTATTAAAAAAATCGCAATTTTACGCTTTTTTTTTTTTAAAAAAAATACGCTCATCCATCAACGCGGCGGGACTTAAGCGTTTTCCTAGTTTTATTGCCATTTAGACCACCTACTCCTCCAATGAGAGTATTTTGAGTGTACAGCTAGAGTTTTATTTGCACCGACTCTGGTGGATTGTACTGTCAGGGGTTGTGATCATTAAGAAAATGTTTGATTAATGACGCAACAACCCAACACCTATATATAGGCTGAAGGGGTAGATTTTGATTTGAAAGTAGCATGCTTGATAACAATGAGAAGTAAGGTCCCCCCCCCAAAAAAATATATATATTTCGATTACGGTCAATTTGTTAACTGTAGGTGTTTTTGTTGCCAGCGGTGCCTCTTGCGGTGAATTGGGGCAGAAGTCTGAACTCCCCATCAGATGGATTTTTTAAAATTTCAATCTTATTCTTATCTCTTACCATCCAGCGACCTTAATAGTCATAACGTATTCGTAAAGAATATACTAACAGTATAAACAAGAACGTGATTGTAAAAACAATTAGACTTGATAAAAAAAATAAATAAACAGGATTAATTAACAGACTTAATCTCAAAAACCTTAAATTTATGTTTTAAAAAAACTAACAAGTTTAAAGGCGTTACCTCAGTGGCTAATAAGCAGCCACACATCATATATTATGACAGTGAATGCAATGGTGTCTTAACACGAAGCACGGTTATTAAGGCAAGCAGACCCCCCATCTAATATTAGCGTTGTGAACCCAGCTACACCGCCATGTGATGTGTTCTCACTAGAGATAACACAGTCCAGATGTAATACCTTCCTCGCTTTCCCAAATAACTATTTTGATGTTTGAGCTTCTGATTATCGAGTCACTGATCAAAAAAGATATGCAATTCAAGGTGGAACTTTCAGAATGAAAATTTCTGGAGTTTTGGCCAATTCCTCCTCGTGTTAACATGACACTGTTGAAACTTTTGGGCGTTATAGATGTTAGTTTGGCCATTCTAGTATCATGGGCCACGAAATCTGATGTAGATATTAACGTATCTTCCCGGGATTTTGTTGTTAGCATAGCAGCCCTGCTGCAATTGAGGCGTACTTACAGTTATACTTGGCTACTAAAATATTTATATTTCATATTCGTTTCAATCTAAACAGTTCTACAGTCCAAGTCAAGATGACGTGTTTAAATCCCACAGTTTAGCAAGATCAACAGAGGTAGCTCATGCGTAATGCGAGAACTCTGATTCGGAGGGCACGGGTTCGAGACTCGACACCGTCAGTCCTCACTGAAAAATTTACCAAGGTTTTATTCAGCAAATGAAACGGATTTGAGTCCTCAATAAACATTGTTTTAGTATTTATCAAGATTATTTTTTAGTTGCCTATTAAAGTCGAGCATTCAGTGTGAGCAACCTTTAAAAGCTCCTTACTTTGAGGAAACCCATCTCGTACAAGTTTCCCACACGCATCTTCCTCGTTCAGATAAACCTGGCGTGCCAGTGCTCTAGGTCTGAGATACGATTCCGTCTATCGATGGCAATAAATCTCAAAGGCGGCCGGGTGTGGGGGTGGGGGTGGGTGGGAGAGGGGGAGGATCCGGGGGGAGGTAAAACCGATATCGAGAGGCGCGCGAGACCAACTTGAGTATAGAATGTTATTTGACTCTAATTTGTTATTTTAAACTTTCAAAATCGATGTTTTATTTCCGTAGAACTGACGTACTCATATATATGCTTCAAATAACGCAGAGACTGTAGAATATGTGTGGGTAATGCCCAGTATTATGGCTCCACTAAATATTTTCTTTTGGACTAAACAGTTAAGTTGGCCATGAAGATACGAAGTATGTCTTATAGATTAAGTATGTCGGTCGTAATACTCCGCCAAAGTATTTTTCTGTTCTTCCTTTTATATTCTTCGTATAAGAGCAACAGGCAGCACGACCCACCCTTACCAAGAACGGTGTAAATATCAATTACGTAGATTGCATTTACAAGTACAGTCGAGCAGTTGACAATTAGAGTGCAGAAACCTCGAGCCTTCCAGTTTACCCCCTGCAGAATCTAATTTGAACGAAGAACGGTCTCGTACCCACCTCCTGGTCTAATCCCACTTAGCTTAATCGTGTCATTCTATTAAGAATTCTGAACATCAGTGAACATTTCTCTGCCTAACCTTAGATTTTGATAATACTAAGGCAAGATTGCCCTCTTAAGCGGGCGTTCCACTTCGAGATAAGTTAACATTAAATTTAAGTTAAAAGTCTGAGACGGAGAAAATTTTACTTTCAAAAGTCGGTTGGAACTCTGGGAAGACAAAAAGTGAATTCGCTAGTATTACTAGGCTAGCTCGACTTAATAAGTTTGAAGAAAAATCTCGTTTATGAGTTGACCGTGCTTGTTATTTTGAGGTTTGCTATTTCGTAATTCGATTCAACTAATATATTCTGCGGTCGTATTGAATAAGGTTGTCCTAGAATGCGTCATACCGTAAAAAGTCTCTTTACGTTCGGAACATTTGTTAATTCTACGTTTTAGCCTCGCTTATTTAAAACTACACAATTCATTTGAAGTTTGTTGACAAGAGCTTTTTCTATGCGTCATTACTTTCGCTTATTGAAATATTAAATTTATCATAGTTCGAAGTGCTATCAACAGTGGAAGTAAAAAATAACAAAGTATAAATGCGTGCGTGCGTGCGTGCGTATACCGACAGACGTATAGCTCAAGCGTAACGCCCGCGAGGCTCCAGATCAATACCCGCCACATGCAATCCTGACTGAAAGTTTTTTTTAAATTTTCTTCAGCAGCCGTGAAGGTTTATGCAACTAATTTAGTCCTCTTAACATTCATTGGACATCCCTACACAAATAGTCTAAAACAACTTTAGTTTGACACTTTGGGCTATATTTCTGTACAATTTTTAACCCTGCATTAAGAAGAGTTATATGCAGACTTACATAAAGCGTCATCATCAGTCTATAATTGACAGCGGTAGATGCTTCGTTTCATACATCTTCTCGTATAGTTCTCTCGATCGCCATGTGGACACTCTTTACTGTGCCTGATTTGTGATTGAATTTAGTATAACTTAACTTATAACTTAACTAACATTACTTAACACCCGGTAAGAGATAAATAATTGTACACTGTTCAGGCCCTGAAGAGAATCATGCAACTTTCCCTGGACAGGTTTCCCACGATAAATCAAAACTTTTACGCGTGCGCTTTTCTATAGTGGTTAAGTGTAGTTGTGTTAAAAATCCAAACTCCTAATTTTAGATAAGCTGGCGATGTTCACGAAAACAGTATAGTTGGATCCGTTTCAAATTGAAAGTGGTAATTACTTGTAGAAGATCGTGACTCTAGAGAATCATCTTGTAGAAGAGCAATCGGAAACTCGGGAGTGTGCGAGCGTTGCACAATCAAGCGCTATTCTCCACGCAGAGTTGATGGTTTTCTCAGCGTGGTTTATCAGACTGGATGAGGAAGTTGGCAACAATGGGTGGGGACAGGATATTGGGTGGTGATCTCTCTTCAGGCTGTGGTGACTGTTTGATGACATATGTGACGTCAGGCGCTCGTATATAAACGAGATGCAATTGAATTAAATACACAGACCCGGCACCTCCACCAAACACATAGGGTTCATCTTCTTCAATGACTCATTTCACAAAGAAATACGACAATATTATTCTACGCGTTAGATTAGTGTGTGAAGTAAGATTCAAGCACAAAAGTGTAATATAACATCTTTGATACGAACATTTTTAACAATGGCCAAATGATTCCAGTTTTAAATAAATAAACTCATATTTAGAGTCTATACCCACCCAGTCACTTAACTGTATTTATGTCTTTAGAGGTTCGTAATTACACACACAAGTACAGGCTCGTGTATATACATCATGCAAATTATTTTTCGTTTGAGGAATAATGTATCCGTTAGGCGGTTTTCTTACAGTTAAGTGGCTTGTTGCTATAGTAAAGTAGCTCTCATATAAACATTAAATCCCAACAATGGCAGAGGTTCATGTTTTAAGTAAATAGGCTTTGCATTTTCGATGAGGTACCATGCGTTTCAAAACAGGAAATACAATTTTCATGCACTTGTCACTGTTTTATATAACCAGTACCTCGAGTGCTCAAAGTTGTATAGGCCTCTTGTGCCTCGTCTTCCTTCTTACACTCTTGCTTTCTTCACATCTCATCGTCTCGATTAGCTACGCTACACGAATACAAGACGTAGTTACGTTCCCTACTAGGCTTGTGGGAATCTCAGAATTGGCGTCGGGCAATTTTCATCTATTTATTTATTAACCCGTCTTGGCCATGTGTTGTCCTGGGGATGAAATATTCACGTGCGCATTGCATGACTCGCCCTCGAAGCGGAACCAGCAGCAGTGTAAGCCTACGACTACGAGTGTCTCTAAACTAAACGCACTTTTTTACTGAATAATAGATTGCTTAGGTGAGGCTTTTGGGATTTATTTGAATTGAAGTCGGGAAAGTGGAAAACGAAGCAATCATATGCCGCTATCCGCATTGTAATAACATAAACCGGAAAACGACAAAACGAAAGTTGAAGTTGGATAATCTAGAAATGCAACCATTCAGACAAAATGTTCATCACCAACTAACACGACTATTTGCTTCCGTGTGTTGATGATATTGATTTGCTTTGTTTTTGTAAGTTAATAAGTGTGTCAATTGAATGCTAGAAAACCCTGCACTATGCATTCAGTTCAGTACACATAACATCAATAACAGATCCACTTTTACGAATTATGTAAATCCGTGCAAAGAATAACTGAATAATTTTATTTCAACTTCTTGGAATTCAACATTTCAAAATTCGGTGGCATATACGGTTGATATTAAAATTGATATAACTAATCCAAATAAAATTTATAATATGCAGAAAGTCTGTACTGCTTCAAATTGGCATAATCATATTGCTTACTTAATGTATTTTTTGTCACTCGATCTTTAATACTGACTAATGATAAGCCCTTGAATACTTCTTCTGGTAAATTATTTTATTTCTATTCCCAAAACTCCAAATCCCACCAGAGGGTTCTTTGCAATCTAAACTTCATAGCCCTATCTCCATTGCATATGGGTTCAAACTTTCTCCCAATTTACAAATTGCCCCAATTATTCTAACCTCGATATATAGCCATGTCAACTTACTGTCAATTTATTTTTCGTGTGATTTGTGCTTTAATAAGATTTACGCGTACTCCTTTGTAAAAATAACTAAATATGATATAGATCAATAAATTAATTAATAAAAGCGTTTTGTAAATTTTATGGATACATTTAAATACTAACTTAATGGTAAATGCAGTAAACTACATTTCGAAATGGTTTAATACTCAGACGTGTTAGCCAGTCCTGACATCCCCGTAGTAACATGAGTGTTAGAGACAAAGGCATGGGAGAAGTGACGTTTTGTGTTGAATAAGGTTGTCACTCACTTGCCAGCTAACATCTAGCCACAAGGCTCTACCCACACGCGGAGAGACCCACTCACAGGATGTTCGTAAAACACAGCTCGAGTTGAGGGGCATAAATTGTATCTCGGGGAGAATAGCGTCACATTTGTATGCAATCGTGGCATCTTATAGTACGCAACACATAATACATAACACCGCATGGCATGTTGAATATTAGAATATATTAGAATTGAGTGTTATAACTAGTTGTTCTTCACCAACATTTTAAACTTGAATTTTCTTTCGCTTTTATTTTTAAAGAAAAAAAAATGGTGGGGGTGCCGGGTGGAACAGATTTCATGCCAATACATGACTATAGGTAAATACTTTAATAAGGATGGATAGTCACCGAATGTAACAGGACTTTTTTTATAGACAATACCCGTCTTTGTAAACACCAACCACCAACCAACAGCTGATCTTCAACGGTAAATCAAATAATTTTTTAAAATCAAATCTAATATGTATCAGCAAACGATAGAAAAGTAAATCAAAGATTTCCATCTCATGTTTTCAACAGAAAACTTTTATGGATTGTAAGTCCATGTATTTATTTTTCAAGTTTTTGGTGGAGGCGCCGGGTTGAAATATATGTTTCTTCTGTATCTCTCTGGTGGGAGCTTCATACGTCATTCAAGATAGTCACCGCATGCTTCAAGATTGTTTTATTACTAGGAAAACGCTTAAGTCCCGCCGCGTTGATGGATGAGTTTTTTTGTATGTTTTTAGTTTGCGTTGGACCACTTTTCCTTTTCAAGTGCTTTTTGAATGCATTATAGGTGATTGTTGTCAAGTTTCTATTGTTACTTGTTAATTGTTATTATAAACCTCAAAAACTCATATTAAAATCTTTATTCTATGGATTCTGGTTAACTTTTTTTTTAACTTTTTCTTTCAGAAAGCAATACATCTCCATTACCTAAATGTCCACGTAAAATATGAACGTTGTAGCCCCACCCATTTGGTCAGAATCGGCCTAAATGTCACGAAAATATCGCGCTAAAAATCGAAAAAATCGTAAAAGTACGATATTCATGATAAATATTTCTTCGATTGTACCCAAAAACGTGGCAAGTCTAAGTTCAGAGAAAACGAAAGTCCCCTCCAATTTTCATCAAGATCGCATATGCCGTTTGCCCGGTAGCGTGCGAACAAACAGACAGAAAAACTAACAAAAAACAAAACACCCGAGCTATTTTTCTTGGGGTAACGTAAGTGAGAAAAAAAACAAAAAAACAGAAAGTCTAATTATTGAAGTCTTCGCTTCGCTCATCCAAAAATAATACCCATCATTTTAGACACTATAGACAGTACTTACATCCTCAACGGTAAATCAATTATTTTAAAAATTCAAATCAAATGTGTTATCAGTAAACGATAACCATTTATTGTAGATGTTATTTTAAATGTTTTATCATCTTGTGTTTTCACCAAAAATATATTGTAGATTGAAAGTCATTGTTATTATTTTTCAAGTATTTGGTGGAGGTGCCGGGTATAAACATATTTAATTCTTATCACTGGCAGGAAGTACATACGTCACTATAGATCACCGAGTTACCGAGTTACAAGATGTGTTTTTATAAACTAGGAAGCTTCGCAAACGCTTTTTTAGTCGCGTTGATGGATGAGCTTTTTTGTAAGTTTGAGTGGGATCTCTTTACTTATTAAGTGCTTTTTGAACGCATTGTAGGTGATTGTTGTCAAGTTTCTAGTGTTACTTCTTAATTGTTATTAAATACCTCAAAAAACTTACTTTAAAACCTTTATTTATATGGTTTCTGGATAATTTTTTCCATTTTTTCTTTCAAAAAGCAATACATCACCATTACCTTAATGTCCATGTGAAATTTAACGTTGTAGCCCCACTCGTTTGGTCAGAATCGGCCCAAATGTCATGAAAATATCGCACTAAAAATCGGGGAAAAATCGTAAAAGTACGATATTCATGAGAAATATTTCTTCGATTGTACCCAAAAACGTGGCAAGTCTAAGTTCAGAGAAAACAAAGGTCCCCTCCAATTTTCATCAAGATCGCATATGCCGTTTGCCCGGAATCGTGCGAACAAACAGACATAAAAACTAACAAAAAACAAACCACCCGAGCTATTTTTCTTGTGGTAACGTAAGTGGAAAAAAAAAACAAAAAAACAGAAAGTCAAATTGAAGTCTTCGCTTCGCTCATCCAATAATACCCACCTTTGAAAACACTAGACACCAATTGACATGTTCACCGATACAAAGAACTATTACAAAATTCAAATCTGTATCTCTAGATTATTTTATGTGTTTTTCACATCAAACTATTGTATACTGAAAGCCCGTGTTTCTATTTTTCAAGTTTTTGGTGGAGGTGCCGGGTTAAAGTGGATTTTATTCCCATTGGCAGTAGGTTCATATTATGTTCCACTAGCTAGATAGTAACAGCATATTACACGATTTGTTTTTTATAAAATATAATACACATCTTCGATATCATGCCACCAACTGATATGTTCACCGGTATAAAGAACGAGACAAGATTCAAATCTGTATCTCTAGATAATTTCATGTGCTTTTCACATCAAACTTTTGTATACTGAAAGTCCGTGTTTTTTTTCAAGTTTTTGGTGGAGGTGCCGGGTTGAAGTGGATGTTATCCCCATTGGCAGTAGATACATATTATGTCCCACTAGCTAGATAGTAACAGCATATGACACGATTTGTTTTTTATAAAATATAATACACATCTTCGATATCATGCCACCAACTGATATGTTCACCGATATAAAGAACGAGACAAGATTCAAATCTGTATCTCTAGATAATTTCATGTGTTTTTCACATCAAACTTTTGTATACTGAAAGTCCGTGTTTTTTTTCAAGTTTTTGGTGGAGGTGCCGGGTTGAAGTTGATTTAATGTCTCACTAGCTAGATAGTAACAGCATATTACACGATTTGTTTTTTATAAAATATAATACACATCTTCGATATCATGCCACCAACTGATATGTTCACCGATATAAAGAACGAGACAAGATTCAAATCTGTATTTCTAGATAATTTCATGTGTTTTTCACATCAAACTTTTGTATACTGAAAGTCCGTGTTTTTTTTCAAGTTTTTGGTGGAGGTGCCGGGTTGAAGTTGATTTAATTCCATTGGCAGTAGGTACATATTATGTCCCACTAGCTAGATAGTAACAGCATATTACACGATTAGTTTTTTTATAAAATATAATACACATCTTCGATATCATGCCACCAACTGATACGTTCACCGGTATAAAGAACGAGACAAGATTCAAATCTGTAACTTTTGATAATTTTATGTGTTTTTCACATCAAACTTTTGTATACTGAAAGTCCGTGTTTCTATTTTTCAAGTGTTTGGTGGAGGTGCCGGTTTGAAGTGGATTTTATTCCCATTGGCAGTAGGTACATATTATGTCCCACTAGCTAGATAGTAACAGCATATTACACGATTTGTTTTTCATAAAATATAATATATATCTTCGATATCATGCCACCAACTGATACGTTCACCGCGGTATAAAGAACGAGACAAGATTCAAATCTGTATCTCTAGATAATTTCATGTGTTTTTCACATCAAACTTTTGTATACTGAAAGTCCGTGTTTTTTTTTTAAGTGTTTGGTGGAGGTGCCGGGTTGAAGTTGATTTTATTCCCATTGGCATTTTTCATATTATGTCTCACTAGCTAGATAGTAACAGCATATTACACGATTTGTTTTTTATAAAATAAAATACCCATCTTCGATATCATGCCACCAACTGATACGTTCACCAGTATAAAGAACTATACAAAATTCAAATCTGTATCTCTAGATTATTTTATCTTGTTTTTTACATCGAACTTTTCCTCATTTTAAAAGTCCTTTTTTTTTTTCAAATGTTTGGTGGAGGTGCCGGGTTGAAATATATTTTATTCCCATAACAAGCGTCACACACGTCACTAGAGATAGTCACCGCACAAGACTTTCTTTTACCATCTTTAAAGTCTTTGGCACTTTTATAGGCCTAGCTTAATCTTTAAACGTTTGGGTTTCATTGTTTAATTTACCTATTTCACTTCACTACGTCTCACGTTTTGATTTAGTAAGAGCTCGTAAATGATTTAGAAGCTCAATGCAGACTTAAGACAGTTATCTTACACGGCGTTCGATTCCTGCCACTAACAATCCCTATTTCCCCACGGTTTTCCAATTAAGCGAGTGCTGGACTCGAGCTTGTGAAATAGCCCTCGGATATTCTTTTCAGAGTATCCAATATCCCAAGATAACCCAGTTAGTTGCTCGATGAAAGAAACATCAAGAAAGCTTTCTCTTACCCCCCTATCAGATGTGTCCCAACGATATTGCCTACTCACATCAGCATATTTTTATTATACATCTCACAGGAAAAGATAATCTAAATAAGAGTACGATTACTCCTACAGTCTCAATGTTAAAGTTCATGATTATCTACGTATAGGCCTAATAGCTTTTTATTTGGGTTCTTTTCGAAAACTTCTTTTTTATTATTATTATTATTATTTGTTATTTATAGTCCCATCGTTATAAGTATAGAATGCGAATAATCTTCGCGCCCTATAACCTATAATAACAACAAATTAAGGTTGGCAGAAAATGACAGTATGTCCCAAACATAAGTTGTCTACCAGCCTCTTCACAATACATTGTGGGAATAAAAGAATCCTAATTCATTCATTCATTCCCCACCTTTTTTTATTTGATTCATTCATAAATTGCATTTAATATCCTTTTTATTTGTTATAAAATTTGTTGAGTTTTTAATGCATTGTTGTAATATTACTATTTCAAATATTTACTTAAATGTAGTTCATTGTTGTGTCTGCATCTATGTAATTAGATTTATTTAGTTGTCCTGCTTTGTAAATCAGTTTTTATAACTGAATAGGATAGACGTTAAATAAATAAATAAATAAATAAATAAATAAATAAATAAATAAATAAATACATAATAAATAAACATATATAACTAATAAATTAACACAATAAAAATAATTAATTTAAAGCAATAATAATAATAATAATAATAATAATAATAATAATAATAATAATAATAATAATTTTAATTTAAAATAATTTTTCGTGGGAAACCTTCCCAGGGTGCAATGCATGCCCCTCTTCAAGTGTCTACTAGGTAGGGCTATTTAAGAGGACTCAGTCCCTTACATTCGCATTAAAGAGTGAGAAAAACATCGGGAAAACGTTCAGTCAGGATTGCCGGTGTCGACGGGATTTGAATCCAGGACCCCCCGAATCAACCCTGTCGGTATTAATAGCAATACCAAATTATTCAATCACAATTGAGCCCATTATATACCTCCGTTACAAACTATTTTAGTGCTTTATTATTTTAGTAGATATATATGTTATGTTACACTTTACGGAAAATAATCACGCTATATAGAATGTTTAAAACGAATATTTAATTAAAACTTCAACGTTAAGCCTAGTCTTCTGAAACGTTGAAGTTTTAATTAAATATTCGTTTTAAACATTCTATATAGCGTGATTATTTCCGTAAAGTGTAACATAACATAAACCATGAATCACGAAAAGCCTACAACAAAACATATATATTATATTATTATATTATATTCGTTGCACAAACTACTTTTAAAAAAAAAATTAATGACATGAATTCGCCGTGGTGTAGAGTGTCGTACATGATAGTAAGTATAATATAAGTGGCTGGGCATGTGTGAGCTGACAACTTGTGGCATTATTCCATTCATTCAGTAGGGATTTTGAACGAGCTATGACATATCCTGGTATTCTGCGATCTGACAAGACTCAACATTCAGTTTTCGAGTTAGTGTTACTTTCGTCGTATCGTGTTCTGTTTCCGTAATTCCACCTGCATTGCGCATTGTAGATGCGGGCGTACCCTGTACGCTACGCACAGTACTCTGACCACAGTCGAGCGTGGCACTGGGGTCACGCTCACGGATTGGGAGGGGGGGGGGCTCGGATTACTTTACCGATGCTCGCCGGCGCTTGCAGCAAGCAGCGGGATACATAGATTAAATTGTTCACCCGTTACATTTTTTTATTTTCAGTAAATGAACACCGTTGTAATAAAACTAAAAAATAATAAAAGTTTCTGACCAAGTTTTCAAGCATATTTTGAGGACGATTATTTTTGTGATACAATGTTTACAAAATTGTATATCGACAGTTTTTTAACCATGATAATGCTTATATTATAATGTTACGAAACGCACATTAAAGTTAGAAAACATTAATGTAACAAACATCGTAAAAAGTCGAACATAAAAAAAATTACAAATAATAGACTTTATACAATAAATGACAAAATAATTGCATAAGACTTTATCAGTTGCAGTCTCATTACAATTTGCATAATGTACTTGTTAGCAATATAGTATGACCCACTGACCACTGCGTTAGTTTTATACGTAACTACATACATTGTTTTACACTTTTACCTTGCAAACAATCGTAACACTATTAATCAAGAAGAAAAACTTTCCTTCAAATCGTTAAAACATAAATTCGGTTGATGTCTGCAATGTGCAAGAAACTTTTTCAAAGCACTTGCGCAAATCTATTCATCAAAGTGACTGCAGCAGGCAACAAGGCAGGAAGTGGCTGTGGCGGTTAGACGCATACAAGGTAGGGGTATACTGTTTTAGTGCTGTACGAGATCAATAGGTGTGCAGTATCTGCGCCACTGTGTCACTTGAACGCCTAATTCTCAGTCCATTAGACGAAAGCATTGTTCCACTCGATGGTCCGTTGGGGCATGGAGTGGCAAGCGAATGTTGGAAGCTTTCTGGGGATTTCAATTTTTTATAAAAGCAAAACTGTGTTATGTTGGGTTTGTTTTGTGCGTCATTCACAGCTCGAATTATCGAATCGTTTATTGTGAAGTTTACCCATGTACGATCTTTCTTGCTAAGCTCTCAAAAAATCATCAAGTTGTGTTTAATTCAAATACATAATTTTGTGTATTCAAAATTGTAAATTTACAAAACTTAAATAAATAGGATAAAATTTAGCCCAACAATGAAAAAGCTTTAGTTCTAAATCTAATAACAAGTAAAACAATAATATGTTGCATCATGTTGATCTGTAAAAATTTTTCACCACGAAAAGTTTTTAGACTGAATAGTTCACAATATTATTATTGTTGTTTTTGACAGTGTAGTTAATATTGTCACAAAATGATCGATAAAATTGGAAACTCGGAAATTAATTTGAACGTTCCTTCCTGCTTGAAGTATGCCATCAACCAATAAACGAAAATTTCTTAAAAAGTTTACTTTCTTTCAGAGCGCGTGAACATTGTAGAGTTGGCTGTTTTGATTATATCGATTCCACTTCTAGATGTTCGAGGTGTGTTTAAGAAGCGTAGGAAGTTACCACGAAAATAATATCAAAACATTACTCTCGTAAATTTATTCACATTTTGCAGTATTCAGCAAATTTCAAAATCTACAGAAAGCAATAGAATGATGTAATGTTTATTGCATTGTACTAGACATCTCAATTTTATCAAATCTTATTTCGATTCACATTTATTTATCCACATTTCAAAGTACTATTGCTTGTCTTTTGTTTAGTGTCTATACCCATGCACCCACCATTTCAGAATGTTTATTCTGAGTGAATCCTTCAAAACTTCTTCCTCTCTCTCTTTCTTTTTCAGCTCTGTATATTGAAAGTTGTGAACGATCCACACCAATCGTATTTCCATGATTTGAAATATCCATCCTAGTTTCTACCACAAAGGCCTGCAGGCATAGAAGTTTTGTTTGTAAGCAAGAATTTCTCATCCCCCATGTTCAGCTAGCTCACATCACTATAGGTTCACTTCGTTTACGACGCTTAGTTCTCCTGTAGAGTTTGTTTGCCAAGTGTAAATACATCGTAAAAAAGAAAACCCCAATCTGTTCGTAGATTGTTTAGGGGGATGGGGGGGAGGTTGTTAACAACCATTGTTTGCCATAATAAAGTTATCGCCAATACAATGATGAAGGAAACGTGTAGGATTTTGTTGAACGGTTCTTTGCGATCGCTTCCCGGTCATTGCATGCCTGGTCGTGTTAGGTCAGACAAGTGGGACAAGGACATAGATTGTATCGAGCATTACTGACCACCGGGCTTGTCAAGCAATCATACTTCGCAGTGACACGATTTTATTGTTGACATATAGTTTCAAGAGCAAACAATTCACAAACATGCTTGTTTGCATGTTTGCGAAACAAGCTTCAAACAGCAGGAGTTGTGTTAGATCATCAGTGATTTGAGAATGTCCGAAACTTTGCGCAAATGTTACGGAAACAGAAATAAAGTCTTCTTTAAAATAGTTTCCCTCTCAAAATGTTTTTAGATATACTTTTTAAAAGATAAATTTGGATGAATTTGTTGGCTAATAAGCTCAAAAATGTTTATTTTTGCAAATTGTTCAGTACATAATTATAATATGGTTGTTTTAATTAATGGAGAGTGACATATCCTTACTTACTTAATAAGAAAGCACGGTTTCGTAAAAATAGTATCAAAACTATTAAAAATAAAAGTTCCGTTGGAATCGATGATGACGATAAACCTCACGAAGACAGCTGAACCCGATGCGCGATAGGATTATTCAAAATAATTCATTGTAAGATCAAAATTGTTATCAGCAAGACAAGTATCGGTGCACAGAAGACATTACAGCGTTGCTTTTCCCGGCTGCAAGTGCATGCATGGCAAGATCTATGGAATATCATGACGCCTATGTTATTGGCTTCAGTGCACCATCTACTGCACTTGTGACCTCCAATACCGCGAGGATAAGAGCTTGGCTCCATTGAAGCTATTATTAGAGGACCTAGATCAGCTGCCACGAGATACTTCCGTATGAACAGTGTGCACAACACTTGAGAACAAAAGGTGGGGGTGCGAAGGAGATCGGCTTCATAAAGTAACCTGATGGACAGAACAATTCATGAAGAACTGCTGTTTCAATATTTACCCGTTTAACCTTTAAATTATCTTAAATTCAAATAGTAGTATGAAAATTACATTTAAATCTTATGCTATTTTGTGCCCTTCATAGATTTTTGTTTGTTTAGTTTGTAAAAGTATGAATTTACTTAAATAAATAAATAAATTTTATTTGAGTCTACCCACTACAGTTATATACGTTTTCTGGTGGACATAATAAGGCAAGACATGCCAATGCCCCGTGATGCGTCATGGGCAACCAACCGATCGACTTCAATAGAGAATTAAATGCTTGATAGACATGGAGACCCGCGATCACGCCAGAATACTCCGAATAACAAGCTGATTGAAAATAAATTTATTAGGTGCAAGGAGACGGCTTCAAGTACCTATGACAGACTTAATTTAAGAAAATACTGATGCTTACCCATTTAAACTTTAAATATTCTGAATTTCAATGGATGAAATTACATTAATCCTTTGCATTTATGTACCCCCAAGCTTTTGTCGTTGTCGCAAAAGTATGAATTTACTTATGTGCATCCTGCTTATTACACCTATTAAGAATTTCAATTTCAATTTTTTATATACTGATGCATTTTATTATCTGATATGTATTTAATAATTTTCCAATGTCTACATTATACTTGTAGGATCTCTGTTCTTGATTTGTTTTTAAAATAAATTGCACTTATCAAGTATCCTTAATTCCAACTCGCAATCCTATACGAATTTCCCAAATAGTAAACGTATGTATGTAAAGGGTAAAAATATACGTGTCTAAACACTTTCCATAACAAGTAGTAACTTTTCATTTTCCTCGTTGAAAGCATGCCGGCAGTTCGAAATAAAACATCTAGAAAAACTCGACAGTTGAACAGCGAAGAGCAGACACACATAAATCAATAGAGAAACTAATGACAATGGGGTGTTGAAAAGCAACGAGTCGGAAGCCCGATTAAATAATTCGATTACTCAATCTGCTCGCACGTCATTACCTACCATCCTATGTGTTTATTTTGGCGCAACTAGAAATGACGTCATATATAATTATTCAATTACTTAACAAGTCAAAATTAATATAAATCTAAGTTGATTTTTTGTTGCTTATCGTCTTTATCATTGCTGTCCGATATGATGAGTGGTGATAAATGATAGTGAAAGTCAATTATTAGAAAAAAACATCCATCCTTAAACGGAATTCGAACCCACGTTTTCCTAGTGGCATACTCTTCGGATCTGGGCCTCAATCTCGTGAGCTACCGCGGACGGCTATAGTTATTAGTTAAATTCAAGTTTGTAGACAATAAACTAGAAACATTTTGAAACATTGCAATTTTGTTTGATAGATATAGTATACAAAGGCATTTCATGGCGTAGCTTATATACAGTAGCTTTGTTTCACGTTTGCCAGTTTTTGTAAGCGTGACGACAAACATACAATCAGTACATGAAAAGATATATCTATACCGTTGCTGTAGGTATAAGCAAATAATAGTGTGCTAGTGGTATGGCCTAGTCTCTTTCAGAATGTTTGGAGTTGAGTTAACGGGTTTATTCATAAGACAGTGTGTGTCGACAGACGACTGCCACTGTGTCATTTTATCGACGTTGTCATATAAAGAAAACATGAAATGCGGCAACTTTTCAAATGCCTTTTAACGGCATTTTTCGGGGGGAAGTAGCTCAGAATCCCACGTTTCCGTCCGTCAGTATACACACTCCGCACCGCACCGCAGTTTGGTTTTTTGTTGTTATGACTTCCGAGAGATGTTTTACCAACTGCGCATGTCTGAACTAAGACCGCAACACAAAAGAGAGGTAGAATCCTATATCCCGATACTCCGGTCTCGGTTCCAAACATCCTATATTTAAATCGAGGAAGAGTTCGTCGTCTCAAAGAGTTTCGATAGCGGGCCCGCTTAGTGCAAATAGCTTCCGTACGTACGCGAAGTTCCTGTCGCTGCTAGCGAGGCGAGCGCGCCCGAGCTAAACCCCAAGGGAGGGATAACTCCCATTGAAATGTAGAGGAGACTAATTAGATGCCGTGTTTATTGACACGGTGAAACCGAGCAAGCGATTATCAATTAACGTTGGTATAGAAGATAATTATTATTGCATTAATTTGAGGGAAGGGTTCAGAGGGAAACTGGATGGCAAGGAGGGTTAGGGTATGAAATAGAATCTGGCGAAAGTTCATATTCCTTTTGTTTGTCGATATTGTAATAACCGAACACTGCACCAGACTCACTCCGTTCAAATGTGAACAATGCACGTGTGTAAATACTGTGTATAGGGTAAAACATCGATTTAGTTATGTAAACACTGTACAAATCAACTGGCATTTTAAAAGTAGTCAAAAATCTGCTTTGTTACACATTTATTTTCAGTAGGTAGGATACTATACAATGTTTTCTTCTCATTTCCAATATGATCAGCTTATTTGAAGTTTACCCTTAGAGGCACGAAGTATAAAATTAATTAATTTGTAATTAAAATTAAAATTTTACATTTGAAAGTAAATTTTGAACGGAGTTATATCTAAAGACAGAAAATAATTGGATGAGCGTAGCGAGCGTAGCGAGCGAAGCGAAGATTCCATTTCACTACACTGGAGAAAAAAATCCGGAATGTTTTTTTTTTTTCTTTTTTTTTTCTGTATTTTTGTCTGTTTGTCCACACGATTCCGGCTAAACCGATAATCCGATTGCAATGAAATTTCATGGAGGCCTTCGAAATCTCTGAACTTAGAACTGCCACGTTTTTGAGCGCAATCGGAAAATTTTTTCTCATGAAAATCGCAATTTTACGATTTTTTTCAATTTTTAAAAAATTTCTTCGACTTATAACACCTACATGCTTTATCCGATTTTAATGATTTTGCACAGAACCTTTATTTTATGAATTTAGATATTTTGTGAAATTTGAGCGCAAATTGAAAAAATATTTATCATAAAAATCGAAATTTTACAGGTTTTTTTCTTTTTTAAACAACTCTTTTGACTTATAACACCTACATGCTTTATCCGATCGTAATCATTTTTTCGCAGAACCTTTATTTTATGAATTAATATATTAGTGTAAAAATTTGAGCGCAATCGAGAAATTATTTCTTATGAAAATCGCAATTTTACGATTTTTTTTTACAATTACGATTAATTAAAAAAAATTAAAAAAATTAAGTTAATTTTTAATTTAATTTAATTTAATTTAAAAAAATTTCAACTAAGTAATGATTTTGCCACAGAAACAACAGAAAATTCGCATAACACATGGCAGCTCAATGCACCAATAACGCTCATCCAACAACGCGGCGGGACTTAAGCGTTTTCCTAGTAGATAATATAAATAAGCACTAAAAATACAAAAGTTTAATTGGATGAGCGTAGCGAGCGAAGCGAAGATTCCATTTCACTACACTGGAGAAAAAAATCCGTTAATGTTTTTTTTTCTGTATTTTTGTGTGTTTGTCAGCACGATTCCGGCTAAACCGATACTCCAATTGCAATGAAATTTTCTGCAGGCCTTCGAAATCTCTGAACTTCGAACCGCTACGTTTTTGAGCGCAATCGAAAAATCATTTTTCGTGAAAATCGCAATTTTACGATTTTTTTTCGATTTTTAAAAAATTTCTTCGACTTCGACATGCTTTATCTTATTTTAATTATTTTTTTACAGAACCTTAATTTTATAAATCAAGATATTCGTGTGAAATTTGAGCGCAATCTAAAAAATTATTTGTCATGAATATCGAAATTTACGGTCTTTTCTTTTTTAAAACAGTTCTTTGACTTATAACTTCTACATGCTTTATCCTACTAGGAAAACGCTTAAGTCCCGCCGCGTTGTGGATGAGCGTAATTGGTGCATTGAGCTGCCATGTGTTATGCGGATTTTCTGTTGTTCTGTGAAAAAATTACTACTAAGTTGAAGATTTTTTTTAAATTAAATTAAATTAAATAAAAAATAAACTTAAATTTGTAATTTTTTTAATTAATCGTACTAATTTAAAAAAAATAATAGAAAAATAGCGATTTTTATAAGATATTATTTATTGCGCTCAAATTTCACACGAATATATAAATTCATAAAATTAAGGTTCTGTGAAAAAATTATTACAAAAGAATAAAGCATGTAGGTGTTATAAGTAAAAAATTGTACTAAAAAAGAAAAAAACAACAAAATTTCTATTTTCATGAAAAATAATTTTTTCGATTGCGCTCAAATTTCACACGGATATCTTAATTCATAAAATAAGGTTCTGTAAAAAAATCATTAAAATCCGATTAAGCATGTAGGCGTTATAAGAAAAATAAATTTTCAAAAAATCGAAAAAAAATCGTAAAATTGCGATTTTTATGAGAAATAATTTTTGATTGCGCTCAAAATCGTGGCAGTTCTAAGTTCAAAGATTTCGAAAACCCCCATAAAATTTCATCCCAAACGGAGTATCGGTTTAGCCGGAATCGTGCTGACAAACACACAAAAATACAGAAAAAAAAGAAGTCTGCTGTGTTCTATCTCGTGTATCGCGCCACCCGATGTGTTGGTGGAGGTGCCGTAATAAAAACCGACTCTATTATGCGTCACCATGGGCGTTCCAACACGTCTGATAACCATGGAATTAATTGGTGGGCGGTTTAATTTCGCGTTTTATGCTCGCGTTGTGTTATCTGCCTCGCGGGACTTGTATGAATCCCCCGTTATTTCGCATCCTCTTGTATAAGTATTATCCACTATCAAAACAATTGTAGTAGCGAGCGATGAAATAAACAAACAAAAACAATCACATTTTTATTACCGCTTATTTTTTCAGGATGTAAATATTTCAAATGACCCGAGACAAATGTATTAAATCTGAATTTTGATTACGTCATATTAATATCGATCCATCGGCGTACGTTTAAATTCAAATGTTGAAGAAAGCAAAGAATTATTTGCAATATGAAATAATTTTTTTCTATTTCACGATTACAAATAAAAATAAGTGTTAAAAACTAATTATTGAATAGTTAAGCCTTCTCACCCTAATTTCTAGCACAATAGCTAGATAATATGTTTGTGATTGTGTGTACGCTTTTCTGTTGGTAGCATCCCAGCCTTTACCGGTAAAAAATGTAACATAATGAATATCCTATTTCTATAGGTATCAATACTTTTTAAAGTAATAAAAAAATGTAAATCATCATCAATAATTATCTGCCAATGCTTAAAAGAACAGTGAGAGAGATCGTTGTGGTGGTAGCGATGACTTAGCGCTGACGTTGTAAGCTGGCGCCAGTATTTAATTTGCAGTTCGGGAGCTAATTACGGCTGCCGTCCATTGAATGCTAATACAAGCTTCTAACGTCATGTCACCCAACTTAATGGGAAGCTTTGCCTCGATGCGAAGCATTATGTCGTTGAAAAGCTCTTATTTGATCAGTGTAATGGGCTATCCCTCAGTAGAATACTCAAGTTTACACGCGGATATTAATGATTCAGTGTCTTTGAAGTGCGAAATCTCGTTTATTTA
The DNA here is from genome assembly GCA_024449915.1 of Sweltsa coloradensis. Taxonomy (NCBI): domain Eukaryota; kingdom Metazoa; phylum Arthropoda; class Insecta; order Plecoptera; family Chloroperlidae; genus Sweltsa; species Sweltsa coloradensis. The sequence goes on from JAMZAV010001196.1 coordinate 86,926, forward strand.
GTCAGGACTGAGCAAAGTTCTCTAAATTGATTCAGCGTTATAAAAACGGTATATACAATTCATACTTCATTGCGTTAAGTAGGTCTTTGCCATGCCAAATGTATATAAATATTTTCCATTTACATTTATTTATTAGTTTACAGGTATACAACAGTTTTGTATGTCGTAGTATTTTAACTCCATATTTGGTTAAAACTTAGGCGACTTATGAAAATTTACCAATCATATTTAGCATCTTTCAACTGCAAAACAAATGTATTTAACGTATAATTGTGATTGAATTTAAAGAAGGAATTTAGGAGGAACATGATTGTACACTTTTAAAATATTCATCCTGATATAAATTTTTTAGTTCAAAATAATATTAAACTTGTAACGTAAATAGAATGTGTACATTATAAATCTAAAGCCCACTGTTGAACCCTGCAACAGTAGTAAACGTCAAGTCCCTCAACAGGTTATGGTCCAGTAATTCCGCAATGCCTGCTAACTGAACATTGATTCAGTTTAGAGTGCCGTTTAGAATGTAGATTGGAGTGTTTTATTCACCACTGAATAGTTGTAAGATTGTCGGGACACTTGTTGGTCAAAATTTGGACGAGTTCCAATCCTTGCTGATTAAATGTTCATGCCGGAATCGCTGTATACCATCTCTGTTAATTCAAATGCAATTCGTATAGTAGCAATAGTTGATTTGCTGTGGTTATTTCACTGCACATTTGGGATTATTAATTGCACTCTGAAACTTTTTCATTTACACATTGAAATATCGCACTAATAAATGAAACAACCACCACAATGAAACATCAAACAACCAGTAATCAAAATATTGTATACCACATAAGGTCACGCCGCGTTTAAAAAATGTTGCTAATTGATATCATGGTATCAAATCGGATCAAACCGAAAGACAGAAACAGAAAACAATTTTTTTTTTAAAGAAAACTTTTTTAAAATCTCTTATGCAATTCGATGTCCCAGGTGTGTAACTATAGGTATTTTTGTAGTTGAATAATTGTGAATGGAAGGTCCGAGGGCTGTTTAAGAGTACTCAATCCCTGCATCGAAAAAAACTTCAGTCATTTCTACTAGGGTTCAAATCTGATATTTCCAGATTCAGAGTCTCGCGCTTTATGATTGAGACACATCTGTTGGTCCAAATCTTGAACTGAAACTTATTTTAATTTAGATTAAAATCGAACTAATTGTATCATACATAAACCAAACCTATCTATAAATTGTGGCTGTTCGATGCCCTGTTTCGTATCGCATGGTATACACTGTTACTGAGAAACCCCCTTGAAAACCCAACACTTTCACTGTTTCCTATGTCGGGGATTGATTACACAAACACCTAGACAGAGTCCGAGTTACGCGCGTTGACGAGCAATGCGCCAATATCGTTGGTCATGATAGATGCATATTTACACACCAAGCCATACGTCATAAGTGATTTATTTCAAATTGGTATATTTTCCCGGTATATTTGATTGATGGTGTTGAGTTTGAGCGTCTCGTAATGCAGTGGTGCCAATCGATATTTATGCAGCAACAGAGCGACAACCTGACGGCAAAAGGAAAACAGCGAACTCTCTGCTAGAGCAACAGGGCCAACTGTCGAAGACGAAAGTTCGGCTTAAAATAGACCCATAGTGTGTGAATAACAATGCCTATCAAACCCTAGTTCTATTGTATGGCAACGTGATCAAACGCCAACAATTCGTTCCGCAACGAAAGATTTAATGGCTGCAAAAGTACCCACCGGGTAGCACGTTAGAAGTACCTCATTAAAACTTAATCGAAATTCAACGGATTGTTTAATAAACGAAATCATATTTAACTTGAGTGTTTTTATGTGTCAATTTGAAGTTTAATAGTACATGGCAAATCTTATCGCTGCAAATTTTCATTTTTATTATCATTGTTTCATGAGTTACATGTTTCACAAAGTCTGCAGACTGCATTAAACATGGCAAATAACGGTCACTAAATTATACTTTCGGATTACAAGTTTAAAAAAATATTAATGGCAGTATGTCGGATAATTGTCCAAAATTACAAAACATATTGTTTTAAATACATAAAAAATAGTCATTTTGTCGACGTATTTATTTCATGACCACTTTATTCATCAGTTTCGCGATTCACTTCGAGTATGATAAAGAGCTAAATCGGAGCTAAAATATGAACCAAGTCTGTTATTCCTGGTCCTAAAGTGGGTCTAGTGCATGAAATCTGGCTGTAGATCCCCGCTATGACTAATAAATAGTCTTGACGAGTTTAGTCCGAGATTGGCCACGTTCCATGGCGCCTGCATCGATTACGTGCATTGCACTCTGCAGTCACATACGCTAATGTCAAACTCGAAAATGGCGCATGTATTTCCGCGAACCTTCTTACCGAGCTTTTCAGGAGATCTCAAGTATAAAAAACTTCGTACATAACACATTTTAGTGCTTTACAGCGCAAAACTTTGTAATTTCGTTTACGTTTCGGACGCGTTACTGTATCAATCTTCAGAGTACGTTGAGATCACTGCTAAAAGAAAAACAACCATTAGGGGCAACCCGGTCTCCATTTAAACCCGTCTTTATACCCTGAATGGTAGTTGTACGACATAGCAATAAAACGTCCGTGTTCGCGTTTTAAAGTCTCCTGTTTAATACCTTAAACCAAACAAACAGCCCCATACTTAGAATATCAGTAAAAAAGTTTGGATGTGTGTTATTACTTTATTACTGGCTTATAAATGCATTAAATGTATGCATTAGTTATTTAATGCATAAAGATGGAAGTGTTTAATGCTTAAGCCCTGTCTTGTATGTATTAAATGGTCTGTTCGGAGCTAGTGCCGAAATGAATACTCGCAGCGCTGCCGTATGATGTAGGTGAAGGATCAGCTACAAAATAACTTATACGCCGGAATTTAACATTTGTGTTGGATAAAAGACATTTATTTATTAGTAGCAAAAACTATCAAATACATATAAAAATGATTGTTATTTATTTATGTGTACCTGTATTGATCAGTAAATTTAAAAAATCAATAACAATAACAAAAATATGAGATGATGTATATACCTATACCTAGTGCTGCCACCTATGGAGTGATTACTACGTCAAAACGAACAAGCTTTTAATTTATAATATTATTATAAACGTTCAAGTCTTTGGTGGAGGTGCCGGGTACGGAAAATTTTACCTTAAGGCTATTCCACCGCGTTTTTCTATTTTCCAAATTATGCTACTAAGTCAAAATATAGTGAATGGCATTGAAACATGGCTATTTTAGAAAATCAAAAATATTTTTTCCAAATTTTTCTGATCCGGTACACGGCCAATATAGCCACCTCAAAATAATTTCAAACTTCAATTCGCCAGGGCACACCATTCAACGTACGGTGTTGTGCTTTTGTGACATTAATTTTCAACTGTTTTTCTATGGACTGACTGAGAGAAAACAGATTTATTTTAACAATTGTCTTTCCAGCGAATTTTTTCGTTTGGCGGTATTTTTTACCGATTTGTACCGCCAAACGAAAAAACTTCGCAGAAAAGACAATTGTTAAAATAAATCTGTTTTCTCTCAGTCAGTCCAAAAAAAAACAGTTGAAAATTAATGTCACAAAAGCACAACACCCTACGTTGAATGGTGTGCCCTGGCGAATTGAAGTTTGAAATTATTTTGAGGTGGCTGTATTGGCCGTGTACCGGATCCGAAAAATTTGGAAAAAATATTTTTGATTTTCTAAAATAGCCATGTTTCAAAGCCATTCACTATATTTTAACTTAGTAGCATATTTTGGAAAATAGAAAAACGCGGTGGAATAGCCTTAAAAAAGGCTAGCTCCGGCCTCTTGACCCCAAAGTTCACCAAAAAAATATTCTATATCGTTCTTTTTGAAGGACAATTTCAATACAAACGCATGTCAATCCGAGCTCGTGTTAGGTTTTATCGTGAGACGTGACTCACGCACAAGTGGACGGACAGAAAAGTGAATGATGATGATTTTTGTTGCTTATAACAATAAATAACAATAATAAATTTATTTAGAGTCCACCCACTCAGTCGTATAACTGATTTCCAGTGGGGGACAGTAAATCAAAGCAACCAAGCCAACCCTGTAGGCCCCGACGCAATCGACGAGTGAGCTATAACCTTCTAAATAAATAAATGAATAAATAAATACATAAAAATAAACTTAACTTCTCTACTATTGCAATGTTGCTAAACAAGACGATGAGTGGTAGTAAGGATGAGGGTAATAATAATAAAAACTCATGCCCTATGCGGGATTCAATCCCGCGTCTTTCTAAAGTTATAAGTTTCGAGCCTGCGCCCCAATCGTATCCACCGCGGACGGCCATGACGCTTATAGGAAAGCTTTGCTCCCTAACGCCTTCAGATACGATTGAGTTCGCAAACGCAAACTTTGTTGCCAAGCACCGCTTCATTCTGATTAGTCGGTTAAAAAACAGCTTTCTTTCTTTCGACGTCGATGTAGTAACAAAGCCGCTAAAGCCTAAGAAACGAGCATTATTCCAACGAGCGTACATGTCGTCTTTTGATTGCGAATGTCCGCCACTTGTTGCCATACGACGAGGATAAGAATAGCGTCTTGCGGAATGTGAACGACAGAGAGACGGGACTTTCAATGAGCTGGCGACAGTCCCGATACCCGCGGTAGAAAATAGGTGTTGATTTGGCAACGTGGCAAGTTGCAGCTAGACCATTGTCTTAGCGTCAAGACGGACTTCCCAACTTTCTGACTCAAAACGGTTAATCACGCAGCCGAAATGAATTTAATGTCACCTTAAAACATTTTTACAGTGCGTCACACACATGGGTGGCAGCTTCACACTTAGAACTCATTGACGATAAAATGAGGACGATTGCAAACTCTAATTTGCAAGTTGTATGAGACATGTCTGAGTTTAATCATCATTACGAACGCACTCGAGGTGCGTGACTAATTTTATGTTGAGCGGTTTCCTACTTCTGCATTTATTAAAATTTAATAATTATTAAATAATAATTATAAATTGGCATATTCATTCATGTTAGAAAAAAAAAACATTTATATTAAACGTAAATTTGTATTGAAGAACAATAGGAAGCAAGCTGTATTGAGTTGCTTTTAAATTTACGTCATTCAGTTGTTGATCTGACAATTTTAGTTAAAGCTATCCGAACGATACTTAGATACGTAATTCTCCAATGGGAACCTTTTAAATACATTTCTTATTATGTAAGTCAAGGTGGCCAAGAAAATATAAGTTTAAAAATAATAAAAATCTAGCCAATGTTGACATTTCCAGATTCACTGGACACGGATTCACAATATGAGGCCTAAATCAAGATTAATTATATATTTTAAGATTGTGAGGAGTGTGTCCATAGTTGCGTATAAAGCTCTCGTCCGTAATCGAAATAAAATATAGTTCGACCCGGCACCTCCACCAAATGTTTGAAAAATGTATCAAACATTATTCATTCGAGTTAAAAAGTTCGATCTGGAATTTACAAGATAACCTACATTTAATTCCTAAGAAAACGCTGCGAAGATTGAAAATGTATTTTAAGATTCTGAGATTTTTATTAGTAGCAATAGTCGTAAAAAATGCTCCGTCTAGGGTTCGATTCCAGAACCCCTCTATACGCGTCGTAACATTCCGTAACTATCCATAGCGGCTTATTTAGTATTTTTAATTTTTGTTTTTCAGTCAACGGAATAAAATAAATTTCAACCCAGCACCTCCACCAAATGTTTAAAAAATGTATCAAACATTATTCATTCGAGTTAAAAAGTTCGATCTGGAATTTACAAGATAACCTACATTTAATTCCTAAGAAAACGCTGCGAAGATTGAAAATGTATTTTAAGATTCTGAGATTTTAATTGATAGCAATTGTCGTAAAAAAATGTTCCGTCTACGATCTCAGAACCCCTCTATACGCTTACATTCCGTAGCTATCCATAGTGGCTTATTTATTATTTTTTATTTAAGTTTTTCAGTCATCGGAATAAAATAAATTTCAACCCGGCACCTCCACCAAATGTTTGAAAAATGTATCAAACTATTCATTCGAGTTAAAAAGTTCGATCTAGAATTTACAAGATAACCATTTAATTCCTAGTAAAATGCCAAAGTCGCTTATTATCATCTTCGGATAGTAGTTAGTGTCTTGTTTCGTTCTTCACCGTTGAACATCCAAGTGGTGTTATTTGTTACTGTTTCTAATCACTCGCTTAACCCTATAGACTGAGCTCGAGTATACAGAATATATGAGGCACTATTATTATTATTTAATATAATAGTTAGTATATTTTTTTAATTATGCAAGATATGCTTTCACCAATATGCATGATTATGTTATTGAATTTACTATAAAAGTTAACTGCACTACAGGATGAACTAAAAGGAATCACACTACAGATTAGTCATAATATAGGTAGGTATGTTGTTAATACCTATATGGTATATAATTCATCACGTAATCTGTTAGAAATACACAGTAGAACTAAATTGAATGATTTCACTGAATTACGAAGCGAAAATGTAGTAGGAATTTAAATGCTGATGTTCCGGATTGTAAAATAAAAAGTTTAAATTCATAAAACAGTTGTTGGGTTTCAACTAGAGAAAGTTTTGATTACTCTTTACGGCAAACAAATTGTTTGGTATCACCGAGAGCCCCAGTGTGACCGTATAGTTCTGGGTACACGCACACGGGGGCGAAGTGGGCCCCTCTGGTCGTGTTTTGCGGGCACAACGCGTCTGTCTGGGGAGTTAGAACACAGCCTCTGTAACAGACGGCAAACGATGATTGTGGTCTGTCTGTCGCTCCCGACACAACTATCGTTAGCTATTTTGTTTTGTACGGGAGACCGGACTATAAATAACTTGCAGAGTAAACAAGGTTGTATTATTCAACCAAGGAAAGAATACCACGTAACTACTTCTAAAATAACATTTTCGTAAGTCTGAGACGAATTGGCGTAGCACAGTTAATTCGAATTGTCCCTCTCACTAAAAAGTTGAAAATCCTGACTGTCTTAATAGATTGATTTGATTGATTGAAACACTTTACAAGTAAGAGAATGTAATAAATCATAACAATATTCCTATCGAGTCAGCACACTTTAATGAACTCTTTTACAAGATTTATATACTTACATCAATCTTCATCCTTCCAACTCTCGGCGTACATTGTCCCGAACCGAGGTGTAAATTATGTGGAAACGATAATTCAGATGGAAGTTTGTTAGGGTATGTACTTATCATGTATTGATCTTGTACAACGTGTTAAACATTGAAAGCGCTGAATGTTAAATAATGTAAACGTGACGCTGAGGAATAAATTGGGCATATCGGGCCGAGTGGGGGTGGGTGGTTAGATGGGTGGGGGAGTCAACTTAGCCGTACATGGAATGGACTCGTGACTGGAATCCAGGAAATGCAGGCCTACATGCAGGAGGCAAGAGAAACTTTGCACAGCTGTTGCCATGGACGCAAAATAGAGACGATACAAATGCCTATAACAACGACATATTTTAATGTACAACTTTTTTACTTTTTTTTTACTCTTACACTTTTTTAGTCTCTTGAAATGTACAATTATGCCGATTTGCGTATGTTGCGTAACTGATCGAATGTGAATGCCATATCGTAATGCTGACAATTAAGAGAAATTTTATGTTTTGTTTGTAATATTTGCCAACTTGGTAATAAAAATGATTTCCCAGTAAGAGTTTATAATATTAATGTGAATTGTTTTTGTGCAAACAGACCTGACTACAAGGTGCTTTGTGTGTGTTAAAATCTAAACAACAATAAAAGTAATGCATTACTTACTTATGTTTATAAACTTATCATAAATGTATCGACGAAATTGTCTTATCCACATCAATTTGCGAATCTGTTAGGTGTTTATGCCGCTTGGTAGTTCGGTATCGATAGTAGGCTGTGATAGTTGCGCTGAGCGCCGTCTACACGCAGGTGTCTTGTATTTCTACACGAACATTGGTTTGTTACCCGTAAATAACTTATTTCCCTTCCTTCGTTTCCTCCTTCTCCTCACCCTCCCCATCAACGCTTATTACACGTTTCATTTCTCAAGGTCGGCCGTTTAAGATGTGCTGCCTCATTCGCCACGTTACTAATAATCTCTTTAATAAGTACAATCACAACATATGAATTTCTTCCCCACTCAGCTACAGAACTGATTTTCAGTGGGGGACATTAATTAGTTGCTCCTAACCAAATCGATCAACTCCGACGCCGTTTGGTATTTGAAATAGAGGCCCGCTGGTTAGCCGGTTAATAATTTGTCAACAAGGTACACTATAAATTATTGTGCACTAATCTCTTTAAATTTTTATAAATGAGTGGGTACAAAAACATATAATTTTATTTTATTTTTATTTGTACGATTAAAACCATAAAGTTATTTCGTGTTGTTAGTAAGATGATTGGATGAGCGAAGCAAAGACTTCAATTTCACTGACCCCCAAAAAATTTATCTCGTTTTTTTCTGTTTGTTCTCTCTCTACCGGGCAAACGGCATATTTTTGGGTACAATCGAAGAAATATTTCTCATGAATATCGTATTTTTACGATTTTTTTCGATTTTTAGTGCGATATTTTCGTGTCATTTGGGCCGATTCTGACCAAACGGGTGGGGCTACAACGTTCATATTTTACATGGACATTAAGGTAATGGTGATGTATTGCTTTCTGAAAGAAAAAAGTTGAAAAAGTTAGCCAGAATCCATAGAATAAAGGTTTTAATCTGAGTTATTTTAGGTTTATAATAACAATTAACAAGTAACAATAGAAACTTGACAACAATCACCTACAATGCATTCAAAAAGTACTTGCAAAGGTAAAGTGGTCCTACGCAAACTAAAATCTTACAAAAAAAGCTCGTCCATCAGCGCGGTGGGACTTAAGCGTTTTCCTAGTATAAATCATTGTTAAACAACTATTTTCCGTCTATTTCTTTGGGGTTCGAAAACATCATGTATGCATTACATCAACTAGGAATCAACTCGCACTGTTTTGTTTCTTTGAAGTTGAAAGTTTCATGAATGCCACTCACGTTGATGTGTAGTTTAAAAACATCTTAATCCATTACAACAACCCAACATGACATGTTTTGTGAAGTTTGTAAGCATCCTGAATGCATTACAACAATGTGAAATGAGATGGGAAGGGATGATGATATTAGCATGCATAACAACCACCTGATGGCTTCAAGAGTAGCATGAATGAGCACGAACTATAAGCTGACTTGAGCATACCGTGATCAAAACTTAAACCACCAGAGCCAGAGCTCTGTTTTACTCTTATGCCAATCGATTCCGGTATCATAACTTTTAGTATTGCTACGAAATTAGATATTGGTGCAACATTTTGACCAAGTGTCTGGTTTTGTTGCAAATTGTATGATGTTATAATAAAATAAAATAATCATTGTTAATTTGGTTATATTTTGCATTACTTCTGCCATAATTAATGTAAGTCTAAGAATTAAAAAAAAATTGAATGTCGAACCTTTGATGTTGTTTTGAAATCATAAGAACGTAGCCATTCTATTTTTTTATGTGTGTAACGCTGAATACATCGACGCGTCTATAAAGTTTACAATATACATATTATTACCTGGGAATGTCCGGTCCCTCCGAGAAATATAATTAACTCGATATCCATATTATTAACTTTTAACAAGCGCGCGTGTACGGGAGTGTCCAAAATAAGAAGCGAAGTTACTTAATCATCAGATTGTCGAAAAAGACACAAATAAAATCATATTGTGCATTAAAACATCTGGTGGAGGTGCCGATTGCGGAAAAATATACTCCTTTAAAAAAGTGTTAGCCACGCCCCCTAAACGCCAAGGTTCACCAAAAAGTAAAAACATTATGTACCATCCTTGTTTAAAGGCAATGTCAACAAGAAACGCATGTCAATCAGAGGTCGTGTTCGATACTTAGTGATACTTAGTGATACGTAGTGGAGCTACTCTCTCTAAAAATGTTTACGGAAATGTGTGAACTCGACCGGGTTTCTGCATTTGAGTAAATACCAAACCTAATTCTACTAACAAGTAATTTGTGAAATAATAACGGGGAAACGCACTCAACAACAGACATTAAAGCTGTTACTGTGTTGGTCATTTATTTAGTCATAACATGCGTGAAATGTCAGTGCGCCACTTTGCGGTCTGTTTCGCCTTCGCCTCCTATACGGATAATATAAAGTGTGTGTTATAAATATAAAACGTGCTAGCCATAACTTCATGCCTTGTTATATTTCACCCTGCTGGCTTTTTACACGCGTAAAAATCTGTAGCGTCGCAGAGTAAAGTAAAAACAAAGCCTGCGAAACTTCTGAGATAATATTTTAAAGATGGCAATAATAATTCTTGGATGCTTTGGCATCCTCTAGACAACAAAACCCGTCGCTCGTCCTTCTTAGAGTTTGCGCAGCTGTGTCATTTTCCTAGGTAATTAAGTCAGAAAATCATTAGTAGCTGTTAAAACAAAGCAAGACAAACTTCATTCTTTCTTCATACCTAGCTCACAAACCACGAAACAAATTACGCGTCTCACGCACGCACGCATGGGCTTGTTTGTAGATATATTGTGTACAGTATAGTTACATGTGTTCAAGTACGTACAGACATGCCAACGACGCGTTCGTAGCACCGTACACCACTTTTACCTAGTAAGCTTTGTCAGGGTAATTCTGAAGTTTATTGATTGCATCTCTATACCGCAAGCGGCAATCCGGACTTCGCGAAGGTTTTATGGTTTCCCTTATCCCTTAAATAAACCCCAACCCCACCCTCTGATGGCAATCCTCATTAATTCAATTAACATCCCAAATTCAAGGATTTGTACCCTTTAAAGGTATATAGACCTACGCCTAAACGGCAACATATTTGTTATAGTGTACAGGCCCTAATGCCTTCTTCAGATAGGCTTCGGCGGCGCAGTATTATACTAACCTTGGGCGATGGTGGAAACGAAATATGCAATTTTAACATATCTTTACGATAGGCGAAGAAATCACGTATTTTTTATCGTCTGCACTAATTTAAATGTGTATCATAAAAAAGCCAATATATATAGGATAGCGAAGGTTTTTCCCAATAACATTGCAATAATTTTTGTTTGATATGAAACTGTAGGTATACAAAAACCGTAGAAAGTGATAGTCACCTCATGTCATTAATTTTGCTTCTACAGGGTCCCATTTTTTAAAACTAACCTTAATTAATTCAATGGAGATTGAAAACGTCTACATCATATATTCGTATAAATATTCGATTGGTTTACACACACAGACGAATGCAATGCAGCTTTGAGGATTCTGATAAATAAAACGCGGTCAACTAACGTGTTTAGATGGCGTCATGAGAGATATTGTGCACCGTTGCCCACCAAGGCGGCAGTAAATCGTCTGGAACTCGCGCATTCAGCACTAGTTGTGTTATAATGCTGAAAATGCACTTGAAACAAAACTAAAGAACGCCACGGAACAAAGAATGGGTCGTGTAGGTTGATAAATCATAGTTTTTGTTACTGTACAATTCATTACAGATCCTTTAGTTTGTTGTAAAATGTATTTGCCAACGATAAATCAACACCGTGGCTTGGGATTCACTCACTATTTTGAGAAAGGTTGGTGCATCCATCAATGCAGTTTATATAGTGCATGATCTATTTATAAATCAGCGTTGTTTGTTGGATGAAAGACACAGTACCCTACTGGCGCCTGGCAGTAACCCTTCTCTCACTAAACTAATCTTATTTTTCGTTTATTTATAGCGTAATTCATACATTACTTTATGGATATCGTAGAAAACTTCATAAGTGGCTTTTTAGCTGACACGAGTAAAACTCGCTGAGATTAGCCATGTATGACGTCATTATTACACGTGCATCGTTCATCTTCAACACATTGATCTCCGTGCGATTGTCTCGTGTAGTCGAACACACGGCTGTGGGGCTTACGTAAATATAGATCGCGTAATAAAGGTTAGTCCGAGGTCTTTGCACTTCAAGAGCTCAACACTAAGTTTGCAAGCTGCTATACGTTGACAGAAGGAAGGCGGAAAAGTTGGCGGTAGATCAACTAATCAACTTTTATCACTGGCAAGAGTCGGGATTTGATCATAACATCGAGCGACCGCCAATTCTGTTAGTAACTTTATAACGAAACGATGAGACTGAGTTCCTGATTTCATTTATTGAAGTCTTATTCAATAAGTATTGAACGAATTTAGCGATTGCGGAATTTGTTGGGATGTGTTGTGTTGTTGAAATTTTGTGGCGAATGATCATGAAAAGCAATGAAACAAAAAGTTAAATGTTTTCGATTTTCAATAATTAGTGTATGTAACTTGTAAAGCACTGTCTTCGTTTTTGAGACCGTTAATCTAACGCCTCACAAATTTTCTGCTTTACTATATAGCTAAAGCTATACTTTGGAGTTTAGACTGTATTCCCTACTGAAATACGAGCTTAGAAGAGTTTGTTTGTGAGTTTAGTTACAGAATGCTCTCCTTAACTTAATCTGTTAGAGACGATAGTGTAGGCTTACAATCCATCCATACTCTTTCACAAGGCACCAAAGAACCAAGGCTCAAATACCGCAAAACTCCAAGTTGATTTTTTAATTCTTCATAATCAGTTGTTTTAAATTTGCATGGGCTGCATTGCACAGGTATCTCTCATTTCGTTTAAAAATTTAGTGAATTGCGAATTGCAATTAAGATTAACATAACTAAATTTAAATTGCACATCAATCAAATTCAAAATATGCAATACACTTGAGCGAGCGAGAACTAATTTATTTTACCGGCGCCTCGATCCAAGTTGCTTCCGGTTATTTCAAGTCAGCTAGCAAACCTCGCAAAGCATTTCAATGAGTTTCGTAGATCAGAGCTTGTGCTAGCTCTGGAATCCTCCCTCGTATTCTCATTGCTTTGCTTGTGTGATCACTGGTGTGACTAACATACAAAGGAATCGTCACGATTCATCTTGTTCGTGACAATGCCGCTGTCACAGCGGTGTCACAGTTTAATCAAAAGCTCTCACGTTGTTTTTCGCAATAATCGGATATGCGTATTCGCTTGCAAACGCTCAAAGCATTCATGAGTATGCCTCATTCCAAAAGAGAATTGTTCTCCCTCCCTCCACCTCTCTCTCCCCTTCTCATCTCTATTAATTATTTAAAAAATAGTGCCCTCATTTGCAACCAACACAAAACGTGTGTTTAGAGAACTTAATTCATCTTAACATTATTCAGCATTATAATGTTCTAATAAGGAAACCAAAACTTTTGTTTAAAAGAATACATTACTATTATTTCATGCTATGAATGATAATTATAAATGAACAGCTATAAATGAACAGACAAATAACAAAATACCCTAATTCGCCCCCGGTGGTTCCATATCGTGTATGACCTGTTCTGTTACCCAACCTCCAAACGTGCCGCCACACTGTTTTCAATTTTCATATAGAAACAACTGGTGTTGTGCAGCATCCGTATATATATATAACTTCAGTCGGTGATAACTCATCTGTTAGCGAAAAAGTTGCACGGTAAGATTACATATCTTCTGTTTTATTTTCATACAAATCCGTACGATGAAATAGATCTTTATTTTCCTTTTTGAAACAAATATTTTATTCGTGGAGCCATATATAACTTAAGTTATATTGCTAGGATGAATGGCTTCACGGCACGCGTTCTTAAAGTTAAGGCAAGTTTTTTCCATCATCAAAGTGCAAAGTTGTATCACGTTGTATTATGAACTGAGATAAGTCAAGAGCTGGTGGCGAAAGAAGAGTTCCGTTTTCATGGTGAAAGCTGAGTGAAAATAAGGAAAATTACATAAACATGCAAATTTATGCAAATTAGTTTTCAATAAAATGTGCTTCACTCTTGCGGTTGTACTTTTAAAAAAGTTTCCCCACAATAAAATGGCAAGAATAATATGACTGTGCATAATTTAAAAAAAATCAATATGCAGACTAGCGCACTGCATGCCATTAAGGGAGAATTGTCTGTATGCAATTTTGAATGAAAATAATGATACCTACCTTGTTTACTTTATTGATGCGTTAGTAAAAAATAGAAATACTTTTATAATGAACACATGAAATTATTGTTTACCTTTTATGACTATTTACATTTTTCTCTAACAAAATTGAAAGTCACTAACCCTTTCAACGATAATTGGATGAGCGTAGCGAGCGGAGCGAGCGGAGCGAGCGGAGCGAAGATTCCATTTCACTACACTGGAGAAAAAAATCCGGAATGTTTTTTTTTTTGTTGTTTTTTATTTTATTTTTTTTCTGTATTTTTGTCTGCTCCAATTGCGATGAAAATTTCTGGAGGCCTTCGAAATTTCTGAACTTAGAACTGCTACGTTTTTGAGCACAATCGGAAAAATATTTCTCATCAAAATCGCAATTTTAACGATTTTTTTTCGATTTTTAAAAAATTTCTTCGACTTATAACACCTACATGCTTTATCCTATTTTGATGACTTTTTCACAGAACCATAATTTTATAAATTAAGATATTCTTGTAAAATTTGAGCGCAATCGAAAAATTATTTCTTATAAAAATCGAAATTTTACGTGATTTTTCTTTTTTAAAACAATTCTTTGACTTTTTACACCAATATGCTTTATCCGATTGTAATGATTTTTTCACAGAACCTTAATCTTATGAATTAATATATTCTTGTGAAATTTGAGCACAATCGAATAACTATTTCTAATGAAAATCGAAATCTTACGATTTTTTTCTTTTTTTAAATTATGATTAATTAAAAAAATTAAAGATAAAAGTTTATTTTTTATTTAATTTATATTAATTTAAAAAAATCTCCAACTGAGTAATGATTTTTTCACAGAACAACAGAAAATCCATATAACACATGGTATCTCAATGCACCAATTACGCTCATCCAACAACGCGGCGGGACTTAAGCGTTTTCCTAGTTAAAATATTGACGTTTGCCTATCTAGAACGAGCAGCATTCAGGAAAACACTTCCTATGACATTGACTATGGATAGCGAGGGAATGTGGACGTAGGTGTGAGACAGAACAGAATGGGGTAGTCTGGTGCAGCCTTGATCTCCGGATTATAGGTGTTATCATTGACCCGCGCTCCGTCTATGCAGCTTCATGCCTAACAAAGGGACCGCAGTCTGCAACCGGATCGCTAAGTCCTACTAAACACATGGGCTCTCGTCTCATTGGTCTAATGGTTAGAGTCCCTTTCCAATGCAGATGATCCCGGATTCACAACCCGCTATACATACACAATAATTACTTGGAGCCGTTCCTATAACAAAGAGGCACATTAAATTCTGATTTTTTTTTCGAATGAGCCTTTTTGATATAGTGTTGGCTCGAGCGTAAAGCGTGCGACTCTGATTCGAGAGGTCCCGGGTTCAAATCCCGTCGACACAGGCAATTCTGACTGAAGATTTTTTCGAGGTTTTCCTCAGTCGTGAATGCGAATGCAAGGGATTGAGTCCTCTTAAACAGCCCTCGGCCATCCCTTCACAATTATTGTCCTATCCGCAACATGCCTGAAGAGGGGCATGAATGCACCCTGGGCAGGCTTCTCACAAAAATTGTTATTATTATCACTTTTAAGAAATCCAGCAGATCTTTTTCATGTTTATCTTGTGTATATTGTCTCGTAGTCGTCGCGTCCCTATAGTGGAGTAAAGATTACTAACTATAGTGCAAAATGTGATACCAGCATAAAAATTTGCAATAATGTAGATTTTGTAATGAGAAATTTGAAAATAACTGGCTCCACGATGGGGTCTTATTATTTAACTATTAATTAATTGATTAATATAATTGGTTAATTATGTGACACGAGTTTCAAAGTGGCAATAAATTAGTCATGTTTGGTATTAATTAAGAGCATTTTTCACCTTAATAAAGAAAAAAAATACATTGAAAACTAATATTGAAATATACATAAGTTATAGTTAAATATGTTGATTTTGCCGATTTTTTAGTTTTTGAACTAATTATCAACGTTAAAGTAAAATTTCTTCTAACCAATGATATCACAGTTTTCACAAAAGAGCTGGTAACTATGATTAATATATCATTTTTCAATTTTCAATAGTAGTAATTACAATATATTTAACACAAATAAAATTATGTCTAACTATGGTATAAAATATGAACCAACTTAAAATTTAGCAATCTTAAAGCTTTTGTAATGAGAAATTCAAAAATAACTGGCTCCAAGCTGAGTGTTTAGCATTTAACTATTAATTGATTAATTAACATTAACTAGTTAATTTAGTCCTAACATTCCAAAGTGGAGACAAATTTGTAGTGTTTGGTATCAATTGAAAGCATTTTTCACGTATATTAAGAAATAAATACATTGAAAAAATATATTGAAATATATATATATGTTATAGATAAATATGTTAATTTTGGGATATTTTAGTTTTTGAACCAAAAGATCAACTTTAAAGTAAAATTTCTTCTAACCAATGATAAAACAGTGTTCACAAAAGAAATGGTTACTATAATTATTCTATCATTTTTCAATTTTAAATAATAGTAATTACAATATATTTTACACAAATTAACAAATTTTCTTAAATTGAAAAGTTACAGAAACATGTTGTGTGACGTAGCAAAATGCATCATTTGACTTGTTTATATCAATCTTAAAGATTTTGTAATAAAATTTCGAAAATCACTGGCTCCGGGTTGAGTTTTGAGTATTAAGCGTCACATTCGCTTAATATAGAAGTATCAAGCACTATTATCACGTGGGGGATTTTGCATGTGCCAAACAAATACTTCAATTTTGCTTCACCCAGAGAAAAATAGCTCTTTTTGCTTGTTGGTTGTTGGTGCTTGTTGGTGACAAATACTTTCATTTGATACCAAAAATTACAAATTTATCTTCACTTTAATATTTTTGGACACAATTAAGTAATAATTTTTGGATGAGCGAAGCGAAGACTTCAATTTCACTGACCTCCAAAAATTTAACTCGGTGTTTTTTTTTTTGTTTTTTTTTTGTTTTTGTTTGTTTTTTGTTTTTTTGTTTTTTTTGTCTGTTTGTTAACTCTCTACCAGGCAAACGGCATATCCGATCTTGATGAAAATTTGACAGGACCTTCGAAATCTCTGAACTTAGAGGTGTATTGTTTTTGGGTACAATCGAAGAAATATTTCTCATAAATATCGTACTTTTACGATTTTTTTCGATTTTTAGTGCGATATTTTCGTGCCATTTGGGCCAATTCTGACCAAACGGGTGGGGCTACAACGTTCATATTATCACATGGACATTAAGGTTATGGTTATGTAGTACCTTTTGAAAGAAAAGTGGAAAAATTTAGCCCAGAATCCATAGAAATAAAGCTTTTAATACAAGTTTTTTTACGGTAAATATACCAATTGACAAGAAACAAAAGAAACTTGACAACATTCACCTTCAATGCTTAGGCAGCAAAACAAAGCACTTGCAAAAGTAAAGATATCCCACGCAAACTAAAACCTTTAAAAGCTCATCCATCAACGCGGCGGGACTTTAGCGTTTTCCTAGTAATTAATCAATTCATAGTTAAAAACTCAAACTCAGTCTGGAGCCAGTGATTTTCGAAAATTTTTATTACAAAATCTTTAAGATTGATATAAACAGTTAAATGATGCATTTTGCTACGTCACACAACAATAACGTGTTTCTGTAACTTTTCAATTAAGAAAATTTGTTAATTTTGGTAAAATCGATTGTAAATACTATTATTGAAAATTGATATATTATTAATTAAAGTTACCAGCTCATTTGTTAACACTGTGTTATCATTGGCTAGAAGAAATTTTACTTTAAAGTTGATCTTTTGGTTCAAAAACTAAAAATCACAAAATCAACATATTTAACTATAACATAAATATATATTTCAATATATTTTTTTTTGTATTTTTTTCTTAAAGTTGGTGACAATTGCTTTCATTTGATACCCAAAAAATGACACATTTACCTTCATGCACTTTAATATTTTTGGACACAAGTAATTAATTTGATTAATCAATTCATAGTTAAATACTCAAACTCAGCCTGGAGCCAGTGATTTTCGAAATTCTTATTACAAAATCTTTAAGGTTGATATAACAAGTCAAATGATGCATTTTGGGTACGTCACACAAAATGTTTCTGTAACTTTTCAATTTAAGAAAATTTGTTTTATTTGTGTAAAATATATTGTAATTACTATTATTGAAAATTGAAAAATGATACAATAATTATAGTAACCAATTCTTTTGTGAACACTGTGATATCATTGGTTAGAAGTAAATTTTACTTTAAAGTTGATCTTTTTGGTTCAAAAACTAAAAAATCACAAAATCAACATATTTAACTATAACATGTATATATTTCAATATATTTTTTCAATGTAATTTTTTTCCTTAATGTTGGTGAACAAATGCTTTCAATTGATACCAAACACTACAAATTTGTCTTCACTTTGAAAACTTAGGACTATTTAACTAATTAATGTTAATTAATCAATTAATAGTTAAATACTAAACACTCAGCTTGGAGCCAGTTATTTTCGAATTTCTTATTACAAAAGCTTTAAGATTGCTTAATTTTTAAGTTGGTATCATATTTTATACCCTAGTTAGACATATTTACGCCATAATTGTATTTGTGTTAAATATATTGTAATTACTATTATTGAAAATTGAAAATGATATATTAATTATAGTTACCAGCTCTTTTTTGAACACTGTGATATCATTGGTTTAGGAGAAATTTTACTTTAACGTTGATCTTTTGGTTCAAAAACTAAAAAATCAGCAAAATCAACATATTTAAATATAACTTATGTATATTTCAATATATTTTTTCAATGTATTTTTTTTCTTTATAAAGGTGAAAAATTTTCTTAATTAATACCAAAAATTACTAATTTATTGCCACTTTGAAACTCGTGTCACATAATTAACCAATTAATATTAATCATTAATAATAGTTAAATAATAAGACCCCATCGTGGAGCCAGTTATTTTCAAATTTCTCATTACAAAATCTACATAATTGCAAATTTTTATGCTGGTATCACATTTGCACTATAGTTGTGTTTTAGAAGACACCTTGATCCCACTACTAGGGATAGGCGTCGAGAACCATTATCATTCTGCGCGCGTGGACTGTGGACGTTCAGTTATAACCACGATGTTTACGAGAGTAAATATCCTCGTGAGTGTTATGGAGTTTATTGGCTTTCGTTCACAATCAAAACTCGATAGGATAAGTTAATCCACTTTATCGATCAAACGATTATTGATGTCTTTGAACAGGGAGCTACGTTAATGTTTATTCTCTTCTGTAACGAAACACGGATAATTCCACCGAGGATGTTTAAAACAACGGTAATATTCACGATAAATCATAATTGATCATTAGATTAAACCGTCCAATGTCGCGCCCATATAGGGTTGTCTGTGTAATACGGTTAATAGATATGCAAACGGCTGCAATGCACGCAATGTACTACGGAGCGTATAGTATAATGCATGCAGCCCTTGGAAGGGTTGCATGCAGCGCGGTGGTGGCAACGCTGACTGATTTATTATGAATGTTACCGGAACGCTGATAAAATATTCATCTGAAATCATTTAAATCGAGGAAAATAAACATGTTCATTTTATATATTAATGAAGTATTAATGAAAAATATGCTCTAATGCATGTTTGTTTGTTCTAATCTATGTACCTACTGGGTACGATAAGGGCGTGATGCAATGAAATTAAAACAGTACATATCGCAAATATACAATTGTTTGTATTTCCTTATTGTTTCTTCTCTTGTTCGTATGCAGTCTGTTAGGCCAAAATTTATCCCGATATTTCCAAATTTCATGTGACCAATCGAAGCATGTATGTTAAAACCAAATCATGTACTAGGATGGACAAAACATTAATTTTGTCTTGATCGATGATAAATGTACATATAGTTCGAAAACAAAGAACGCACATTTACGTCTAGAATAGTGAGTTGCATATTCAGGGTTTTAGAAAGTGTGTCCATAAAGACAAAAAAGTTTTATGACTTTAGCCGTGTGTATTAATTTATATTTTTGCTCACGCACATGTGCGTGACAACTAGTTCGTCGCTATTTCATTTTATTATTAATTATTTATTTTTATATGGAAAGCTGATTTGTCTTATCACGATGGATTTTCATGATTCTATCAACCACGAAGAGACGAATGTATGCAGTCTGTTAGGCCAAAATTTATCCCGATATTTCCAAATTTCATGTGACCAATCGAAGCATGTATGTTAAAACAAAATCATGTACTAGGATGGACAAAACATTAATTTTGTCTTGATCGATGGAAAAATGTACATAGTTCGAAAACTAAGAACGCACATTTACGTCTAGAATAGTGAGTTGCATATTCAGGGTTTTAGAAAGTGTGTCCATAAAGACAAAAAAGTTTTATGACTTTAGCCGTGTGTATTAATTTATATTTTGGTCACGCACATGTGCGTGACAACTAGTTCGTCGCTATTTCATTTTATTATTAATTATTTATTTTTATATGGAAAGCTGATTTGTCTTATCACGATGGATTTTCATGATTCTATCAACCACGAAGAGACGAATAAACTATTGATTGTTATTGAATTTCGTGTCATTATTATACTCAAAATGTGTTCAGTTGCATTTTTACTGGAAAACGAAAAGTTTCAATCAATATTACAATAAAAGATTTGAATCTGGCTTGTACAGGGCAGTTAGTTGTATCCACGGGTGGAGGGTATAGTAGTATCTATGGTTGTATCTCTTCTACTAGCTTGCTGAAAGGGTTGAGGTTTTAAGCATCGCTATGCTCTCTCTCGTGTATAGATCGGTTGCCTCGATGCCCTCTCCCACCTGTTCACGCACTCAACAATAACATGGGGTTCGTGCCGACAAATACGGTATTATCATCATTGTGAAACACTTTCTAGAACTTTTCATATTTGGATGAGCGTAGCGAGCGTAGCGAGCTAAGCAAAGATTCCATTTCACTACACTGGAGAAAAAAATCCGGAATGCTTTTTTTCTTTCCTTTTTTTCTGTATTATTGTGTGTTTGTCAGCACGATTCCGGCTAAACCGATACTCCAATTGCAATGAAATTTTCTGGAGACCTTTGAAATCTCTGAACTTAGAACTGCCACGTTTTTGAGCGCAATCGAAAAATTATTTCTCATGAAAATCGCAATTTTACGATTTTTTTTAAATTTTTTAAAAATTTCTTCGACTCATAACACCTACATGCTTTATCCGATTTTAATGAGTTTTTCACAGAACCATAATTGTATGAATTAAGATATTCGTGTGAAATTTGAGCGCAATCGAAAAATTATTTCTAATGAAAATCGAAATTTTAAGGGTTTTTTCTTTTTTAAAACAATTCTTTGACTTATAACACCTACATGCCTTAACGATTGTAATAATTTTTTCACAGAACCTTAATTTTATATAATTAATATATTCGTGTGAAATTTGAGCGCAATCGAATAATTATTTCTTATGAAAATCGCAAATTTTACGATTTTTTTCTTTTTTAAAATTACGATTAATTAAAAAAAAAAAATTAAAGTTTATTTTTTATTTAATTTAAATTAATTTTTAAAAAATCTTCAAATTAGTAATGATTTTTTCACAGAACAACAGAAAATCCGCATAACACATGGCAGCTCAATGCACCAATTATACGCTCATCCAACAACGCGGCGGGACTTAAGCGTTTTCCTAGTCTATGATATAATCCAAATAACACTCGCTATAGTCGCAATATCCTACTGTGAAAAGTATGAGGTATGAGGGAGCACCCAGTCGTTATACCCTGCAACAACCACCATGGTTTAGATTACATCTAGTGGGTCATGCAGAGTTAAATTACAGCTGTTCTTTACGAGGATTACGGTTGGTGGTCGGTCGTAGGTGGTAGTCGGTTTAACTGAATACGTTTATTTTGTTGATGTGTTGCGCAAACTATTCGCGTGTTGAATCCGGTTCTGTTTCGAACGTAATTTTAGATAATATCTAACATTTTGTGCAGAAAATCACATAAACGTTGGCACAGAACAGCGTCGAAGATATTGATCAAGCATTTTATTCTTGAGGACGACATTTTGGCATATGCCAAGCATAAGCTGGCAACAAACTTTAGAGTACAGAGTCGGTACAGGGTTTAATAATTTGTATCCACGACGTGTGTGCCCCGACGAATGGCGACGCAGTCTTCAGTTTGCACACTAGCTTATCATTGTAGATACATTTTGGAAGCCAGAGTGCTCGTATAAAATTCCCTTTTGAGATACAAGACACTATAGTAAAACTATCATAAAAAACATAGTTGCACAACTATGTTCGAACTATAACGCTCGTACCATCATAGTTTCCAACGCGCAGGCAGGGGTTGTTGTAATAGTTACAGATTTGTGCTACAAAACCAACTACACTCAAGTGACTGCTGTTCGTTTCATTTTCAGCGCCACAAAACATATAGTAAAGATTTGCCATTGGCCCCTGTAGCCAAGTTTAGTGCCAATGTTATTGGCACGTCCAAGAGCCTGATGATCTGGCTCTGAGACATTAGTCCTAATAACTTGTTATAATTGGATTTTACACAACTGTGAGGCGAACATTAATGAAATAAAATAATTTATCAAAATATATAATACATATAATTTTATTTGCTTTTTATACATAGTTAAAATGCCGACTTGGACCTCAAACAGCTAACGTATAAAGAGAATCGAGTATATTCCTGGAAGTTTTCAGTTTTGAGGACTGTATTCGTTGTTTGTTTTGCAAAGCTATGTTATATTGATTCCTTATGGTGAAACACTGGGTTATCTTATCTTCCACATTCTCGGTGGTATGAAGGTATTTCATTAATCACATTAAAAACCACTTATAACTTTGGCCGTTTGTCTGCTCATCAGCAGAGATTGTGAGTGGGGGGTGGGGGTAGGGAGGGAGATGGGGGCAGTATTAATTTAGTAAGAAGTTTCTTGAATAAGAAAAGTGATGTTTTAAAACCGCAAGTAACCGAGACAGAGAGCAACACTATTATGATATTGTATCACAAAATTAAATAATCTTTGGTGTATACGTTACGTTCTATTTTGCATAGGATCTTGAAGCTTTCATTCGTTTGGAAAGTGGTGCGTCTTATTGGAAATATAAGTCTTCCCAAGTTTCGGTTTAAAGCCGATTCCCGCCAAAATGAAATATCACCATTAAGGTGACATAAGCTACATAAAGAAAAGTCTATACATATACAAATGAGGCAGATATTGAAAAGCCCCCAACCCCTCGTCCTAGAGATCAGTTCGTGACTGTGAGTACCCGGGAACATTCCTACCCTCCACCTTCCTATACCTAAGGCTGGATCTAGATAGCAAAGGTTTCAACACTATTTTTCTTTGCTTTTATTTCTTTGGGGAAGGAAATGAAATTCTATTTTGTGGTTTCAAAGGAATAGGAACGAATAAAACTAATATTACATATGAAAATTGACTTACTCAATATATATTAGAATTTAGAACTACCTAGGTACTATGTGTTAGTAATAAGTACACATTGCATTTATGTAATTTATTGAGGGTGTGTTTGTCCATACTTCTAATGCAGAAGGCCCGGGATTCTATTACCGACTATTGAAATTGACTTTAAATTTTAATAATAATTTAATATCAATATGATATCAGGTTGTTATGTAAATTGTGACTTTGGAGAGCCCCTAAAGCAACAAACTACATTGTTCCGAACTAGCCTTGTCGATGATGGCGTCTTCAGCGGTCGATTTGTGGCCACGATCTCTCTCCCTTTTGTTTTTTAAAAAAATATTCTTGAGCTGAGATTGAAGAAAGTCGGGATCACTAGTATCTATGGTCGGGATAAACGTAATGAACTTGTTTAGTCTCTTATCGTTGTCGGGATAACTTCATGCTCCTGTACTGTGCTCCTGTGTAGGCTATGCGACATAGCCTTCTTTAATCAATGATCTAGAACACGGAAGAACTTCGTGATCTAGCTCAGATAATGTTTGCTTGTGTTGGTAAAATATTGCGCCACGCTTAGTAAGTAACTGTTTTATGCTGCAAGACTGAAACTATTAGTACACTAACCATGGTATATCATGCTTACATACATTCAATTATCACATATGCAATTCTTTTCTGGGGCTCCTCATGCCATGCCAAACGAATTTTTATACTACAAAAACGTGCAATAAGAATAATAGCGGGCATCTCCAGACGTCAATCTTGCAAAGACCATTTCAAGAACCTTCGCATCCTAACGCTCGCTTCGGAATTAATTCTACCAGCTGCAACTTTTGCCCATTCTTATCCTGATCTATTTGTCACAAACACACAATATCACTCTCATCAAACAAGGACTAACGCCGACATATTCATCCCCACTTTCAATCACTCTTTCTTCAAAAACAGTCCCAACTACCTTTGCAGCAAAATATACAACAAATTTCCACACAATATTAAAAAAGTACCCCCGCTTTATTTAAAAATAAAGTTAAAACGTAACTCATTAATCACACATTCTACACCCTTGAGGAATTCCTTGACTCTGTCATATCACAAATTTAATAATGTTCGTGATCTCTCCTACGTATTATTTTGTTACTGCACAAAATGTTGTATTATAAGATTGTTGTACACATACTAATTATTAATTGGGTGAGCGAAGCAAAGACTTCAATTTCACTGACCCCCCAATAAATTTAGCTCGGGTGTTTTTTTTTTTTCTTTTGTCTGTTTGTTCGCTCTCTACCGGGCAAACGGCATGCGATCTTGATGAAAATTGGAGGGGACCTTCGAAATCTCTGAACTTAGACTTGCCACGTTTTTGGGTACAATCGAAGAAATATTTCTCATAAATATCGTACTTTTGCGATTTTTTTCTATTTTTAGTGCGCGATATTTGTAGCCCCACCCGTTTGGTCAGAATCGTCCCAAAACAACGTTCATATTTTATTTACCACAATTCAGAAATTTAAAAAGTCCGCCCCACTTGGACATTAAGGTTATGGTGATGTAGTAGCTTTTGAAAGAAAAAGTTGAAATAGTTAGCCAGAATCCATAGAAATAAAGGTTTTAATATAAGTTTTTTGAGTTATATAATAACAATTAACAAGTAACAATAGAAACTTGACAACAATCACCTACAATGCGTTCAAAAAGCACTTGCAAAAGTAAAGAGATCCCACGCAAACTAAAAACTTACAAAAAAGCTCATCCATCAACGCGACTACAAAAAGCGTTCGCGAAGCGGCCTAGTATTATAATCATGTACATATTAGTTATTATTAAGGATTATTCATTCCCTCTCTCCCAAGAGGGGTTATATCTGTACAATGTATTGAATCGAGTGAATAAATATGAATTATGAATTATTATTTCTCTTTACTGCGCATTCTTACTATTCCCACCACTACCACTTGTGATGAAAGCATCAGCTGCATTCTTTCGTTGGAGCTTTACAGAGATGTTTGTGCATCCCACCCTGATCCCACAGCCAGCGGTTTAGCCGCACTCGAACACCGAAGTTAAGGCTATTCCAGAGCACTCTTACCGATATTTTGAAAGTCAAAGGAAATGGCTTAAAGTTGGTTGGATGAAAGATGAGCTTTAATAAAAAAGAAGAAAAAAATAACTTTTTTTTGATGGTACAAAAGCTCCATTTTGGCCATTATATGCAAATTTTGGGTCAATAAGAAAACAGCAGTTCTAGGTGCAATACTTAGGTTTAAGCTTTGATTTTTTTTCAACACACCTTTGTCTATGCTTTGAGCTTATAATTTTCTGAAATAACGTTTGATGTACGTTTTTTTCGTCCTCCGGTTCAAAACTCTTATTTGTGCCATGTCACACAAAAAATCGTACATCAAACGTTATTTCAGAAAATTATTTTCCCTTATGCTCACGGTATAGACAAAGGTGTGTTGAAAAAAACAAAAAACAAATCAAAGCTTAAAATTAAGTATTGCACCTAGAAGTTGTTTTCTTATTGACCCAAAATTTGCATATAATGGCCAAAATGTAGCTTTTGTCCCGTCCAAAAAAAAGTTATTTTTTTCTTCATTTTTATTAAAGTTTATCTTTCATCCAACCAACTTTAAGCTATTTTCCTTTCACTTTAAAAATATCGGTAAGAGTGCTCTGGAATAGCCTTAAGCAGAATCGGGCGTGGTCAGGGGTAAAGTGGGTGACCGCTTAGCCCCGAAACTCACGTATACCGCAGAGCAGATGGAGGGTTCGAGAGCTAGTGTAACGGCTTCGTTCTCCTCGACGTCTGATTGGCAGTCCAGGTTAGTTTAGGAACCTATATGACTGTCAAAGTTACACACCGTTCTTTCGGATGAGACGATAAGCCGTTGGTCCCCTTGGTACTTTTCGAAAGGAGTAGGCTACGTGCCGGTACCGGGTTTCCCCTCCTCCCTTCTGTTCATACTTCATCTCATCTATCACCACTCATCGTCTCGAATAACCAAAGTGCATTAATATGAGACATTAAGCAATATCCAATCAATCAATCAACCCTGATCCCACCAATGATCCCGCCATTAAATCAAATAATGTCAAGATGAATGTTCTCAAATGTTCAAGTTCAAAGGCTGTGGTTTATTGGAAATGGGAAATGGCGCTTAATCGAAAGTCGACACTCGAAAGTCGAATTTTCAAATGCAACAGCATGGAGGAAAAATGGTGGTATTGTGGTATTGTTATGACAGCTACAGCAGAGTCTTTTAACTTTGTAATTTAGTTAGACATTTGTTATTCAGTAGCTTGTGTCAAATCCGTGAATTAATAATGAAGATAAGAGTAACAGGTTATACAATTTTTAACTACATTTCAAATGGATCTAGGCCTAGGCCTACACAGCGTTTCTGTAGGGCTGTAGGCCTATGCAGACCAGTGATGGGGTAAGAATATAGCCTACCGCTCTTCTCTGTTTATTTAGTCCTCCCAACAGGCATGGTACAAAAAAATAGGCCAGCTTTTATACGTACAGTCATACACAAAGGTACAGTAGCTTGGGGTAAAGTTTTGTATGGGGGTGCTCGTTATGGCGCCCAAGCCCGCAGCCAAGCCGCGGGGCTCTAACACTCTGGAACCTTGTACACCTGGAACTTCTTCGGTTGGGGGGGTCCAACTTTTATACACTTGTTTTTTTCAATGAAAACATACGCACCCGTAATCCTTTCCGTTACAAAACTACTTACGTTAGGTTAGTCGACCTTTCCGCCTAGTTACCTGCCGCGCTAGTTCTAGGATATTTTTGATAAGAGCGCACCCGAAATCCTTTCCGTTACAGTGTATAAAAGTTGGACCCCCCCCTAGCCGAAGAAGTACTGTACACCTAGGCCCTAGGCCTACCTTCAAGCTAGGCCTATAGTATTAGGTCTAGGGGCTTTGTGTATTAAATATCCCTAAAGGTAGGGGCCTATGGATAACCCTTGCTCACGGCTTAGCTCTATGATTCCCGTTTTATACTTTATTAGTTCAGTCCTTTCCAGTAAACCATATCTGTCCAAATATGTTCTTACTAGGCCCTACATTTTGCTGGAACTTCCATGGGTGATCCCCCCTATGGGCCCCGCCCTACCCATCTAAAGCCTCTCCTGCAGCCTATTTTGTATTCCCCCACCCCATATTTCTCCTAACCGCATTATATACATATTACACAATCTACCCTCCCTCCTCCTTCCCTCTAAGATCCCCAACCCAACTCCTCCAACATGATAGGACTATTTCATAGACCCTCCCTATATTTCCCTTGTCATCTTCTTCCCACCTCCACCGCCTAGCCTACCCTGTAACCACTCTATCCGCCCTCCGTTGAACCTGCTCTACCTCCAAAACCAACCCCAATCTATATGGATCCCATTCAGCCAGCCGCCCCATACTCCTGGACATGTCTTCTTACCACCATATTATGTGCCCGATCTTTAAATGCCCGGCTAGCTCCTCGTAAATTTCTCATAACAAAGCCCCATAGGCCCTACCCTATTCCCCTTCCTAACAACTTCCTGTAGGCCCTACCTGCTCCCCCAACCTGAATCCTCTGCCAACATCACCCCCAAGTAGGTAGCAAACTTATAGCTCTAAGAGCCCCTATTATACGGCAGGTACCGGTATGTCGTAACATTCTAAAGTAGCATGGGGGAATTCCCCCATCCCCTCCCCCCTCCTATGTGCCTGCTGGCTTTTATCAATTTGTCAAAAACTCAAAAGCTAGGGGCTAACTGTTAAGATGCAACATGAAAGGTTAATTTCAACCTCACATTTAGAGTAGAAATAAAAGTTAAATACATCACGTTTTCTGTGGTTAACTCCCCCCAATCCCCCAACATGTAGGACTTTTTTACTAATGTGTAGACTTACTTTTTGGTTTGCAAAATAAAATCCAAAAAACTATGACCTTTTATAACATTAAAGGAAGGGGTAGTCCTGGATTTGAAATCTTAAACTATCATTATGTTGTAAGCACGTGTAACTAAAAAAGTAAAGAGTAAATCAATAATTTAATAATAAATGTGTATCCCTTCACTTTGCAACCTTTAACGTGTCTCATGTTTGTGTTTACAGGAAGACATGGTGTGCCTGTCGTGTACGGCCACCGGAGAACGTGTCTGTTTGGCAGCTGAAGGTTTTGGTAACAGGCACTGTTACCTGGAAAACATTGCTGATAAGGTAGGTTATTTAATAAGAAAGTTCACTTCAGATTAAATTTAAAATTAAATATAAAATTGTTTCAAGTAGGGTAAGCTCCAAAAATAAATTTGCTTTTTAAACGTAACAGAATTGTTTGTATTTTTTATTACAGGAAAAATTGACAATAGTTTATAGCAGGTTCTTGTTTTATTTCAAATAGGCCTAAATAATTTTGGTACCGGTACCAGTAATAAATAACCAATCACAACTCTTTGTAACTTTTTATGTAAATCAATCCAGAAATTAACAAATCTATCCCAGCGGGGTATCGAACCCCGGTCTCCCGATTGCCGGTCGAGTGCTTTACCCCTAAGCTACCAGGACGGTTAACTTCATAACATCTGGATTGTTGGTGCATTAAATTTTTTAATTTCTGGATTGATTTAGTACATAAAATCTATTACACCTACGGGAGTGTTTCCCGATTAATGATATTGAGAAATCATTGTAACTTTTACCTTGCAAAACTAAAGAGAGGCATGTTTCTTTGAGCTTTTCAAGAGTTTCAAAGGTTAAAACATTATTTTTCAAACACGCAGAGTTAGAACTTAGCCAATGCCATTCTCTGCCCCCCCCCCCCCCCCCCCAAAAAACAAAACAACAACTAATAATTGTGATTTTTAAGTTGCCGGTAGATAAGTTTGTAGCCTACATAAGCCTACATTCATGCACAACAAGTGGCAGACCTGGGTTCAAACCTCGGTCGAGTTTCTTATTTTTGGATTGTATTCAATATAATTAGACCTAAATATAGGCTTATAGGCCTAATTATTTACTTCAAATTAACATTGTCAACTTTTTTTTTCTAGAACATACCACCAGATCTATCACAGTGCGTGTTCGTGATTGAACAGGCGCTGTCTGTGAGAGCATTGCAGGAGCTCGTTACAGCTGCTGGATCTGAGACGGTAAGCTTTTTATATTATACAAGACGGTATTTTTATTAACAGTTTACTAGGGCCTATTGTCAAATTATTTCAGTTTCTCAACGTGTGTCTGTTTGTATTATGGTATTGTGGGGTCTACTGGACCAGTACCAATACAAAATATGGTGGCATCAACTGGAACAGTACCAATACAAAATATGTTTTCATTATGTGTCATGGTAGCAACTCAGTAGTGTCTTTTCATTGGTGGCAAGATGAGTTTCAACTCTAGTCTATTATAAGTTTATCAATCGAACGTATTTGTGAAACATACCAAATAAACTTGTACCAATACTTCCCTATTTGTTGTACTCGTACACAGTTTTTATTTTGCTATACCTAATAATTTTACCTACACCTTAGTTAGGCCCTAGCTTAGTAATTGGGCTGCCATTCAAAGATGATGGCCTATTTTCAATACTAAGCAAACTTCCCAAGACAAAATGCATTAGGCCTAATGGTTGTATAGTATTCACAAATTGTGCAAACATATTTTATTGTTAAAATAGGCCTAATTCATTCTTTCTTGGGGTGAGAATTGGTTTCATGATTGGGTTCCCAATGACTGAAAGCTATGGACCCAAAATTCATCAAAACCCCAACTTAATCTGACCTATCTATAGTCATGTTATAGGGAACACACACGTGACGTCATAGCTTGGCGGCAAGTGGCCGCGGATCTTACTGATGGACAAGCATTCTCATTTCGCTAGTTGAAGCCTGATGAACGACTCAACAAATATCACGCTCTTACTTTTATACTATTCATTATTTGGACAAAACTTAAGAGGAATAATATTTAGCAAACATATCATTTCTTCTAATAGCGTTTATTTCGATTTTTTTTTTAGAGAACCGTGAGCTTGTTATAACAATGTACGCATTATAAATGACAAAATTATAAGTCTTTTCAACCTCAATTGACACAAAACTACTGATCGGATTTCAAAAAGAATTCTCTCTAAATATGCATCTAACTAAGACAAGAAATAAATAAACTTTCTCGATAGAAAAAGCACAGAACGAAATTTTACAGCATAGCGTGCAGTTTTTCACGGCTCATCCACACGCCAAAAGCGCGTATTTTAGATGAAAACACATACGTACCATGCGTTTTACCCTATGCTATTGATTTTCGTTCTGTGCACTTTCTATCTAGAAAGTTTATTTATTTCTTGTCTAAACTTTCTACTAACTAACTTACTAAACTTTCTATCTAGAAAGTTTATTTATTTCTTGTCTAAACAGTCCGATGAATTTTTTGAAAGCGGTCTTGTCAAAATCCGATCACTAGATTTTTGTCAATTGAAGTTGTTTTATTAAATTTCATAAAAAACAAGTAAAAGTCTTAAATTTTATTTTAATATGTACATCGAAATAACAAGTTAACGGCCGTGTAAAAATTCAAAGTAATCGCTATTAGAAGGAATGATGTATTTGCTAAATATTATTCCTCTTAAGTTTTTCCCCAATAATGAATAGGATAAAAGAGCGTGATAAGTTGTGCGACGTTCAGCAGGCGTCCACTTGCGAACCGATGGTTGCTTGTCCACCAGTTGGGCTCAAAACGGAGAATACCCCTCATTCCCCTCGATTTGTGACGTAGTTGTGTGTACCCTATATTTAAGAATAAGTAAAGGGTTGGCTGGGCTTTTCTCTCACTCATGCGCTATTGTTTACCCCGTTCGAGTTAATCAAACGCGATTTAGCAATGACATGTTTAAAGTGTTGCCTGTTCATTCTCTTTACTTAAAATAAGTTGAATTTTACAGCCCTTGATATAACATATAAATTAGGCTATATTATTCTTTATTTCCTTTTCATTTTTGTTACGCACCTTCCTAGTAATGTGTGCGATCGGCTATCGAGCATGCCCTACCTACTCCTTAGCAACTTTCTTGATCGTCCATTGCATCCTCAAATCTTTTTTCAATGATTTCATCATGTTCTGGCTAATAGCCTTTATTTTTAGCTTGGGCCTAAAATATCCTATTGCAAATTGCATTAAAATCATCTTCGAAAATCAAGAGCTCTTTCAACAATAGATTTATGAGAGATAAGGTAATTTTATAAATACTATTACCTAATTCAAACTATATAACTTTGCCGACATCTGGTTATTAATATTATTCATGCATTTAATATGTCTTGTAACTGTCCACACACAAGCACTGTGCTTATGTGGGCTTCTCTTGATGATGCTATTTTTTTGTTAAAAAAAACTATTAATCATGATACTTTAATTTTGTAAACTTAAACTAGGCCTATGTATCAAGTCAATTCATGTATTTTTTTCTCCAGAATAAACATTTTCTGAATTGAATCTGAATCTAAATCATCGATAGACCGCAAGGGAGTGACATCTACAATATCAGTAATTTTGGTTATTGTTTGGGACTAACTTGCAATCAACTTTCCAAGTGTTTATTTATGTACATTATCATTATCATAGAAAGCACACAGTAATTTAGTTTTAGCTAGTTTCTAACACCTGAAAATGAATATCTAATTTAGAATAATACTACCTACATGTATTGAACATATCCTTCACCATTTTCTGAACAAATTGGAACTTTTATTTTACAGGAGGAGGATTCAGTTGTAAGTATTTACTGCTTTTGTTTTAGATTTCAGCTGCTGCAAATGTTAACACATTGCTTTCATCTGGCCATGTGCCTTACTTTGCACATCTTTTACTTTAACTTGTTTCTTTCTCTCACAATCTTTCATTTTTATATTCATTTTTACACTTTTGCCAATTAATACTTGCACCTTTTTATAGGAAATTTGAGTAGTAGGTAGTTGCAATTAAACAATTTACTATTACTAAAAGTGCTCACAGATGGAACTACCAACATTATGAGTAAATGTGGGTAGAACTTGCTTATTCGTGTGGGTGGTTATCTGAACGGAATACTATTATTTAGATGGAGAAGTAAATACTTTCACTCGGTCGTGACTCCACCTTTACAACAAAGGTGGTATAAAAATTTTGTTTCACATTATACTTTTAGCCAGCAAGTCCAAACTGGCTCCACCAGGTATACCTGATGGATAGTATCGACTATCTATAAACACTAGTGTTTCACCTAGGCATCCTACAAGTAAGTAACAATTAGGAAGTTGATGCGCGCTTTATGTACAAGGCAATCAACAAGTTTCTGTCAGAATATCACACACACACCTAAGCTATATTCTCTCCATCATGAAGAGAACAACTGTTTGATATTGACTGACCCGACACCTGTAGTCACCTTACAACAAATTTGTAATTGACATTCTGTTTTTTTCAATTTCTGGATAACAATTTTTACCATCATATTTTCTACAATTCTCTGTCAATTTTAATTTACAGAAGCTTGTGTTCTTCACCATTAACTTAAGTTTAAGAATACTTAAACCATTCCTATACCTACTTTCTTACTGACCTGACTCCCTTATGACTGGGGTCTGATCTTAATGGGGGTGGACAAAAACTGATGCCATCCATTGCCTTGTGTTACTCGCTGCCTTTCTTGCATCCTCGATTTGCTGCTTGTCTAATTATAACTTAACTGATGAAAGTTTAAGGAGAAAGTTTGAATGATGGGTAGGCCTACAAGACTCACGGATGTAAGTGTATTTCACATGTCTCACTATCCATAACATGAAATGGGCTTTGGGCTGATGTTCTATATTCTCTGTGTTCAACTGTATATTTTACTAAAGAGGTAGCACATTGTTTAAAATAAACTATTAATTTGAGAGGTCCTAGTTCCATTCCAGCCACTGGCAGTCTTGACTCGAGTTTTATTCCAAGACTTTCCCCAATTACAGACAAATGTTTGGATAGAGTTCTACGAACAGCTCTTTTAAAGTCTTCCCCAACTATTTGTATACCCTATTTATGTTGTTCTTGTTAGTTACCTGAAAAAGATAACATTTTTGGTAAACTGATGTATAGGCCTACTCTATAAACCTGCAGTGGTAGGTATCTGGGAAAAATTATCAGCTAGTTATTTCAAACAAATTTCAACCAATACTGGAAGAAATAAAATAGAAATTAAACTAAATCAAATTCTATGGATTTTGTGTGAATTTTCTTCAAAATGTTGAACTAGTGTTTACTGTGTAAAGGGGATAGTTTTTGCCTCTTGGTAGAATATCACTCCTCAAAAAAAAAAAGAGAAAGTTAAGAGAGAGCTGTCAAAACTACTCAATATGTTTACTCCCTATTTAGTATTTACCCACAGACATCAAACATAGCTTGTGTATGTTGTAGTCTACATACTACCTACCTACTATTCCATTGCCTTTCTGTTGCTCAACTAATTAAAATGTAACTTTTTAGTTCTTCAATTACGACTCATAAGTGGCTCTAGTGTAGAATGTGGGTGCATTTTCAATCATGTTGTCTGTCTGTCTGTTCGTTCGATTAAGCTTTGAATCTTGAATTTACTTCTGTCAATTAAGTTTTAAAAACACAAGTAAGGCATCTCTTGTAGTGATATACACCTCTTGCATATTGATTTATGTATGACACATTTATTATAGACATGATGTCAAGTTTTGCTATAAGTAATTTTCTCCCACTCAACAAGGGGAATGAAGGGATAGAAGGGTGGACAGTTTTGCATTACAAAATACAGGCTCATACTCTTTTGCTACCGGTACCTATACCTAACTACGTACAATTAAACATTATAGCACCTGCCATTAATAAAAATCATCTCATAACCAAGACCACAGCAACAAAATGGTCAAACTAACTGAATAACCTCAAAACAAATGTTGGGATAAACTTCATTGAAAGACTCCATTTTTAATATTGCACCTTTTTTACAATATTCACTATAAAGTGTATACCAAACATGTAATTAATTATACAAATGAAGTGAAGTTAGTTTATTATGAAGAACAATGTTTTGAAATGTAGGTTTTCATGTTTAAATAAATTGTAACATTCTACTCGTGATGTTTCCAGGGTAAAGGAACAGGGTCAGGACATAGAACACTGTTGTACGGCAATGCTATTCTACTTCGGCATCAGAACAGTGACATGGTAAGTGCAATTAAGTTGTTTGAGTGAGACTAAACTGCGTAATAATAATAATAATAATTTATTAAAAAAAGATGATTTTCAAAAAACATTGATCTGGACTCTGAAATTTTTCATTGCTATAGTTATCTTTAAAAAAATATTATATTAATTATTTATAAATCAGAGTTTTACCAGTTTGGCAAGTCTCGCGCATATTTTTACATGTTAGTGTACCAACGTGCTACTGCAATACTATACCATTGTTTGAATGGTATATTTGTCTGAGGTCACCACTGTATGGTTGATTATAAGTTACTGTACTTACATTTAAATATTTATTTGCTTTTAGTACTTGGCATGTCTGTCTACAAGTTCTTCCAATGACAAACTGGCATTTGACGTGGGTCTTCAAGAGCATTCAAGGGGTAAGTCAGTCTTCCCTTCCTGTCAATATTGTCAGACTATGGCTTGTAATGGGGAAAAGAGGGGTGGAAATTCATTCCTGAAATATGTTGTATGGACAATCATCAGCGCTTTTACACCTTTAGACACAGATCATTTTTTAAACATAAATTGTGTACGGTACAAATCAATCTCTAAAATACATACTAGCACATAGATCTAAGTAAAAA
Source organism: Sweltsa coloradensis (assembly GCA_024449915.1). NCBI lineage: Eukaryota > Metazoa > Arthropoda > Insecta > Plecoptera > Chloroperlidae > Sweltsa > Sweltsa coloradensis. The sequence goes on from JAMZAV010001196.1 coordinate 122,341, forward strand.
TAAACAACCTTGTGTAAATAACCCATCATTTAGGAGTCGCATTGTTTTTATGAGAGTATTGTTTACATACTAACGGGGGCACAATAGGGTAACATTTTAGCGGTAACATTTTAGGTACAAAAGGTAACATTTTAGCTTCATATATATGGTACAAAAATTTAAAATTAATTTATGTGGCTTTCAGTGAGAGAAACTACAGGTTGTGGAGTGGAACTAACAGGGCAAAGAAAAGCCATTCAAATGTGTGGCATATTAGTATTTTGTAAACAACCCCCAACCAATTGTGTGTGCAATTCTACATTTTACTGTATATATAATATCTTTGTTATTTTTCCAAACCATCCCCACTTGCTTACTGAATAATGTAGTCTTGCAATTGAAATGTGTTGCATGTGTTGTCGCAGGAGAGGCCTGCTGGTGGACCGTCCACCCTGCGTCCAAACAGAGGTCTGAGGGTGAGAAGGTGAGGGTGGGTGACGACCTCATCCTGGTGTCCGTGGCCACTGAGAGGTACCTGGTATGTAGACTTCAGTTTTACTTGCTTGAGTCCATTGCCCATTGCCGTTTCCTGCTTCTGGCAGGGTCAGCTTGGGTCTAGCATTCAAATTCTACCACTTCTTTCTATCATCTCACAATCGTATCTCTTCCACATCTTCCCAGTTCTCTCCTTTTGCCTCTAAGTCTCCTGCTATGGTATCCTTCCATCTCTTCCATGGCCTACCCTATCTTCTTCTTCCATCTTCAATATTTTTTTCATATATTCTCTTGGCGACCTTCCACCATTTGTTTCATATGCCCATATCATCTTAACCATGTCCTTCCCATCCTGTCACTTAACTTCTCTACACCCAGCATTTCTCCGATTTCGTGTTTCTTATTATTTTCCTTCTCGTCTTGCCCACTGTGCTCCTCAACAAGTGTTTATATTTAACAATAATCCAAAGTATGCACATGATATATATGTAATTGAGGGACCGCGAGCATAAACCATGTAATGCGCGTTACACTGTTTATGCTCGCGCGACCAGCCGTGGTCGCGCCGTTCTATTTGAAGTCATAAATCATAATACACAAGTATTAGTTTACCAATCTGCACACAGATAGCGCCACAGTGAACGAATATGTAATAGCTTGCAGTAGTCTACGCATGGCTTCTAGCTTTACCGGCCGCGCGCGACTGCTGATATCTTAGATCGAATATTTGTCAGTTACACGGTTTGTGCTCGCGGCCCCTCAATTTTTCTGTATGCCTCTGAATTTAATTTCTGCTTTAAGCCATGTGTGTTTACCAACTCTAACCGGAGATATTTGTAATTGATAAACTAGACCTACATTGTTAAAATGGAAGAGTTTTCTGCATAACATTCAAATGAAAAGCTTTGTATTTATTGTTTGGTTTTGGTTACATGCATTTTGTTTTGTAGTGATGAACTGAAAAGTAAGCAATATTTGTCTCTTAATGTGGCCTGTTCTCTGTTAATATTTATATATTCTATACTTTTTGTATGTGTTACTACCGTAATTCACTATGTTTCCAAACTAGGTGAATGAAATGTTTTGGATAATTTTGTTCTGCATTTTAATATTAGTAACCTGCATATTATATTTTCTAGGTAGGCTATACAATCTGAATGAATATTTGGTAACAATTAATTATGTAAATTGTTTTAAAATGTACTTTCTCCAAACTGACAAATTCGAGGAATTTCAAAGAGGCTTACAGTTTTTGTTTTAATTATTTTTCAGCACACAACAAAAGAAAATGACTTATCCGTAGTAAACGCATCGTTCCATGTCACTCATTGGTCTGTCCAGCCATACGGGACTGGTATAAGCAGGATGAAGTATGTTGGTAAGTTGCAGCCACTAGATCTGTCTAATCCTAACTTATTCACTTTGAATTTTCTCTGTATAAAACTTATGTACATCTAGTATAGATTGGAGAAGGGTTGACATCTAAATACTTCTTTATTCTTGTTCCAAACATTCTTATTTCATATAAAAGCACTCGAGCAGTGGTATGGTAGTTTGAATGCACTGTATGCTATTGATTGTGTTGCTGGATTGTGCATTCATTGCAGAAGATCCAAGGTTAAACTGCACTCTTAATCCATCAATCAGTGCCTTTGGATCAGTTATTTCAATTTGTGACAAAGAGTCACGAGTCACAATAATTGTGTAGTAATGTCTCCACTGGTTGAATAATATGGTAATTAAACTAAAGTTCTTAATTTTAATTATGTCTTACTTTCACAAATCATATATATTTCAAGTTGTTTTACTTTGGTTCTCTATGTCCTAGTTTTTTTTATATAATCCTGGACGAGTGGTATTTATAATTTAACATTCCAATGAATAGTGTACAATATTTTTCAAGTTGTTCAGACTGGTAACATTCTTTAATGTGCGTTTGTTTTTGCAGGTTATGTATTTGGTGGTGACGTTTTGCGGTTTTTCCATGGAGGTGACGAGTGTCTTACTATACCATCCGGTTGGGCGGATCAGCCAGGACAGAAGTGAGTGTTCATAGGGCACCTGTAATGTAAGAGATCTTTAAGATCATTGATAGCCCCCAGCCCCACATTAGATTATTATTTGTTGTTTCTTATCTCTCAAATGGTTTTCCCATGCCTCATGCATCCTGTTGATGCTATTTTAATTGTGCTTCACCCACCAGTTTTTTGGAATATTGCCAGTTGGTGAGACTATTCCCTGTTTGTTATTCACTATTCAGCTGTATCAAACATGGCCAAACCGTCACGGCTGCACCTGCCTCCAATCTTACATAACACAGTCCTCCCTCCAGTGGTTTTTACTTCCTGTTATTCTACCGGTATTTATTCAAGAAGATGAACATTAAAAACTGTACAATATTAATAAATATTAAATACCATTCATAATCATAATATTTCATAAATTACTATGACTTAAATGGGACTATCATCATTCACGTTTGATAACGGCTTTCAAACCAAATTGCAAGATACTTTTGATTCCAAAATATTTTCCTAAAATTAAATGACCTAAATGGCTAGTGTAAATAAGGTTTTCAACTGGAGCATCTACGGATAAGCTTACTAATGATAATGATTAATGATAAACTTTTCTATCTACATTGCAATTAAGCAAAATAATGTAAATACATAAAGGAGTTCACTATGTTGCATATTTTTACTTTGATACTAGTGGCTTTTACCTTGTTCAAGACTTGGTTCACTTTTGATGAATTTTAACCATTGAAATGTATGTTTCCAGCATCGTTGTTTATGAGGGTGGTAGCGTGATGAGCCAGGCGCGCTCGCTGTGGCGGCTAGAACTCGCGAGGACCAAGTGGGCGGGAGGCTTCATCAACTGGTATCACCCGATGAGAATAAGACATCTCACTACAGGACGCTACCTCGGAGTCAACGACAACAATGAACTCTATCTGGTGCCCAGGTAAACAATGTACTATGATATTGAAGCTCAGACTTGAAGGCCTATGGGACAAAGAACTAATCTAGGGCTGCGTGATTGCATCGATTTATCAAATGTAGTATTGTACGGCCCGGCCACCTTGCTACATAATATGTACCGTTGCACTGGTACTCAAGTTTTGGATAAGAGACTTAGGTCCGTATTTATGTCCTCTCGGTAACTGGAGACTTAAGTCCGTATTTATGTCCTCTCGGTAACTGGCACACCTTGCTGCTATGGACTTTGATTTTGATTTGTAAAATAACATTATTAAAACTTAAAAGGAATTGCATAGCTACGAGAAACCCCACTGGGCTAGGAGTTGACCATGAATATGGGCATGACCTTTAAAGTAGTGGAAAAGAAGTTTTGTTTTCAAAATAATTAAGTACATACACCCTCCCTCCCCCCCCCCCCTCTTTCCTGATTTTATTTTGTTATATACCCTATATTAGAGGTGGTCGCGTGATCAATTTTTCACTCACGTCACGTAAACTCATTTTCTGATCACGCACAGTCACACACGAATAACATTATTTTTATTTAACTCACGCACGATCACGTAATTGGATGAGCGTAGCGAGCGTAGCGAGCGTAGCGAGCAAAGCGAAGATTTCATTATACTACACTGGAGAAAAAAATCCGGGATTTTTTTTTTTTTTCTTTTGTATTTTTTCTGTTTGTATTATTGTGTGTTTGTTAACACGATTCCGGCTAAACCGATACTCCAATTGCGATGAAATTTTATGAAGACCTTCGAAATCTCTGAACTTAGAACTGCCACGTTTTTGAGCGCAATCGGAAAATTATTTCTCATGAAAATCGCCATTTTACGAATTTTTTCAATTTTTAAAATATTTCTTCGACTTATAACACCTACATGCTTAATTTTATTTTAATGATTTTTTCAGAAAAACCTTAATTTTATGAATTAAGGTATTCGTGTGAAATTTGAGCGCAATCGAAAAATTATTTCTCATGAAAATCGAAATTTCACACGTTTTTTCTTTTTTTAAACAAGTCTTTGACTTATAACACCTACATGCTTTATCCTATTGTAATGAATTTTTCACAGAACCTTAATTTTATGAATTAATATATTCTTGTAAAATTTGAGCGCAATCGAATAATTATTTCTTATGAAAATCGCAATTTTACGATTTTTTCCTTTTTTAAAATTCCGATTCATAAAAAAAATTAAAAAATAAAGTCAATTTTTTATTTAATTTAATTTAATTTAAAAAAATTATTCGACTTTGTAATAATTTTGTCACAGAACAACAGAAAATCCTCATAACACATGGCAGCTCAATGCACCAATTACGCTCATCCGACAAGCGTCGGATTACGTTTTCCTTATTTTTGTTTTCTCGTCTGGCACACCTTTCAAATTACCGTCCGTTACTCAATTTTGGGATGGGGAATTTGTCCGTATTTTATGTCCTCTGGAACTGGCACCCTTCTCTAAATGTACCTTTGAGGTACCAATTTTTGGTGAGACTTAGGCCGTTTTATTCTTCCCTGGGTCCCAATTTCATGGTTTTTGATTTTGTTTTTTAAAACATTTGGGAAATTTGCATTAGAAAAACCCCCTGGGTGGAGTTTGCCAAAAGAATGGGAAAATCCCTTTTTAAAGGTGGGAAAAAATTTTTTTCAAAATTTTAGTCAATTAACCCTCCCTCCCCCCCCTCTTTCCTGATTTTATTTTGTTTATTATAAAAACAATTAAGGTAAAATTTCATGATGATTCATGATGATTTTTAAATATTAACAATATGCCATGCCTAGCTTATATTGACGCTAATAATATTTGTTTGTTCTTTTAGAGCACAACCTAATGTATAAACAATTAAACATTTGTAGCCTCAATTAATTTCCCAGACTAGCTTGTGGCACTTCTACAAAGTAAAATTGTGAAAATTGCAAATAATAAGCTTAGATATTTTATTCACAAAAAACATTTTTCAGAGATGGGGCAACAACTGAGAAATCAACATTCTGCCTTCGTCAAGAGAAAGATGACCAGAAAGTGGTGCTTGAAGACAAGGATCTGGAAGTCATAGGAGCCCCAATTATCAAGTATGGTGACAGTACAGTCATAATGCAACACTCCGAGACTAGCTTGTGGCTCTCCTACAAGGTACAAAAAACTATGCTCCTAGCTATTGTTTAAATAAGATTTTCAACTCCTATCTTGATTTTCTTAAATGTGAAAAAAAAATATATTTACTATTCTTGAAAATGTCAATCAATAGGTCTATTTTATTTCAGGCCTGTCCTTTATATGTAAAACATATTAATTAATTCATTCATAAATAATAAAATCATAAAATCATCATTCATCGTTCATCCATTGGCTGCTTCTAGCAGGGCCAGTTTGGTATTTTATTTACACCCAAATTTTTCGAACCTCCCTGTCATATCTCTTTCACAGCTTCCCGTCTCTCCTCTTGCCTGTAAGTCTCATGTTTTGGTCTCCCTTCATCTCTTCCTTAGCCTCCCCCTGTTGCTTTATATCATTTGTTTCATACATTCTCTTTGGCATACTCTACATGTGTCAACAGAACATGTGTCATGTGAGTCTACCATATGGGTTTGACCCAAATTGTTAGAATGGTTTACCCAAATAAATGTTTGTACAATTTTGATATGAGCTACCTATTGACCCTACTTTTTTATTGAAAGACGTTTATTTCTATGGATATTATGCAGCTTACATATGTAACTTGTGCAATACCACTGTGCTGTTACTGAAACACATAATGTGCGGTGTCCGGTTCTCTATTGCCCTGCAGTCGTACGAGACAAAGAAGAAGGGTGTAGGTAAAGTGGAGGAGAAGCAGGCAGTGCTACACGAGGAGGGAAAGATGGACGACGGGCTAGACTTCAGTAGGAGTCAGGAGGAGGAGTCGAGAACAGCCAGAGTAATCAGGAAGTGCAGTTCGCTCTTCACAAAATTCATTCAGTAAGTTGAGACATTTTCATATTTCAAATGGCAATATTACTACAACACTTGAAACTAATTGGCCACTTTTATTACAGAGGACTAGAGACACTACAGTCAAACAGACGTCAGTCGTTATTTGTGAGTTCCGTCAGCCTAAGTGAGATGGTGATGTGCCTTGAAGATTTGATCAACTACTTTGCTCAACCAGAAGATGACATGGGTGGGTTATAGTTTTCTTTAGTTAGAAGTTGAATTATACTGAGATCTACCACTAATTTGTTAATTTATTTCAATACTATAATTATGTAGCCCTGTGTTAAATGTCTAAGAAATTATTGAACCGGTAGTATTGAGGTTTTTAGGAATTGGACAAACTTTTGTTAATTTCTCTTAAACCTCTTTAGTTTGCTCATTTTGGCTCAGATCTGTTCCTTTTCTTCTTTTCTCAAATAATTGCTCTTTGGTGGCTTGACAGTCATGTTTTATTCAAACTTTTACTTGTGTAAATTTTATGTGAGTGTATTGAGAATAATGTCATCATTTGGAGTTACAGGAAAATCACTGCATATGTTATTGGTCTGTGTTTCTTATCCTGTTAACAAGACTAAATGCAAGGTCAATGTATTTCAGAGCATGAAGAGAAGCAGAACCGCCTGCGAGCTCTGAGAAACCGACAGGACCTCTTCCAGGAAGAGGGAATCCTGAACCTGATCCTGGAGGCTATCGACAAGATAAACGTGATAACTTCGCAGGGACTGATGATTGCCTTGGTAGGGGACGAGACAGGACAGAGCTGGGAGATGATCTCGGGATACCTGTATCAACTGCTGGGTGAGTTACGAGTCCTGCAATCTGTTTCTATTTTATAATATTGTATTGAGTATCCTTCTTTACTCTAGGAACTCCAAATATACAATTTTTTAAATGTATATTTGTCTAGTCTTTTGACAATCATTTCAACAAAACGAAGTTTAAAAAAATATTAATAGTGAAGTTGGTTCCTAAAAACATTGATTTTGAAAAGATTTCCATGTAGGTTCTTACTAATCATCTTCACAGACGGCTCCTATGACTCGGCTACAAACAAAACAGGTTACGGCATCCATTGCATCTTCTTTGAAGAAGCCACTCCAATGGGAGCTGGCGAAACATACTTCGACGCTGAGGTCGCAGCCATTGCCAGGGCGGCCGAAAAAATCGCCGAGACCCCCGCCTTCCCCCTCAACAAGACAAAATTTGTGATCCTAAGCGACAGCGTCTCAGCCATCCAATTTGTCTCTCAAGCAGCGAACCTCCATCCTAAATCGCTGCTTTTCAAAAACTCCCTTGTCGGCATCCGACAGCAAAACAAACTATTAGAGACTCAATGGATCCCCAGCCACTGCAAGATCATGGGGAATGAAAAGGCAGACTTCTTGGCCAAAAGTGCCACAAAAGCACCGCAACCACCAGCAGCGCCTCTCTCCTACCAAAATGTCAAAACTAAGATCAAGTCAACCACAAAAAGGATCTTCAGAAACACCACAGAAGAGACTTCACGACTAAAGAACTGGTGGACCGAGATCAAAAAAAGGGCCAGACAAAGACTGGTCGAGGAAGACGGCCACCGCCCATTTCCGGCTTGTAACCGGTCACGACGTCTTGCAGCACCACCTGCACCGCTTCAACATTACCAACGAACCGGCCACCTGCAAACTTTGTAATTTAGAAGATCAAGACTGCGCCGCCCTCAAGAATGACATTGACTCCCTGCCCGATGACCTGAGCAGGATAGAAAAGGAGGCAGTCTTATATTGGATAGCAAGACAGAAGAATGGCTGAAAAGGCCAACTTTGCACAAGAAAAAAAAAAAAAAAACTAATCATCTGGTAACACAACACAAAAACAAAAGCAGCTCACTTGAGATGCTAGATTCATCACCTGCTACAAGGTCAAATATCATCCTCAATCCTCATGAAGTAAATCTGTAATATTGCTTTTAAAACTGCATGTTTCTCATTATTGATTGGAGAAGGGTTGACAGGTTGGGAAAGCAAAGAGAACATAAATCCCAGCCCTTCAGGCTGGGGGCCAGTATTAGTTGATATTAAACAAACATCTTATATTGTTGTTGTTTTTTTCTTTTTTCAGCTGCCATCATCAAAGGCAACCATACCAACTGTGCCCAGTTTGCTAACACTAACCGCCTCAACTGGTTGTTCAGTCGTTTGGGCTCGCAGGCTTCAAGCGAGGGCACTGGAATGCTGGATGTGCTGCATTGTGTCCTCATTGACTCTCCAGAAGCCCTGAACATGATGAGGGTAGGTTGGTCACACACATCAATTACCATTGATTGATTGATTGATTGATTGAATAGTTTGAAGCACAAACAATTATTCTAATATCCACAAAAATGTTATTATTTTAATTTAATCTATTCTTGTAGGATGAGCACATCAAGGTAATCATCTCGCTGCTGGAGAAACATGGGCGAGATCCCAAGGTACTGGACGTACTTTGCTCACTGTGCGTGGGTAACGGAGTCGCGGTTCGTAGCTCGCAGAACAACATCTGTGATTTCCTACTTCCTGGCAAGAACCTGCTGCTGCAGACCCAGCTCGTGGACCATGTGGCCAGGTATGTGCATACATGTTCTCTACCATCGTTTCAACGATTATTAACTTAATGTTTGCCTACATTTGGCAAGTGTATTTCAAACATTTTAAAATTATGCTGCATTGTTGGATAATCATATACACTGTATCTTAACAAGCCAATGTTAATATTATTTATTCTTATTGTCCTCAGGCCCACTGTCTCCTATGAGAGACACAGCCGGTGTAGTCTAGTAAATAGTAAACGCTGGGTCTGAGGAGGTTAAGAATCTTTGCTGGCGTGACCAAAAATATACTAAGCACACAAATACAAAACAAGGCAACAGACGCCAATTATTTTTTTCCTCTGGAGTACCTAGCTGTAGGGAAGAACTACTTGTATTTATGCGAGTATAGGCCTAGGGTATATTTAAAATTATTGAGTTTTTAAAGTGAGGTGCGGCCATTTTGTGAATCCATTTGTCTATAGCATTTATGTCCAACTCTTTGAAATTTGAGTGGCCAAAATAAGGATGTGGCCATTACTCAAGGACGGACTTTAAGCGAGTAAATATGGTTTTTGTAAGTGGAGTACAAAACAATATGTAGCTGTATTATATTTGCACACACACATTACGTATTTTGTTACAAAGATATTGGTTGCAATGTTCTGTAAACTGTATATCTCATTTTGCAGCGTGCGTCCCAACATCTTTGTTGGTCGTGTTGAGGGGTCGGCCGTCTACCAGAAGTGGTACTTTGAGGTGACGATGGACCACATCGAACAGACCACGCACATGATGCCACATCTCAGGATCGGCTGGGCTAACACCACAGGGTGAGGAGTTGGTGTAATTTATAATTCCCATTTATGATGTGACCATGCAGTTGTTGTTATTGCTGTTGTATTTACTCATTCTTGTGCAGGTACATGCCATACCCTGGTGGTGGTGAGAAATGGGGTGGCAATGGTGTTGGAGATGATTTATACTCGTTCGGATTTGATGGAGCTAATCTATGGACAGGTAATTAATTACTTCACTCATCTCATATATTAGATAATTGCATCAATTATATAGGCATACAATGCTAAGCTAAGCCTTAGTATGTTTGTTTTAATACAAAGAATCAAAATTTATAATCAGCAAGTATGCCTAGAAACTTGTTTGTTTACAAACTACAGTAGGTACATCAATCTTTAGTCAATAGAATTTGTTACAGAATAAAATTATAAAAATAAAGGTGTCTAGGTAATAACTAATACAAATGATTAGTTATTGTTTGTGGTTTGGGAAAGAAGAAAGGAGACCAACAGCTTACCTTAAATGAGATGGGCAGCTGCGTGAAACTGGCTGGTTAACATAAATATTTACAAGATACACAATGTCGTACGTTTCGGCCAACGCGGCCTTGGTCACCGACCGTTAGAGAAGAACTAAATTTAAAAATATTTACAATATATTACAAGGCGCTGTTGGGGGTGAGGGTGGGTGAAGGTGGCGGTGCAACATGTGGGAGGAGTCAGGTGGTCTAAGAGGGAGGGCCTAGGCCTATCTTAGATTGAGGTTAGGTTTTTTGCGCGAGCTGGTGACTATTTGGTGCGCTAATTCCCATTGCCTTAAGTGTTCCTCGTTGCAGGATGGGGAACTAAAACCGGTGGCACAACATGCAGGAACCCACAACAGGGACTTCAATGACTGCTACACAACGAGGGTTGTTAAGTCATTACCCCCATCCTGCAACGAGGAACACTTAAGGCAATGGGAATTAGCGCACCAAATAGTCACCAGCTCGCGCAAAAAACCTAACCTCAATCTAAGATAGGCCTAGGCCCTCCCTCTTAGACCACCTGACTCCTCCCACATGTTGCACCGCCACCTTCACCCACCCTCACCCCCAACAGCGCCTTGTAATATATTGTAAATATTTTTAAATTTAGTTCTTCTCTAACGGTCGGTGACCAAGGCCGCGTTGGCCGAAACGTACGACATTGTGTATCTTGTAAATATTTATGTTAACCAGCCAGTTTCACGCAGCTGCCCATCTCATTTAAGGTAAGCTGTTGGTCTCCTTTCTTCTTTCCCAAACCACAAACACTAACCTAGCCGATAGGCATTCTATCACAAACAACAAATGATTAACAATGCATTGCAGGACTTTCCCAGTCCTGGTGGTAATGCGCATGTAATGTTAATTTATTTTGAATGTGTGTATGAGCTTAGATAAAACTACTGTTAATTTTACAAACTTTACTTGGATTTTGTTATTGAAGATTGATGTGGAGCTTTATGTCTATTATGCAACTGCTCTCTTGGAGACGGTAGTCTTCCTAAGCTTGTGTTAGCTAAAAAGAATAATACTGATATAGTAGCCCCAACAAAAGAATGCAGATGGCTCGAAATTGTTTTCCCAACATAACAACTTTGTAAACTTGATTCATGCTAACTCAGCGTGGATCTTGCACGCGGAGGAACTCTGTGATTATCTAGCATAGATAATTTTTGCTTGCGTTGGTAAAAGATATTTCTCTTTCATACACAAAGGCGACATTCCATTTACCGCGCATTCATTCTAACCCCACCACTACCAAGCATCTGCATTTTTTTTGTTGGAGCAACTAGCAAGGATACATTATGTGTGTCTGTTTCCAGGGGGTTGCAAGACAACTGTCCTTCACGGCACAACAGAGCCGTTCATCAAGAAGGGAGACGTCATCGGTTGCGCGTTGGACCTCACTGTCCCGATCATTATGTTCACATTCAACGGTCACAAAGTGAAGGGATCCTTCATGAACTTCAATCTGGACGGGATGTTCTTCCCCGCAATTAGTTGCTCCTCAAAGCTCAGGTACATAGGCCTACTACTTACATGTTGCACCACTGTAGTTCATAAGCTTTCTACTTGAGATGTGCAGTGTCCACTCAAATGTAAAATTTATAGAGAGTATCATCTACATTTAAAGTCTATATTCTGCTACTAAAAAAAGTTGTCAAAAATAGGAAAAAAGTTATATCATTGCAAACATGTTTTTAATCTTGGTTTTAAAACCAGCTCTATTTCCTACGTTCTTTCTTCTTCTCCGAACGATCTCCTTATTCTGTATTTTCATTGCAACCCACATTAATTTAATTTTATAGTTGGTGTTTCCATTTTTTTTTTACATTTTGTCCCTTCCACTTTTCTTTCAAATGTCAAATATGTCCCCACTCAACTATACTTTATTGACATCAATACTTCGATGCATATTGCTTTAAATTTTAAGCAGTTAAATTCACGAATTTAATGTTGATGGCATTGTTTTATGATGGCGTTTTCTATTTTCAGCTGTCGCTTCCTATTGGGTGGCGACCATGGTCGTCTAAAGTACATCCCGCCTGAAGAATATTCACCCCTTGTGGAGAGTTTACATCCACAACAGATTCTCTCCATCGACCCCTGCTTTTACTTTGGCAACCTCAACAAGAGTGTGATAGCTGGCCCATGGCTGACGGAGGATGACTCTGCGTTTGTCCCCACTCCAGTCGATACCTCGATGGTGAGTTTGTCTTTCGTGGTGAAGGCATGAAGGAGATTTGATGTGGCATACATCAATCTTCATGTTTTACCATTGACCGTATCAAGTACCGCAATACTAATACCTTGAATAGAACTCACCCGTCTGATTAGTGCTACTGGCACCTACTATATTATAAATTAAACAACTATTTGGTATTTCTTTAGATTCATTGCATTAATCGAGAGTTGATACATAAATTAACAATTAATGTGGGTTATGGTTTCGGTAGATAACTCTTGCCACGTACATTGAGAACATCCGTGATCGTCTGGCTGAGAACATCCATGAGATGTGGGCGATGAACAAGATCGAGGCAGGATGGGCTTTCGGAGAGCGTAGGGACGATGTGAGGAAGATCCATCCATGCCTTACTCAGTTTGAGAGGTTGCCTCCAGCGGAGAAGCGATACGACTCACAACTTGCTGTTCAGACATTGAAGTAAGCATTCTGTCAGCTCAAAATGTTTTAAACTATCTTGACAAACTTCTTCGTCTTTTGTATTTTTTACTTGTATTAATGAAATGTTACAATGGGTAGTGAGACTCCAAGATAAGTATTTGTGACTAAATGTTATTACTTATTAGATCTATAATAGCAAGCAACAGTTGTGGCAAATTGAGATACGTATTATGACTCAATCATAATGGATATTGACCTAGTTTAATTTTTTAATAGGTAGTTTTAATTAATACCGATGCAAATAAATAATCAAAATCACTTGTTCACCTGTCATATAAAACATTACTTATGTATGTACTTATTTGCTCGATTGTAAGCCGGTGGTTGATTTAATTCAAATATACTTTCAAGTTTTACGTATTTCTGCCAGGTTTGAAGTTATATTTTGGTAAAATGGAGTCGAAAGGCTTGAGAATACTGTTGTGGTACACATAGTGATATTACTGGGAAGTTACGGGAAATAATTTTTTGTTTTTAATGAAATTTCTTTCAATCGATATCAATAAGGTGCCTCTAACATTAACATGGTGCATCTGTCATGTATTTCTAAAAAACTATATCTCTTATTTCTAGGACGATCCTTGCCCTTGGCTACTACATAACACTGGACAAGCCCCCGTCCCGTATCAAGTCTGTCCGCCTCCCCAACGAACCCTTCATGCAGTCCAACGGCTACAAACCGGCACCACTCGATCTTGGTGCCATCACGCTTACTCCGAAGATGGATGAGCTCGTTGACCAGCTAGCGGAGAACACGCACAACTTGTGGGCCAAGGAACGCATCCAACAGGGGTGGACGTACGGGCTCAATGAGGTAGGCCTACACGTATTACAGGTTAAGATTGCACAGTGAGTTTGTGTACTATTTTAAATATAGAAGGTGTATCAAGGATACCTTCACATGTAACCTTTACAACTTAAGATGGTATACAAGTACCTCGACTTTCAAGGCCTAATTTGGTATAATCTTATTAATGTTTGTTCCATTTACATTGATTTCAAAGCTTACTGGTACTTGCCAGCTGTTTTACGTTTTCAGTACCTACTTTTCTTAACTTAGTGTATTAGGTGATGACTTGGGGAAATGTCCTTACTTTCATCTTAACAATTTTGTGAATTCCAGATTAATACAACAAGAGTATGTTGTCCTTTGCATAGCACCAAATGTGCACTAGAAAGATAAAACATATATTAGTATGTTTTTCTCTAGGACCCTGACCTGCGGAGAAGCCCTCATCTGGTTCCTTACCACAAAGTTGATGACGCTATCAAGAAAGCTAATAGGTAAGTCAATTCTTTCTGACTGAATACCAAAGTTCTTACTTCTTTGTACATGCAATCGCCAATTGGATAGCTTAAAAGTTAAATTCTTCAAAATGTTGTTCATAATTTTTTGTATCTGAAAATGAAGCTGGTTTTAAATTTTTAATTGTAGTTTTTGTAATGCAGGGACACAGCCAGCGAAACAGTGCGAACTCTGCTGGTGTACGGTTACAATCTCGACCCTCCCACGGGTGAGGCCAACGAGGCGTTGTTGGCCGAGGCAAGCCGGGCTCGGCAGATGCTGTTCAGGACATACCGCGTAGAACAAAACTACGCCGTCACCAATGGCAAGTGGTAAGTTGCCACTTCTCTGATTGGCCTGCAAGTTTAAAATTTGAAAATAAATTAAGATACTGTTTATATCCTAAAAGAAAACCTTACTTCATAGCAATAACACTGAATGTGGTTCTATTAAATACGTAATGTAGTATTTTCTTATCCCCTGAAACAACAAAGCCCACAATATCTCCATAGAATATAGATTAATATCATATTTTCTTGTAGAACAAAAGTTTTTTAGAGAGGTCTTATTTGCGGAGGCATTCTTAAATTTCCTGAATATTCAATTTGACAATTTGACACTTATTGTTTCATAAATAAAGTTAACTAATAAATTGTCTTCTTCTTCTTCTTCTCTTATGCCCACATTGACATAATATCTATGTCATCATGTGTCTTGACAACCAGTAAAGATAGATGTTAAAATCTATAAAAAATCGATTTTTATATTGAAATAATTTTGAAACAACGGCTTTGTTGTTATGTAAAGCCAACATTTATTACTCTTTATTAGTAGACATTTACAAATGACAAATGCATTGCAGGTACTTTGAGTTTGAAGTGATGACCACTGGCCCAATGCGAGTCGGCTGGGCCTGTGCTGACGCGCCACCTGGATGCCAGCTTGGCAACGATGAGTTCTCTTGGGCGTTCGATGGATACAATGTATGTAAACACTTGTCATCTCTTAGTTTTCGATATAATTAGCAGAGTTGAACATTCTTTGCATTAGGCATATTGTGCAGTGAGCTGCGCCGACCAGCTAAGCGATCAACTGTACAGTGTACACCAATCTGGTAGCACTGACAGAACAAAACTGATTTGGTTGCATTCAGGCAAATCAGCAATGTTTTGGTGGTATTGTCATACTGGAAGTAAAGTAGCAGTCTCCGAGATTAAGTCAAAAGTCTAATATTTAAATTTTATTTAAGTTAACATTAGACAATAAACCCAGTGTAATACACTAAAACAGGTTAGTGCAGGGACTGGGAGGTGTAGTACTGGACATACACAAAGTGCTTCATCATTTATATTCTTAACATCATAAAATTGTGTGCGTATGTTCATATATTTTTGGCACGAAAGCCAGCAAGACATGTCTTCTTTGACTTCTATATATTTATAGTATGTATTTACTTTTACCATATTAATTATTTCGTAGTAATAGACATAAACTTATGAACACAATTTCAATGCAGAGAAGCCTACCATCACGTCATTTTGCCCAAATAAATTCATTAAATTATGTTCGACTAATGCAACATACTAAGAAACTAAAATCAGTAACCAGTTAGCATGAAGGTTATATTTTCCAAAGTAATATTTCAAACAATGCTACCAAATATTTTGTACATTCAGTGCTAATCAGTTGGACAAATAACCAGGCCTCTCTTATCAAAATTTTGATTTGTAGTGTATTTAAGTAAGGCATCCACCTGACATGTACTATAACATACACATTGTACACTGCACTTTACAGAGCCAACCCATGGACTATGGGAGTAAAACGTCGGCGAATCTCGAGCACATCCTGTAGTAGACCAACCCCATTTTCCTTAGCCCAATGGTAGCCTTCATATTTCGTCTTGATAAATAATTGATTTTGGTTTTAGGTTATTTTATACAAGGTCAACATATTGTACAAGTGGATATCATTTTACTGTTGCCTATTGACCGAGACCATAATATTAATAATATGCCACAAACTTACAATCCGCCATTCAACCAATGTACTAAAATTTGTTTAGGCCTACTAATGTTATCAACATAAAGACATGAAGGAATTTTAGGTGCACTCTTTTTTTAACGCTAGCATATTTACAGTGAATCAATATGAGGCAAATAACGATAGGTCTACTCATTTGAATTTCATTTAGGCCTATATATAATAAATATATTATTCATAATCATTATTTCCCTGTGATTATTATGCTCTGGCTGGCCCTTTATTGGCGACTGTTCTTGTTGACGATATCGTAGGCTGTGAAACAACACTTTGGTGTGAGCGATCCGTTTGGCAGACAGTATCAAGTAGGCGATATTGTGGGCTGTTTCCTAGACTTGGTTGATAAGACCATCAGTAAGTAACCACAACGAAATGCATGGGAAATCAAAAGTTATCTGAACCTTGTTACATACTGCTCTGTTGAATTCTTGCACTATATAATTTAATTAACTAATTTTTCAGTCGTGGTCAATGGTGAAGAGTCCATGCGACATGGTTCATTTGTTTGGATCCCTATGGCATGTCATTTACCAGGTGTCTGCATAGTTGTTGCTCGTGCCCTTCAGTAACCCTGTTTTACCCTGAGCACAACTACCCCCTGCACTCTTCTGTCATCCCCGTCGTCTGTGTATGAGATCTTGTGTTCCCCACTGTAACTCACAACTTTCAACACTTGTTAGTTATAAGAAATCCAAAACAGTGTGTTCCTATTGTTAGCTAGAACTTGTAATACATAGGGTTGTTTCCCTTGTGTTTGGTTCAAAGGAAGAGAAGGTTTATAGCAACAGCGCCGAGTCGTTCGGTAAAACATGGCTCGTCGGTGACGTGGTCGGAGTTTTCCTCGATCTCATCGATCGAACGATAAGTAAGTCGATAGCGATTCGATCCACCACGACATTTTATCAAACTGCTCTTTGCTTTCATGAAAGCATGACAAAAAAAATACACAGTACACCTTTAATTTGCATTAAAGATGTCGAATAAGTTATAGAATGCTGTTTCATAATTCACTCGCCTTGCTGATTCGTTCAAAGTTCAATGATTGAAGAAGGTGATGAATCGTGAATGAGACATCAGTAGCTAGAATTTGTGTTTATTAATCAAACATAGAATTTTGTTGAAATTAATTAATGCACTCGGTTATATTGGGACATTCACCTTATAACATTAACGGCTGCTGTGCACATAGCCTAGGTCATAAACATGTAGCTTCCAAGTTGTTTTATACAGTACACCTCGTAGTCACAGATTGGTATCCGTTGTGCATGACGTAAAGTTGGAGCGTATCCGTATCGGCTGATCTCAAAGTAAGTTCCTCTTCAAGCCCAACTACAAAATAGTTTCACTATATTAACACCTCTTTGTGTAATTACTAATTAGTCTAATTTCATAACTGTCCAATAGCCTTACACAACCTGCATGATGTTGTAGCTTGCCCACAACGAGCTGTGTATTATGTGTTTTATGTACTACGCATAAAGTAAGCACAACCACCATGTTTCTTGTTCTGACGCACCCCACATTTGTTGAAGTTCTTGGTGTTTTGTTGGTTTGATTGTGGATTTTAAAATCAACTTTGATGAAACGTCTTTACAACAAATTCCAGGGGACCTTAATACATTCCACTTTGTTATTACTGAAATTAGTGTTTAAAATATTTGTTTTATAATCATGCAGTTTAAGTTAGTTTTTAAACCCCAAGCTGGTTACGTACCGGTGAATCATTTTGTTACAAAGACGTTTGAAAAACCATTTTCAATGCCATTTCGATTTACTTTGTTTTGTTGACTCCCTTTGTTTATTAGATACTTACTAATTTGATTTCACACATTGTTTAGATATTATGTATGCATTCCTTAAATTTTGTTTGTTTTCCCTTGTATTTAATTTGTTCTTGTAATATCTGCTATATTAACAATAGGCACTTATTTTTACAATGGGTGCTTACTTTATGTTGACTAATTTCAGCCATTCTAGTTTCTTGTATATTAAATTATTTTGTAGGTGAATATTTTTGAAAAGATTGTCTAATGTCTTTATGATAGTATGTGATCATTTCTGTATCAGTACCAGTAATAGGGGCCTAATTGTTCTCATGTTTTTTTGTGCAAATTCTGATGTAGGCCTAAACTGAGCAATTTTCACTTTTGTTTTTTAGGATCTGTGCTTCTTTGCTAAAATCAATAAATCATGATTTAATTTATACTCAACTGGCATTAGATATTTTATCTAGGCTTGTATGAGTATTGAGTATTGTAAACAATTCGAAGTACTACTGTAGATTTTTAATTGGTTCTCAAAATTAAATTAGGTAAAATATGTTTTTGTTTCTTTAAATTATGAAAACTCTTTGATGCCACATTTGCTACTAGGCCCCTCTGTTACAGAGTTACTTACAAATTTTTAGCCTCGGTATACAAAAACATAATAATGTGAGAGTGACAATTTAAAAAATGGATTTGTCTTGTTTGGCGGCCATGACAAATTATTCCAGAATATATGGCCCTTGACGTAAGGGTATGTTTAAACATAAGTTGTTGAGAAAGAAAATTTTTAACTGTGAATCTTAATTTAGATATTGACTCAAAGCCTTTTAATTAATGTTCTTTGCATTTTCAGTCGAATATCAGTTGAATATGCTTTTACAAAAATCAGAAATTAATGCACATGCCCTTTGGGCATATTACAAGAAGAAGACAAAATGTTATTAGGATTTAAATATTTTCTTACAGATATTTCATTTAAATTGTTTTGTTATTGCATAATGCTACATTGTTGTATCTTTATCACAGCAGTGACCTGGACAGGTAAAATACATTAAACTACTACTCATAGTACCGGTACATTATGTGTTAATGTATAATTTGTATTTTAATTATGGTAGCATGTTTTATGTGTAACATTTTTACAACAAATTTTAGTATAATTATTAAATTTTTAGAAATGAAATCATAAACATTAATTCCAATTATGTTGTACTAATATAGCAGTTTATAATGTATATATTGTTTTGACCCTTTATTTTGGTGCAGTATCTGTACTACAGCCCTGGCAAGTAACTGTGCTATCCTTGTAGACATTGTAGAGTAACAGAGGGCTATTGGGAACTTACGACAATTGTTTCCTGCGACCTAGGCTTCTCCCTCAATGGCGAGCTTCTTATGGACGCTCTGGGAGGAGAGACCTCGTTTGCTGACGTTCAGGGTGACTCTTTCGTCCCCGGGTTTACACTCGGTGTCGGACAAAAAGCCAAACTCGTGTTCGGGCAAGACGTCAATACGCTCAAGTTCTTCACCTTGTGTGGCTTACAAGAGGGATACGAACCGTTCTGCGTGTAAGTTGACCCTAAGGGATTGTAAATCGGAATGTTGAAGTTACCGAGGTGTTGTCATAAGCATATCATGTTGTGTGGGTCTGTATGTGAGGGAGAGCACCAGTGCATTTGTGGTGAGACCTTTTATGATAATGTTAATATAATTTCATTCATTCATTCATCACCCCGTCTCCAACATTTAATTGGGTTGGGGGAAATAGTGCACTATTCCATTTCTTGGGCTAACATCTTAGCAGTAAAGTAGTCTTTACTGTATATTGTGCAAAATCAATTTTGTGAACGATTGAAATGTGACCCAATGTGCATAGCTTCAACCATCACTAAAATTCTGAATCTACACCATCCACTACAACAACCAACCATTTTGCTTACCATTTTGCTTTTTAATAGGATGTTATGAAATGAATATTATGGTACATCACATTTATTTAGAGCTAGTAGTTTGTAGTCTGAACTCTGAATATTGAGTATTTTTTTGTTTGTTAAGTTTCTTTTGAGGATGCTAAAACAATTCAATGCCAGTCTGTAACAGTGGAACAGTGAAAGTTCATAGTAATAAGTTGAATCAAAACACACTCTGCTTCAAGGAGTAAACCTGAAATCCTCTATCCCTAATTGTGTCTCACTCTATTCTCACCAGCAACATGAAGCGTCCTGTGACCTACTGGTACACCAAGGATCAACCCATCTTCGAGAACACAGACGACATGGCCGACACTCGTATCGACGTTACTCGCATCCCGGCCGGGTCAGACTCTCCGCCGTGTCTCAAGATCAGTCACAACACCTTTGAGACGATGGAGAAGGCCAACTGGGAGTTCCTCAGGCTGTCACTGCCCGTGATATGCGACTCCAGCTTCATCGAGTGAGTGCATGGCACATCCTTGTTCAAAGCAGCCGAAATATTGTGTACTTTTTTAAATATATCAGTGTCAAATGATATTTAATGTAAAATGGTTTCCTTTCTGTGGATAATAATATAGGTAACCTAGTATGTCCAAAATAAAAACCAAATATTTAAAAAGGTTGAGGGTGGCTAGAAGAACTGTTTTTTAATGGAGAACTATAATTTAAAGGTGCTCCGAACCAACCTTGATGATGCCGACACCATCGATGAGCAAATCATGACCAAACGGTTATCGATATTTGATAACGAGGACTGCTGGTTGGCCTTGATTCACTTAATAATGCCAGCATTGACAACTGAGTTTGGAACAACATTTTACATTTTACTATGTGGTTTATTGCAAGGAGTTGTCCACAGTCACCGTACCATACAATACCTTTCCATCAGTAATACATTAAAGTTTAAAGACCACTTTGTAAGTTAAAAAAACTTCTTTCTGATCGTCAAAGAAGTAGGTAGGGCTTCAATACATACTCAGGGTTTTGTGCGTTCAAACAGAGTTTCCTTTGTGTTTCAGAGAGGGCGAGAAGATTCGACGCTGGCAAGAGATAAAACTGCGTCAATACAGACTGTTGGCCGAGGCTGAGCATACGACGCCGGCTCACATTGAGCAAATCATGAAGTCTGGCTTTACTATGAATGATCTTAAAGGTAGGTACCGTAGGCCTAATGAATGACCTGAGAGTACTTACTTTTACATCATATTCACAGCCAACTAGTTGACTACCGTATTTAATAGGAGTGTGCGAGTACCCGGAATTTCGAGTTTAGTCGGGTATTTGGGATTTGACTCGAACTCGAGTATTTGGGATTCGAAAATCGAGTCCCCATTTTTTTTTTTTACGATTTTGGTGGAGGTGCTGGGTCGCGGCTCCGTGGGCGAGTGTAAAAACGTAAAAGTCGTTATCTATTTTTGGCACTACCTTACCAACTCTGATTAGTCATAATAGTAACCTCAGTCTATTGATACAAATTTGTGTTCTTCATGGAAGTTATGACCTTTTTTGGCACAAATAATAAAATTTTAAAAATTAAAAAAAAGGCTTGGTCGCTTTGATTTACTGTCCCTCACTGAAAATCAGTTATATAACTCAGTGGGTAGACTCTAAATACAATTATTTGTTTATGTCACTATAATGTTTGTTTCAAAATTTGCGGAAGGTACTGTGTATGCCTACTTAAGACTCGGACTTGAATTGGACTCGAAATCGAGTAATTTTTTAGGACTCGGACTCGACTCTAATTCAAAAATCAGGACTCGCACATCTCTAGTATTCAACTGTATTTCTTCTATGACTCAACATGAGGTGGAAGTGTGCTATAGATGTATTGGAACTTGCATTACATTGCAGCATTATCAATTTAGATATACGTATATATTTTGCATTTTTAGTGTCATTTTATAGCGTTTTGTAGTATCTAGGTATGCATCTAAGGTATCAAGTGCCTCAGAGCTGGAAGATGGGAGTCATCACACCCATCCTGAAAAAGGACAAGGACGCAAATCAAACGAGCAGTTATCGCCCAATCGCCCTCACGAGTGCACTCGTAAAAACAGCAGAGCGTATGGTAAACCATCGACTGGAAACTTACCTGGAAGAATGCCAAGGAAGGCTTCACCAGACAAGAGACCACAGTGGCTGTTTCCATTGATTTGTCTGCAGCTTTCGACGTCACTGATCGAACCCACGCCATAAAAGAGATGCAGAAGACCAAAATACCAAACAACCTCATCAAGTGGCTGCATGACTTCATCAATCACAGAAGAATAAAAGTCGCCTACAAGGGTGTGAAAAGCGGTACAAGATACATCTCTGCCGGCAAGGCACCATCACCGCCCCAACTATATTCAAAATTGCAGTCAACGGAGGAATTAAGCTAGTCAAGATTCTGCCAGGAATCTATGTCAAGGTCTACGCTGACGACTTCTTTGTCTATGTCACAGGCAAGAACCTCGGCGGCCTGCAGATAATGCTCTCCACCGCATTAAGTATGTTGGTTGGCTGGCTTGCATCCCGTCATTTCATGGTGAACCCTAACAAATCGTGTTACACGGTCTTCACTTTTAAACACGAAGACCCCACCCTCCAGCTGTACATCGGGGGACAGTAGCTCAAAAAAGAGGAGCACGTCACCTACCTCGGAGCCATCCTCGACAAGAAGCTCACCGGCAAGGCCCATTTCGAGAAAACTGCTTAGAAGGCCAAAAAGAGGCTGCGTCTGTCTGATGCAACGTGCGGCCGGAGTGTCCTGGGGAGCCAGGATTGACACACTGGTTCTCACCTACAAGACCTATGTGCGTCCGGTCCTTGAGTATGGAGCAGAAGTTTTTGTCACCTCGGCGCAGAAAAACCTTGATACACTTGGCAAAATTCAGAATCAGGCCCTTCGAGTCGCCAGCGGTGCAGAAAAGACAACACCAGTGGCGGCAATGGAAGCCTACTGTAAAGTAGAGCAGAGACTAGAGCAGAAAGCCATCATACTGCATGAAAAACTGGGGAGAATTGACACATCTTGGTTAGTCTTTCCAACGGCGAGCGCAGCAGGACACACAAATTTTGCCCAAAAGATAACACTCCTAAAAACAGAGTACTGTCCGGACCTGCTACACCATCCTCGACAAAAGCTTGCCAGCCTAGATGTCAATAGCCTTCCAAACTCAACCATCAAAATTGACTTCAATCTTCAAGTGGAAGGTATGGGCAAGAAGGAGGAAAAAAGCCAGTCTGAGCTGAAAGTGCTTATTGAAGCGCATCTGAAGAAGCACTACCCAATATCCGAATGGGTACATGTCTTTAAAGACGGCTCCCGAGACAGCTCGGGGAGGAATACTGGCTTTGGCTTCCACTGCATCTTCTTTGAAGAGGCGCACCCGATGGCACCAGGCTCGAGCATTTTTGATGCAGAAATAAATGCCATCTCCAGAGCAGCAGAGAAAATCGCAGAAACACCAACCTTTCCACTCAAAAAGACAAAATTTGTCATCTCTGACAGCAAGGCTGCCATCAAGAAGATCTGTCAGATGGAAAAATGTGAAGAAGCCTCCCTGTCTCTTAAAAAGAGTTTAATAAAAAATGTGATGCATGGAAAAGTGCTTAAAATTCAATGGGTGCCCAGCCACTGCAACATCCTGGGCAACGAGAAGGCTGACGCGCTAGCCAAGTTGGGCTCAAAGAAGTCTGCCCCTGACACGGCGAGTATCTCCTACAACTCTGCCAAAAACCTTGCCAAGGAGGGCCTCAAGACATCCTATGGAAGACTTCAAGAGGCCAAGATGTATCACAAACCATGGCGGGACGAGGTCCTCAAAGGGCCAGACAAATCCTGGACAAGAAAGGTGGCAACAGCACAGTTCCGGCTGGCCACAGGACATGACGTCCTGCAGCACCACCACGAGTCGATTTCAAATCACAAAGGAACCAGCAACTTGCAAACTATGTATATCGGGTTTTCAGGACAGAGCGCACCTCTTCAGCTGCGCCGCACTTAAATCTGACATTGACGCCCTACCAAATAACCTGAGCGGGCCAGAGAAAGAAGCACATATTTACTGGATAGCCAGGAAGAAAAATGATTAAAAAATCAAGCTTTTGGCATACGAAAAAAAAAAAGTATTTTTTGGCCACTTTCAAAATCTTATTTATGAAGTTTTTTCATATTTTTATTTCAAAATTAACGTCACCAAGGTTGAATTAATATCATCTGATTAAAAATGTGTATAAACAAATCATCGATATTATGTAAAATAAAATAAAATAAAGTAGGACTGGAAAACCATGGTTTTAATTGAAAAAATAGCACTTTGTAGCATCTATTCACCAAACGCTATTTTCACGTATCTCTAATTATCATGAATCACCAGTTAAACAGTTGATTAATCGCTATGCACTTGATATTGATTGTGTTGATCTTGTTGCGGCAGGCCTGCAGCGAGGCTACTCGGACGATGCTGCCGAGGTGGACGAGATGATGATGAAACCAGACTCGCCCAAGATGAAGCACAAACCGTCTCGACCTCCGAGGAAGGGCTCACTGTCCAGGAGTCCAACCTACGAACACGATAGCATGCACTTGAACGGCACTCTGGAACCAGGCACGTATTCATGTTTGCTTTGAATATCGTGGGTAGAGTGCAAAAGTAATGAAATACTCACAAGCTGAACACAGAAACATAACTGTCTTTTAATTTAGAAAAAATGCATAATTTTCATCCCATTATACAAAACGAAACGAAAGTGGTGAACATTCCAACATTATTCAAAATGTGCTTTTTTTATTTTATTCAGATTAAAATACTTGGTTTCTTAAAGTTTTTTAGTTGATTGGCATTTTGGTATATTTCATATTATTTAGACGATGATTAGTGGTTTCAACTTTCAAGTCAATATTGGCCAAATGGTGTTGATTATATACATCACATTTAATTTTATTCATTTGAAGCCTAAATAATATGGAGAAGGTAGAACAACTTTTAAAACATAATTGTATTTAGGCTACTAGATTTGCACATTTCTATTCAATAATCATAAAGTGTCTCTGAACTTTATAGGCCTTGGCCTACCAAGTGGTTTATTAGCTGGAAAGTAGTGGGAGTCAGATTGTGCTTATCGTGACATTTCTATTTTCTATTTTATTACAGGTAAAATGCATCGTTCTACAAGTGAGCTTGATGTCAATCAGTACAACTTGGACCCAAATAGCGAGGACAAAGATGACAAGAAGAAACGTGGACGCTCACCATTTAGGCAAGTTCTACTTTGATTTTGTGTGGCATTTCTACCATTGATTTTGGGCATCCCAGAATCAGCATTGGCCTGGCAAAAAATAGAATTATACTACGTATTAAATAAATATAGGCCTAATATTGAACATTTAAGATAAATTATTAAAACTTCAAGTGGAATTTGTACCCCTAAATGAAAACTCATGCGAAAACGTTTACCGTATTTAGGCCTACTCGATTAAAGGCTGCCTTTCAGTAATCGCTGCACCCCTATTTTGACAACTAAAATTTTGAAATGTCATAAATACTGCTGATAGATGGCTTCTCATAACAGCCTCACTCCGCTTTTTGAATTTTATATTTTGAATTAAATATTTGCACCTCCTTTGTTAATTTTATTTGTTGCAATATAATATTATTATATTTTTCTACAAAC
The DNA here is from genome assembly GCA_024449915.1 of Sweltsa coloradensis. Classification (NCBI taxonomy): domain Eukaryota; kingdom Metazoa; phylum Arthropoda; class Insecta; order Plecoptera; family Chloroperlidae; genus Sweltsa; species Sweltsa coloradensis. The sequence goes on from JAMZAV010001196.1 coordinate 148,060, forward strand.
TAGTTCTGCAAATTCATTAGTAACCAATTTATCAAGCTCATTTATCTTTCCACAGATTCTTCTCCCGCAAGCGCGATGCCAGCAATGATCGTTTGAAGAAAGGGAAGACTCCGGAACCAGAGAACACCCTGTCTCCAGACAGGAATTCTACCCTCGGTAGGGGAGGTTCCAGGAGTCAGCTCCGCGTCTCAACGGTACGATTCAATCACTTCACACTTGGTCACCAGATTAAATGCATAGATTTTACAATGTCTTATGTTCCTTAATAAAAACTAGACTTAAGGTACGAAACCATTGCCAACAATGGGCCTGGATATGTTCCTTGTAGCAACAATAAGTATCACTGCAGTCACCATTTCCATGTACAATATAGTTGTATGAATTTTTATGTAATAAATAATATAAAGACAAGTTACTTGTATTAATGTGTTCAGTCATCCTGACTGGTAGTATTTGGTTTTGGATAACTTGGGCCCTGACATCATCCGTATTAGCTTGTGTAAAAGAACTTGAAATTCCCCTCTAATGCAGTATTTTTTTAATGCATGGAGAAGAAGTAAGTTTTGTACTCTTGTCCTAGAATGACTTGAAGGCGGCCCCTTCCCCCGCCCCCGACCGCTCTGCCCCCAAGACGATGTCGGTGACCCTCCAGGGATCCGGCACAGAGTCTATCGGCAACGAGATATTCGACACGGAATGTTTGAAACTCATCAACGAATACTTCTACGGGGTTAGGATATTCCCCGGTCAGGACCCCACCCATGTCTACGTGGGGTGGGTGACGACGCAGTATCACTTCTTTAGCAAGGAGTTCAACCAGAGCAGAGTGCGCAAGACACAGGTCAACACTGTGGACGATTATGACAGAATCGTTAGCAGGTGAGTGACAGACAGCAAAACAGCAACACTTAGCTGGTGAGAGAGAGTTGCAGGCATTAGGCATTTAGTTACGTAATCATTTTCATGCAACCTGAAGGCATCTTTACTGATATGAATCATTGCATGGTTTTCAAGCAAGGTTATAAGCATAGATAATTACTATTTTCATTATTATTGTTTGTTCATTAATCATTTACCCCAAAATTGAATAAGAAAATCAAAAAATATAAAAATAATTTTTTGAAAATAAATATAAAAATAATTTTTTGAAAATAGTCATCATAGCAGCCTTCATTCACATTCAATCCATAAAAATAGTTAAGTTACGAACATCTGTGATATTAGTTGTCGTACTAACATGGTTTGCTTAAGCTCTGCTATGGTGGCACGTCAAATTGTATGAACTTTTGCCATGTTCTTCAAATTCTATTGTGCCAAGCTATTATTTAATATTTAATACAATTCAGAAGTTAAAAAATCCATCCTGATCGGGGTTCGAACCCGAGTCTCCCACATTCCAGGTAGGCGCCTTAGCCAACTAGACCACCGAGATGGTAACTTTTTAACTTCTGAATTGTAGTTGCATTATAGATCTGAATGGATGGAACAGTACTGCAACGAATATCTGTTACATGTTAATATCGGGATGGATTTTTTAACTTCTGAATTGTATTAAATATTAAATATTAACAATTCCATCTACGCGAGTGTTTCCCCACTAACCCAATCGAGAAATAAGTTAATATTTTGTTATTACATTTTTTACTTTACCTGGTGATTTCCTCCAATTTAACTTATAGTCTTCATGATAGTTTAAAGTATTCATAATCTCTTGCAGAAATAGCTCTACTTGAATCTATCTTACCTACTTCACCTCATGTTTCAGCATTGACCGCCAGAGCTGCTACATGCTGCGGGCCGACGAGCTTTACAACGAGGTGTCGCAAGACGCTGGCGGCAAGACAGCTGCCCAGGGAATGTTTATCGGATGTTTTGTTGACGCAGCGACAGGTTGGGTCAGCTTCACCTGTGAGGGTAAAGAGACAAGTCACCGTTTCAAGGTATTAGTTTCTTCTTATCGTCCTTCAGTGCATTGTTTTGATATGCTACATTTTTTATCCCTACCATTATTTTGTTCTTTCTGAAGTGAAGCAATACAAATCAGTATTACAACACATATTCACAGCCAAAGATTAATAAATAATAATTCTGATGTTATTTTATTTTTTTATCTTTATTTGACTAGTTATGCAAGTGCATCACTTACAGTTAATAACTTGAAATGCAGTTAGTTTAAATATATCTGGAAATCTCTCTGTAGGTAGAGGGATTGCAGGTTGGGTAGGGGTAATGTGGGTATTGGAAACAGGGCGTAATTGGAAACGCCCTTTATAACGTCTGTAGGCCTATGTGAAGTTCAAATTTTAAAAAAATTGTTAGATAGCATGGTCCAGACTATTATGGAAAATGTGCAAGTAGTTACAGCTTCTTCTGTTAGATGATATGCATGTCATACACATTGCAACCAACCTCTACACAAAAAACTTGTTTCAATTTGAAACACTTCTCAAAGTTTCCCCAGTTATGGTCCTTATTTTGTTTTTAAGAAATTTGTTCTTGGATGGAAATTAATAAAGACACATTAGTCAACAATATGGTACAGGTGAAATTTAGATAATTTTTAAAGTTTCTCCTGATAAGCAATGTTTCCAATTCCCCTATTATCTCATACTTGGGGGTAATTGGAAACATGAATTAGGTGTAATTGGAAACATACAGGGAAATTGGAAACAAAGCCAAAAGATCCATGTTAAGCTATGGGCAAATTTCAGGGGTAAATGGAAACACATTTAAATGTTAAGTTTAAAAGTAAGGTAAGTTGGCAACAGTGTCTGACTACACAGCCTTCTTACTTAGGCTTCAGATTATCATGTTTTGGAAGGAAAGATACCCTCGAAGAGATGACCACGATTCGGTATTGATAAATAATATATTTGCTGGTCCAATAAAGATAAACTTGGCACTGTGGACTGTGTCTTGGACCCACACCAAGATGCCATTGAAAATATGTGCATTTTAATTTTTTTTCTCCAAAATCACGGGAAATCCAAAAAACCGCAGCTAACGTTTCCATTTGCCCAATCGATGCATGTTTTGTTTTTGTAGGTAATTTACCAATCTGTTGATGTAGTTTTTGTAAATTTAATTTTAAGTGATGATTGTATTAATTTTTTTTGTGTTAGAATCACAGCTTAAAATGCTTTGTTTCCAATTACCCTACTTTAGTTTCCTTATGGGTCTACGAGTTGTACCATGGCTGTTTCCATTTACCCCAATATCCGGGGTAATTGGAAACAAATTCGAGTTTTTAAAAAAAGCAATAAAAATACCATGCAATATTCTTCCATGAAATTCTTGTTGGTGTCATGATTTAGTTTACATGCCAAAGCACAATTTTGCTCCTTACATTTTTTCTCTCCTATCAATACCCTAGCCTACAAATAAGTTCAAAGTTTAAAAACACTAAAAGTGTTTCCAATTACCCACATTACCCCTATAAGGTAAAACATTAATTTGTTTCTTTTAATTGTAAATTTTTAAGTTCAAACTGGGGTAATTTGGAGTCCCTTGTACTTGGAATTAATAGAGAATCGAAAGAATGGGTTTGATGCTAACTTCACTTTGTTATGTTGATAGATGGAAACAGACACAAAGTTGTTCCCGGCCATCTTTGTAGAAGCCACCAGCAAAGAAGTGCTTCAGATTGAGCTGGGTCGAACCTCCACGACTTTACCCCTTTCGGCTGCCGTACTTCAGAACTCCGAGAGACACGTTATACCACAGGTAGGCAGTCAATAACTCAACAAACAGCTAGAATATGCAAGGGATAGCCCCCCTAAGCAGAGCAATAGAGAGACGGATATGTGCGCGAGGAAGCCATTATGTGTACCCGGTTCTGCACACTTAGTAATAGTGCCACATTCTAGCAGAAGCAGGCAAACTGTGTGCACTAAGCACCAAGTAACATAAGTGAAATGTACTAATTGAGTGTCAAAAGCAGTTTAGACTGGGGTGTGTGATTTCTTTCATTTTTATTAAAAAAATAAAAAATAAAGATTTATTTGATTTATCAACTTTTCGATTCAATCAGATTTTTTGTTTTTTTCGATTTAAATCAATAATATCGGTGTTTCAAAACTTGTCAAGTAGGTGTGCAGATCAAATACTTTCACAAGTTTTACAGAAAAATAATTCAAAAATTATTTTAAGGAAAACTTTGCCTAAATTAGTTAGAACTCTTGTGTTTGTTGCTCAAAATGAAGAAAAAGTGCATTTGATTTTAATCAATGATTTTTATTTTTTATTAAATAAAATATGGATCATTTGATTTAAATAAAAAACACCCTGGTTTAGAGTAAATGTGGGTTTACCCACCCCCAACTCTAGAATATACTCATGACGCATCTATTGTAAAGTCTGATCAAGCGTGTCATTGCAGTTCCCCCCGCGGTTGAAAGTGCAGTGCCTGAAGCCGCACCAGTGGGCCCGAGTGCCCAACCATTCTCTCCATGTCCACGCTCTCAAGCTCTCCGATATCAGAGGATGGAGTATGCTGTGTGAAGATCCTATCTCGATGCTTGCCTTGCATATTCCTGAAGAAGACAGGAGTATTGACATCCTTGAACTCATTGAGATGGATAAGCTCTTGAGGTATAGTATAGTTCACTATTAATCATAACTAAGGCATATAAGGTGTAATTTAGGCATAATATTTTGCCTTGAATCGCCACAAGATATCTGACGTAATATTTTTATACAAGCTTTTGCACAATCAAATTGACTCACAATGCCTAGTGAACCTGCATGTTCTCTCTAGGCTCACTCGCCATCAACACATATTTGCTACTCCTCGGAGCCGCATCGACTTGTTTAAATACTCATGTGCAAATAGAATACAACTAACTTACAATTATCTTGTATGCCCCTATACTTGAACTGGACATAAACAATCCTGAAATACCTACTCTAAAACTAAAAGTATTCTTAAACGATGCATTTGCTTAAACTATAGAATTAGAATAATATTACATTAAAACTACATACATAATTTTATAAGTCACCGACCAGATAAGCTGTTGGGATCCACGCCTCCACTTAATAACAACTATTCTGTAATTTTTAAATCTATATAATTGTATTTTTCTTCAATTTGCATCTACATAGTTTTCTATTTTTAGTTTGGAAATTATTTTCTAAATGTCATCAATTTTGTTATGACCTGTATTGTAACTTTGTGCCTCTGCACTATATAATAGTTAACTTTATTTACTTTAGTTTAGTCTTGCTTAAGTTAACTAGTTAACTGTAGGCCTATCAATGGAATAAGAAGATTGTATTGCTCTTTAAAAGTCAACACTCGACTCCTAACTTGCAATAATAGTTATTCCAATGTTCCAGCTTCCACGCTCACTCCCTGACGCTGTACGCTGCGCTGTGCTACCAGAGCAACTACCGTGCAGCCCATGTGCTATGCCAGCACGTTGACCAGAAGCAGCTGTTGTACGCAATACAGTCCGAGTACATGTCCGGTCCGTTACGGCAGGGCTTCTATGATCTGCTCATAGCACTCCACATTGAGCCGCACGCTACCACCATGTGAGTCTCTCCACACACACAATGTTCTCTAAATGTCGGGTATATCAAATAGAAATGAATACATAGTTAACATTAAGCTACATACATTGTCAAAAATGATTTTTTGTTCATAATGTGACTTTCTTGTAGTTACACAAAATTTAAAACTAAATTGTCTTAATTGTTAAGTTGGTTATTTATTAAATATACCTATACTGCTGAAGCTAATCTTCCCAAATTACTTGCTTAAGATTTTCATTCTTCTTTGTTGAAACATACATAGTACATCGATTTAAAATTTATAAATTTGGGGGGGAGGGGGGGTATGTGTTCATGTGGCAGTTTAGTGGAGAGGCCCGTACAGATTTGACATACTCAATTCGTGTACTTTGTGTGATTTTTTGGTGGAGATGCCAGTCAGAAATGCCATGAATAGCAAAGGTTATTTTTAATTTCTTTACAAAAATTCCAATCATTTACTTACTGCTTATTTTTTCCAGGGAGGTTTCCAAGAACGAGTACATTGTTCCTTTGGGCCAAGAGTTGAAGGACTTGTACGAAGACCCGGAAATGTGTCACAGTCTGAGATTTCTACAAACAGAGTCTGTGCGCCCAACGCTCAAGATGACAGACCTAGCGTGAGTATTATGCATTCTGTAGACACTTGCCATTTTGTCACCACATTTTATTCAAGTGAAAAAAGACTCTTACTTCGATGATATTGCCTTCTCGTAATTTTGTTTCTGTCTTCGTGAATTTTTTCCTTTTCTTGCTCTGAAGTTGTTGAATCATTCATCTATTGACTGACTGACATGCTTAAATTTAATTTGCTCGTAAACATTAATTGGTCCGTATAACAAATTAAATGATTGATTAACTTGTACCTACCTGTAATTTGTGTTATAACTACTATAAGGTATTTTTACAAGGTTCTCTGTATTTTAAATGTTTGTTATTTTTACAGAGAGTCTGTCGATAACATCCGCAACCTGTACAGTCCGTACTTTGTGCTGGAGGAAGTGCGGGACTATATCATGATGGCCACGGCTGAAGCTGTGGAGATCAACCAGGTTCACAACCGGGACCCAGTCGGTGGCAGCAACGAGAATCTTTTCTTGTGAGTACCACAATTAGGCGTGTATTGCAGTACCATGTACCAACACCAGTTCTAAGTTTGGTGGGTAACTGCTAACTTCTAACTTAGGTGTATGCAATGAACAATTCTCCTTAATATGGAATGGAAATATTTTCAGTGGATTGTAGGGCTATTTAAATTAGTGATGCGGCTGATGCCCAACAATATTTTTTTCAATATTTAAACAGATTTAAAACATGTCTAATGTTAAGTACGCTAATTACATACTCCTGATTCTTCACATACGCTTAGTCTCAGCTCCATACAAACCAGAACATATTTTTTTGAACATTATCAACTTTTTTTCAGGCCGTTGTTGAAACTCATGGACCGTCTGCTACTTGTTGGGATCCTCACGGATGAAGACATAAACAAACTGCTTATTATGATTGATCCAGAAACGTGGGATCCTTCATTCACAAGAGGTATATTCATCTGTTACCTTTACCTTAAATTATGAAACACAAATGCACATTACAAAATAGTATGTAGCAAGCTTTTAGATTTTGGTTAGAATGATTTTATGTACTGTATTTATTTATTTAACCGCAAATAAAATAAATCACTTGTTTTTGGCTGAAAGTGAGGTAAAGTTGTTCCAAAGCAAGTAAGCAGATTCTGACGTCACCAGCGGGTGGATTGCAGCCAATCAGCGGTCCCCGATTTAAAATGCTGATCGCTCATTGGGCCGCCAAAATCGTGCGCATCTGCTTATTTGCTTCGGAGCAACTACATACTAAGTAAACATAGCATAGCTGTTAATGGTGCTGTGATGCAATGTTTTTCAGAGGGCAAAGACGAGCACAGAAAAGGGTTGCTCCACATGAAAATGGCAGAAGGAGCCAAACTTCAGATGTGCTACTTGCTGCATCATCTCTGTGATATTCAGCTGCGGCACAGAGTGGAGTCAATCATTGCATTCAGTCATGATTTTGTCAATGACTTGCAAGCGGTGAGTTGATCTTACTGTGCTGAGCTCTGTGTGTGGGTGTATTTAAATGAAATTTAATATATTATATTATTTTTTTTATATATTATTTTTTTATTACTATACAATACAGGGCTACTTTCTGAAATGTCCTACCGGTATGCTAAATCTTCATTTATTTATTTAATTAATTATTTATTTATTTAACATATCCGATTCAGTTAAAAAACACTGATTTACAAAGGACAACTAAATAAATCAAATTACATAGATGCAGACACAACAATGAACTACATTTGTAATATTACAACAATGCATTAAATTAAAACAACAATTTCGGTAACAAATTCAAAAAGGATATTAAATGCAATTAATTAATAAATCAAATATAAAAAAGTGGTGGAAAAAAAGTAATAAGAAAAGAAAGGAAAGGAAAAAAAGAAAAGAAAAGAAAGAGAAAAAAATCATTTAAAGAGAAAAACAAAAAGAAAAACTGATTTATTAGACAATACCACTCAAATGAATGAAGTTTGCCAAAAATTAGGAACAGCAAATCAGGGAGTAATCAAACTTTCGCAGAAGAAACCACCGAACGCAAATCTTCATTCTTGTGTTCATTCTTTTACTTCTATTAGTAACAGAAATTAATAGTAATAAATAGTAAAATAGCCTAGGTGTAGCTAAAATAATCTGCAAATTGAATCTACTGTATCTATTAGAGAAGATATACTTTTTATTTGTCTTTTTAATTCATGTCCCAGCTGTCTACATATTGTTCCACTTTCAAATAAGACAAGACAAAACAGAACTATTGAAAAAAAAACATTTTCTGGATATCTATTACATAGTGTCTAATGTCAATGAGACATGTCACATAGGCCTACCCATACAATTACCTAAGCTTTTTATCATCTTCTTATTACCTGGTTTACCCAAAATGTTTACATTCTAGGATCAATTGAGAAGATACGTTGAAATCAAGGCATCGGATCTTCCGTCAGCTATTGCAGCAAAGAAAACCAGAGAGTTCCGTTGTCCTCCAAGAGAACAGGTAACTAACACTCAATGCTGACTTTTGATAGGTTTCAAGCTAGGCTAGATGTTCATGACTACTTTCTCGGGTAGACCGAGTAAGTGTAGGCAAATAAAAGTTAATTTAACTTTAACCACCCACGTTTTGTGGCCGCTGCGGACCACATTGTCAAGGTGACTGATGTTATTGTGTGTCATCTTCCTCCTCACATCTTGCCCTCTCGTCACGTGACCCTAGACCGCCCACCCACACTCCATACACTACTGTTCATCATTGTTAATTCTTACATAGTACTTATTTTCTTGGGTTGATAGTGTCTAGAGCAGGGGTTGGGAACCTGCCGCTCCTGAGTGGGTCTAGCCTGGCTCTATAGTTTTGCTAAGAAAATTCTCTAAAATCCGAAGTCAACTTGGTCAACCCATGAGCGACGCAAATAAAAGCAAAATATAAATATCCAATGAAAATCGGTTGTATTAATAGTGATTGGACTGACAAATTCGGTGTTATTGATTGTAGAATGTAGTGGTTTTCCACTTTGTGTAATATGTAAAGTTTTCTTGAAATTCTTCCAATAAACAAGTAACATTGAGTGACATTTTTGAAGTCATAGAACAGTTTTCCCATGAAATATCCTAAAATACTTTTGAACTGTGGAAGAAGCCACGAATAGTGCTGGTTCTACCTTTTTGTGCGTACACGTGTTTTAAAGCATTAATTGTTTTAACAATCGTCAGGCATGAAGTTAAAACTGTCTACATACAGACCACATTTTTACATTATCGTATCAAAAATTCAATCACAAAATTAACATTGCATGGAACGGCGACTATATACATAAAATTTGTAACATATTATGTTGTCCATTTGTACCATATAAAAAGAATACGTTGTATGATTTAAGCTATTTTTCAATTATCCTACTATGACTCCAACTAGCAATCACTTTCAAATTTTCTATAACATTGGCTCCGAAGACAAAAAGGTTACCGACCCCTGGCCTAGAGGCTGGTTTAGTGTTGGGTGGAGAAAGATTGATAGGAGGGTAGGAGCCAACAGCTTACCTTGAAAGAGTTCGGCGGCTGTGTAGAGTTGAAGGTCACATAAATATTATGTACACTTGTTGCCAAACACTTGATTTGTTTCAAGCATTATATTTCTAAAACTATTCATTGTAGTTTCAACTCAAGGTGGTCAGTCTGCATGCTACGTATTTAAATGGGAACACAAATTCCATCTGTTCTTTGCTTACACTTTTGGTACTTACGCCGTATGCGTATCATACATGGGAAAGTTCTTTGAATCTTAGCGGTTGAACGTGTGTTTCAATGGCGTGTGACACAAGAAAAGAAATATTCTTGCTATAAAAGTCATGTTTGTATGATTTGTTGGGGATATTTTCTTCATAGTGGTTTCTTGTTAACTAATATTTTCATTATGTGAATGACATAAAGAGATAGTGTGCCAACAGATTACCTTAAATGGAGGCGCGCACCCTATCTCTTTATGTCATTCACATGATCCAGCCTTTTGGCATTCCTTTCAAACACTAATATTTTAATTAGTTGGAGCTTTCAATATATTCACACTAGATTGTAGCATTAATTTATTAAAATTTATTTTTTGGTGGTGCTGACTATAAAGCACACAGAAAGAAATCTTCTGAAGATTTCTCTCCCGTGTGTTGGGTTTTTAGTTTTTACTTGTTATTTATTTTAAAAAATGAGCTATGGTAAGATAAAATTAAATTCTTATTCAGTTCTTGGTATAGGACTGGTCATTAATGAATGGTATCTAACAGTATAACACATATTGCTTGGCAGATGAATTCCATCTTGGGTTTCAAAAACTTAGAAGAGGAGGACAAAGAGAATTGTCCTTGTGGAGACGATCTGCGAGGGGCAATGAACGGATTCCACGAAGGTCTGATGAAACACGTGTCCTTGAATGCTCTGCACGAGCCAGTGGAAGGAGAAGGGGTAGGTCTTTGAATCTCCTATGTAGGTGTAGTTTCTTCATGTTACTTGGAGAGGTTGCTGTTTGATATGCGTTCTTCTGTCCTCGCAGGATGCTGAACCTGAGGTAGTCAAGCCGGGAGTAATAAAGCGAATGTATAATTTCATCAACGCTGTCAAGGAGTTGGAAGAAGAGCCTAAAGAAGTTGAAGAACCAGAGAAGAAGAGTCCGGAAGGTCAGACTACTGCATTGACTTGTTTACAGGGTTGGCTTGGTCACTAGAGTGTCTCAGTTTAGAAATATCCTAAATTAAATTTAACAGATAGCATCCCATCCCATGTTATGAAAATAGTAGTGTCAAATGCATTGTTTCTTGTCAGCCGGTAATAATCAAATATTATGATCTTGATCCGTTTTATTTTCTGCATCGAGGTGGGACTTTCTTTCTAAGGTCCCTTGTATATGTGTGAAAGAACTAAATAGGCTATTCTCATCAGCTTCCATGTATTGATGGACAAAAAAAGGTTATACATTCTCTGCTACAGATCAAAGCTTTGTAAACTCTGATTTCTGTTTCAGAGGTGTTCCGGAAAGTTTTGACAAGTAATATAGTGAAGTGGGCCGAAGAATCCCAGATCGAAATGCCCAAACTCGTGCGTGAAATGTTTAGGTAAGCCTGAGTATCTTTTACTTTAGTCTATTGGAAGCCAATACATACATTGAATTAATGTATCAAGCCTTTGTACTACGTATTAAGACTTAATTGCCATATAATCCAGGCTCATCTTAGTACAAAACTTCTTCAATTTTCATTTATTGCCACAGTGTACATAGTTAATTAAGAAGTTTGTGGATCCTGTTCAACGTTTATTGGTATATAAATTGACCTTTTAATTTTAATTTTGTCACATTATTATTATTATTATTATTATTATTATTATTATTATTATTATTATTATTATTATTATTATTTTTATTATTATTACTTATTAGGTATGCAATTTGCTTGTTAGATAATGATAAACATAATATATAAAGCCTATTTCAGTGCTTGAATTCATTATCATTAAGAAGCAGAAATATTTTGATGTGAATGAGGACATATTGTTAAGCACAGAAGTTATTTGATAGTGAAATTAATAATTTTATTTTTCTCCCCGTTCTGTCATATTTCCCACTTGTTCTTCGCCTAATGAGAGTAACGTGTATCGCAGCTTGCTGGTGAGACAGTACGACAGCGTGGGAGAGCTGATTCGAGCACTTCAAAAGACGTACATCATCAACAGCAAGACCAAGCAGGACGTGGCGGAGATGTGGGTGGGACTGAGTCAGATCCGATCACTGCTTCCCGTGCAGATGTCACAGGAGGAGGAGGGACTCATGAGGGAGAGGCTGTGGTGAGTTAGTTCAACCTGTCGCACATTATGTACGGAGTGGTAAGGTAACATACGAGCTGGACATCTAACAGTAATATCATCTGATCTCGAATACTAATTAGTAATTATATTAAATGTTGAAATTCTTACTGTGATATAATATATGTTGCACAATTTGTCAAATGTTTAGGTCCAGATTATGAATCAGAATAACATATAACAAAAAATTGTGCTCTGTAAAAACCTAGGTTTTTCAACTGCTGTCCAACACAAGTCAGTCAAATGCATCCTCAAGTACATACCTAACCCATACTGAAATTATATGAAAAATATGCTACTACATCAAAAATTCAAAATATTTCATCTATTAAATTACCTACATTTTTAACCTACCCTACATTAACCCATCGCCTCGGCGTTTTCGCCGGTCGAATCGACGGGCTGTTTAAAATGCGCGCCGACTTACCTGGCCATCGGATCGACGGGCTGGAACAGCAAGGAAACAGCGCGCTACATTATCGGTCGTTGTATGAGAATGGTTCGTCCAATCACCAAGAGATCGCGCTCGATGTACTCTACGCACTTCGCTGCATCCAACGATGTGTTTGGCTCGTCACTCGGTCAAGTTTTAGCCTGTCTATGCTTGAAGGAAAGATTATGTTTGCATTCGTAGGTGGTATGGCGGCGCGCGCGCTATGGCGGCTACAGCTTATTGCAATAATTTGAATGATATGACGAAGATGAGGGGTGTGATATTTTGACACCAAGAAAAATTCAAAGGAAAGTTCATACACCCTAGACATTTATTTAGGCTACATTTTAGTTTTCATTTCAAGTAAATCGGGTTATTTTGTTGGAGCAGTGAATTTTTGCTGAGGTGCGCTCCGCAACCCCATTTCGTAAAAAATAAATGGAATTCAGGGGTCCGGCGCAGCGATTTTTAATGAAACGCCGATGGGTTAAACTGTCCACAATCCTCGAGTAGGCCAACATTTTCTATAAGGCTAGATAGAATCTTGATGGATAACATTTAAACTCTCACATAACAAGTTAACAACATTAATACAAAACATTAAAACATAGTTTCTGTCTATAGTTAAAATGCATAGGGAATGTGTAGAATCATTGTAACAACCAATACAATTTAGGTCTCATTCTCTTCTGCATTCACATTCATGCATTCTGATTTCACAAATTATTGCCTGGTCAGCTAGAAACATACGTGCAAAAGAGACGAGGAATTTTGTATTTGTTACGTTATGTACTAGTACCTCATCAAGCCAGCGATTTAGCCGCGGTCGTTTAACCAGTTCCCACTCGAACACTGAAGTTAAGCAACATCGGGCGTGGTCAGGGGTGAGTGGGTCGCCGCTCTGCCCTGAAACACACGTATATCGCTGGCTAGAGCAGACTAGGGTTCGTAAGCTTGTGTGACAGCTTCGTTCTTCTTGGCGCCGTCTGCTCGGCAGTCCGGGTTAGTGGAGGAACCTATATGACTGTCAAAGTTACACCATCCTTTCGGATGGGACGTAAAGCCGTTGGTCCCCTTGGTACTTTTCGAAAGGAGTAGGCTACGTGCCGGTACCGGGTTTCCCCTCCTCCCTTCTCTATTAAATTTGCACTAGTGGGCTACATTGCCTGTTGCAAATAGAGACATAAATAAATAAATAAATATACTCAGTATAAACCAGTCATAAATCTGCTTCCAGGAAACTTGTCAACAACCACACGTTCTTCCAGCACCCCGACCTAATCCGGATCCTGCGTGTGCACGAGAACGTAATGGCGATCATGATGAACACTCTCGGGCGACGAGCGCAGGCCCAGTCCGATGCTCCAGTCACCGGGCAAGAGGCCGAGGGAGCCGCTCCCAAGGAGAAGGTAATTTAATTGTGAAGGAAGGGAGTTTACTGATTAGAAAGAAGAAAGTGTATTGATTGATCTATAAAATCATATTGTAAGGTATGTTATAAAGAGATGGCAGTAAGCCACGGAGGTGAGGCCGATGTGAAACATCACAGAAACACTAAGTTATAAGAAAACAAAATGTCATAACCAGAAAATTAAATGCACTTCAAATTATATACTTACCTAATTATTTGAAGTATTTTGGATGATAGTAAAAACACCAAATAAACATACCTGATTCGATTAATATGGTGACTGCGGCAATCTTGAAGATTGATGTACATTTTACAATATTATCTAATTTTTAGTTTTGTTTGTCCGCTTACCACAGCATTAACCAGCCATTTGACGGTAAGTGATGGTTATAAATTAGATAAGGAGACGGACCCACCCCATTAATAATTACAAACTGTTATAGTAATACTGTTCTTCTAACTAATGTGTGTGTTTTGTTCTCCGTCAGGACACTTCTCACGAGATGGTAGTAGCGTGCTGTCGCTTCCTCTGCTACTTCTGCCGCACGTCGCGACAGAACCAGAAGGCCATGTTTGACCACTTTGCATTCTTGCTGGAGAACAGCAACATTCTGTTGGCACGTCCCTCACTCCGAGGTGAGCACTATTGTGCATAATCGCTTATCACGTTTGTATATTTGCTCACTGTCTAAAACCGACTTTAGTCATTTTATGAAAACACCAGACTCATTTTAATATTGTATTGCAGACAGAATAGAGATGCAGTTAAGTTTATAATTCTTATCTTTACTCCTGAATTTGGCTTTATTCTGACAGCCTTGTGAATTTTTCAAGGAACGTTTCATTTGTTCCAAGTTCCTACAAAATAGTAACATTTTAAGTTACAATTTCCTGATGTTGGAAAAGGAATACATTCCTGTAAAAGTTCCCATTAACCTTTTCAGGAGTGGTTTTTTTAAAACATTTTTTTGTAGATTATTTAACTTGGCCTATAAAACTAGGAATGTACATTTAAGTTCTGAAGATGACTTCATTGTTGGAGATTTCGATATTCAAGTTTAAAAAAAAAAAAAAAAATGGAAAAAAAAATTTTTGGGGAAAATTTTGAAATTAAAAAAAACAAAATGCATAGTGCGCGGACTTATATTACGGCCGTACTCTAGAAAAGGTTAAAGGACTCGGGAACGCGCAACTAGGACCCCCAAGACTGATCAAGGGTTATTTGGTAATGGGGATAGGCCTATTCTATTTATTAAACTTAGTTTAGTCTTATATAAAATGTGTATTGTTCCGACCCAGGTTCCACTCCGCTTGACGTGGCCTACTCTTCCCTCATGGAGAACACTGAGCTGGCTCTTGCCCTGCGAGAACACTACCTTGAGAAGATTGCCATCTACCTGTCGCGGTGCGGACTTCAGTCCAACTCTGAGCTGGTAGAGAAGGGCTACCCCGACCTTGGGTGGGACCCGGTGGAAGGAGAGAGATACCTTGATTTCTTGAGGTTCTGCGTCTGGGTTAACGGTGAGCTATCCTTCCATATAGTAGGGCCTAATGCCATTTCCCCCATCCTACCCAATACCCATGTATACACATAGTGAGCCCATTCTAATAATTAATTAGCAGTATATTCCTACCTTTTATTCAAGGGATTTGATTTACATTACGTTTTGACAGTTTTGTTTATGAAAAAATCAAATAAGCTGTGTCCTTCATTGAATTTATGTTTTTTTTTAAATAATATAATATCTATGTTTTATGGCTTTTGTTGGATCAGCTATGTGTTATATTTAATATGTTTTATATTTTAATGCCCTCAAGTTTTAAGATTGTTAATACAAATATGAAATAAGAATGAATACAATCAATTATGTTGTTAACTATCAATTCTTACATAACTACAGAACTGGAGTCTGCCGCTAAAGTTCTTCAAAATGACAGTGATGTTAAGAGTTTGATTGTGTGTGAAGTTGACTCTAATTATTGTTACCGAACGTGTTATGTGCAGGTGAGAGTGTGGAGGAGAACTCCAACCTGGTGATCCGCCTCCTGATTCGTCGACCTGAGTGCCTTGGTCCGGCTCTGAGGGGAGAAGGAGAGGGTCTGCTCAGAGCAATCATGGATGCCAACAAGGTTGGTGAAGCTTGTTACATTCACATTTGTTTTATCCAATGAATGACTTAGGAAGATTTGCTTTAAAAAAAAAAAATAAGTAGGGAGAGAGGGTAGTTTACATATTTGCCCGGATTCATAAGATGGTACCATTCAATCAAACAAAGCAACTAAAATGAAATTGTATAGAAACTGTTTTAACTTTATCGCATAATACTTCATGATGAGCTTTGTTTCCTATGTGCAGATGTCCGAGCGCATTGCTGACCGTCGCAAGGTGATGGAGATGGCTGACGGTGGGATGACGATGACTACGTTTGAACATCCGTTGCCCGAGAGCGAAGACGATGAAGACTATATAGACACCGGAGCTGCTATCCTTAACTTCTATTGTACACTGGTCGACTTGCTAGGCCGGTGTGCACCAGACTCTGGAGTCATCGCTCAGGTGTGTTTAACTTGATGCTGGTTGTCAAAATAATGGAATGCCATGTATAGAGAGAGGTATTGAAACTTGTAAGCACCAGTATTATTATAAATGTTTGAAGTTTAACTGTTTTTAACCTACACTTTCAAAGCTGGAGTAATTTTAAGTTTTTAAAGGGGTAGGGCTAGTGTTTCATAGCTTAACCATACTATAATTTGTAGCATTCCAATTTCCAAGTAATTCTTAGTGGAAAAAAGCATCTGTAATAAAACTGTTTGGTAATAATTTATTCACATCATTTTTCCCTTGCCTCGTTTGCTATTACATAAACTTGTCCTCCACTGTTATTCTGAATGTGAATTACAGTGGACTTTATGTATTAACTTAATTAATAATTATATTAAATATATTTTCAGGGTAAAAACGAGTCCTTACGAGCCCGTGCCATCCTCCGTTCTCTGGTGCCTCTGGAAGACTTGCAGGGAGTTCTGAGTCTGCGCTTCACGCTAACGAACCCCGCCCAGGGAGAGGAGCGACCGAAGAGCGACATGCCGTCTGGGTTGATTCCCGGAAACAAGCAGAGCGTGGTGCTCTTCCTGGAGAGGGTCTACGGCATCGAGACGCAGGAACTGTTCTTCCGGATCCTAGAGGAGGCGTTCCTGCCGGATCTTAGGGCGGCGACCATGCTGGATCGAGTGAGTTTGATAGTTATTAGTAGGGCTATTAGTGAAGTTGCACAATATTTTCCCCACAAAGTAATTTTAAACTAGAGTTGGTTTTAAATTCAATAACTTTGTGGCTATGTGTTGTATATGAAATAAATTCATAAACCTGCCGATTTAAATTAAAAGAAGTCTATGCCAAATGTAAATAATTGTCAACTTGCAATAATCTTTCACATAAAATGTTGCTGGTATACTACAGTAGTAGATTTATAGTAACTCAGCACTCAGTTGGACATATAATATCACTAGAGCAATGCCCATCACTTCACACAGGTCAATTGGTTTAAAACATTTTAATAAACATGCAAGGTATAGAAACTCTTTCATTGAAGCATGTTCAAGCCTTGCAATCAACCATCTTTCTTGATTTTGATATTACAAAATACAAGACCGTCTCTTGACACAACCATTGTTTCAGAACGACGGGTCTGAATCCGAGATGGCTCTTGCCATGAACCGTTACATCGGCAACTCGATCCTTCCTCTGCTTATAAAGCATACCAACTTCTACAACGAAGCAGACAACTACGCCAACCTACTGGATGCTACGTTGCACACTGTCTACCGGCTGTCAAAGAATCGTATGCTCACTAAAGGCCAAAGAGAGAACGTTTCCGACTTCCTCGTTGCTCTCACAACGTAAGTGAAACAGCTCTTTTACATTATAGAAATAATTATTTGGATGAATGTAGAAAATGAAACAAAAGCTCATTGACATCTGGAAAAAGTATAACTTTAAAATGTTAATGTTTTAAATAAAGTAAATAAATAAATCCGTATTTAGAGTCTACCCACTCAGTCACACAACTGATTTTCAGTGGACTTCTGTGTTTTTAATTCGCTCCACCGGTCAAACGGTTACTCCGATATTTCCGAAATTTTTCTGGGCATCTTCAAAATCTCTGAACTTAAACCTGCCATGATTTTTTAATTAAAACTTAAAATTATTCATCTTCACTAGGAAAACGCTAAAGTCCCGCCGCGTTGATGGATGAGCTTTTAAAAATGTTTAGTTTGCATGGGATATCTTTACTTTTGCAAGTTCTTTGTTTTGCTGCCTACGCAATACGCATTGTAGCTGATTGTTGTCAAGTTTCTTTTGTTACCTGTCAATCGGTATTATTTTCCGTAAAAAACTTATATTAAAAGCTTTATTTCTATAGATTTTGGCTAACTATTTAAACTTTTTCTTTTAAAAGGTACTACATCACCATAACCTTAATGTCCATGTATAATATGAACGTTGTAGCCCCACCAGTATGGTCAGAATTGGCCCAAATGGCACGAAAATATCGCACAAAAAATCAAAAAACTTATATTAAAAGCTTTATTTCTATGGATTCTGGCTAACTTTTTCAACTTTTTCTTTCAAAAGGTACTACATCACCATAACCTTAATGTCCATGTATAATATGAACGTTGTAGCCCCACCCGTTTGGTCAGAATTAACCCAAATGTCACGAAAATATCGCACTAAAAATCGAAAAAAATCGTAAAAGTACGATATTCATGAGAAATATTTCTTCGATTGTACCCAAAAACAATACACCTCTAAGTTCAGAGATTTCGAAGGTCCTGTCAAATTTTCATCAAGATCGGATATGCCGTTTGCCTGGTAGAGAGTTAACAAACAGACAAAAAAACAAACAAAAAAAAAAAAAAAAAAAAACAAAAAAAAAAACAAAAAAAAAAACACCCGAGCTAAATTTTTTGGGGGTCAGTGAAATTGAAGTCTTCGCTTCGCTCATCCAAAATCGTCTAGGCTACTACAATCTTTTTCAATGAACTTTCATAATATTTACATATTTGTTTACATTTTTTGTATTCTTATGTCCAGCATTTCTTTATTCTTTTTGTTCATGTTTCCAGTCAAATGCAGCCCAGCATGCTGCTGAAGCTTCTCAGGAAGCTGACTGTGGACGTTTCACAACTCTCAGAATATACTACAGTTGCTCTCAGGGTATGTATACATTAGTACTTTTGTATTTGATCTACAATTATTTCTTAACATGTCTTTCCTTTTAGAGATTGTAGGTGTTAATTGATGTATGGCAGTGACCTATTCTTGCAGAGAAGGTCCAACTTGCCTTAATACCGTTACCAGTAAAGACAATAATCAAATCAGTAATTAAGAAAGAGATATGTGTACAAATTTATGCCCCTGACAGTGGTTTTTAAGAGTTGTAGATCAATCATAAAATGCTTGCAGTAATTTTTTTCTTTTACAGAATAAAAAATAAAAAACACAATGTATTTGTATTTTGTATCTACTGTGCAATCATTAAGTGAAAGTGCTTTCTCAGAAGACTTTGTAACTCTTTTTTGTATTTTTTATTTTTAAGACATACTTGACGCAAGGTGAAAATTCAATTCTGAGCTCTCTTAATGTATTTTGATGTGTAATTTAAACACCACTCACAGTTAAGTGTGGTTGATTTGACATGTAGTTGTTATGGTTTCAATTCCATCCCTAATAATATAAACCACATTCGAAAGAAACTCTCGTCTTTGTTTCCAGCTTCTCATGCTCCACTACGACCGGTGCGCCAAGTATTATGGCTCCACTTCCGGTGTCGCCGCATCGAGCGATGAAGAGAAGAGACTCACCATGATGCTCTTCAGCAACATCTTTGATTCTCTATCCAAGATGGTGAGTATTGTTCAATTATATCATCGTATTCAAGACATTTTGTTCAGTTAAATAAAGAAATAGGTATAGATCATTGATTTCACCATCACATTGAATTTGTTGCTTTTAGAGTGATGGGAATGCTTTACTAGGTATTTAAAGCCTTTAGTAGGATTCTAAGCTGTATGGTTCTTGTTTTAGTTTACATTAATTTAATATTACAATTAGGAAAAGGCCAACCGGCTAGTTTAGTATAGATTGGAGAAGGGTTGACAGGTTGGGAAAGCATAGAGAACTTAAAGCCCAGCCTTAAGAGTTGGGGGCGACAAAACTTTTCACCTACTGATGACAACACTGCAGCTAATTTAAAGTTGTTTGTTCTTTATGTTCTCTATGC
This sequence comes from Sweltsa coloradensis, assembly GCA_024449915.1. Lineage (NCBI taxonomy): Eukaryota > Metazoa > Arthropoda > Insecta > Plecoptera > Chloroperlidae > Sweltsa > Sweltsa coloradensis. The sequence continues at coordinate 168,169 of JAMZAV010001196.1, forward strand.
TTTCCCAACCTGTCAACCCTTCTCCAATCTATACTAATTTAATCATCATCATTATCTGTTGCCACGTCCAACTCTGCGTTGGGTCGGCATTTAATATTAAATAATTTTAACAAAACATTATTTTTTATTGTAAGTAGGTGCATCTTCCGTTAGTCTAGCTCCACCTCAAATAACAAAGATGTCAGCCCGGCACCTCCACCACCTAAAATTTGTAATTCTAAAGTAATTCAAAGCAATTCTATTTTCTTAGCAGACTTGAACAATCCAAGACACTCATATTTTCTAGCAATAGGTAGGGAAATATAAGACCAATATCTTAGCAGGCCATGTATTTCATAAAGCTTTTTATGTTGTAGGACTATGACCCAGATTTGTTTGGAAAAGCTCTACCCTGCCTTATTGCTATTGGGTGTGCCTTACCACCCGACTACACTCTGTCCAAGAATTACGATGACGAGTGGTATAGTTCTAAGATGGGCTCGGAAGCCGATGGACCATACAACCCACAACCCATCAACACTGGAACGTATGTATCACAGTATTCTTAAATATAAGCCTTCTTTGTTAAGCAAGGTTTTGTCATTTGCAACCATAGATGTGGAAATTGTATAGCTTCTAAGTAGGCCTATAGTGTCCCTCAACTTATGGTTGGGGTTTTCTGGTAAAGTAACTAGCGCAACTTTGTACTGTGTGTACGAGCAGAAATCTACATATTATATGGTTGTTTGAATTGTAAAATAATATAGAATAGATAGTTGGTTGGGTTAAATTTGTGTATAAATTTTGCAAAAGTAACTAGAACTTGCAGAATGTCATACAGGGAACAAATTTGAAAAGTCCCATGATTCTAAGCTTCCAAAGTTACGAGGTAATGTACTTTCTGTTTTTTGCAGCGTTGTTTTGAACAACGACCTGAACACCATCGTACAAAAGTTCTCCGAGCATTATCACGACGCCTGGGCTAGCAGAAAACTTGAAAACAGCTGGATTTACGGGGAATCATGGTCTTTTGATTCCAAGTCACATCCTCGACTTAAGCCTTACAACATGCTGAATGACTATGTGAGTGTAGGCTGTTGCTTCTTCACAGTCTTTACAGTACTTGTTTTGTGATTTGGTTGAGAGATGTCTAGAGGCTGGTTTAGTGTATGGTGGAGAAAGATTGTTACAAACCAACAGCTTGTATTCCATGTGTTCAGCCATGTTAAGACTAAGAGTTTGAAGATACATATACTCAAATCTAAACATCAAAGTAAAATGACAAGATGTTTTGGCTCAAACAGCTTTAATCACTCATCAGCATAGACAACGGCAACGGGTGATCAAGATTGATCGAGCCAAAAAGTTAAGTCATTTTGCCATGTATAATATTCGTGTTTATCTTGAACTCCAACGCAGCTGCCAAAAACTTTAAAGGTAAGCCGTTAGTTCTCGACAACCTCCACCATTCACTACCTACATATCTTATGTGTTTGGTGTTAAAAGTGTTCATGGTAAAGATGTTAAATAAACATTGTGAAAGGCATTATTCACATTCTACATTGTTATCCAAGTTCTGACATTAGCCAATCTATGTTTCAGGTTTTAATTAAAATTTCACTGTTGTATTTTAAAGTCAAGTTGACTTTGAAGTACCGGTAAGTAGATACTTGACGTGATTTCCTAATTCTAATTGAATATACCATTCATCGTTACAGGAGAAGGAGAGATACAAGGAACCAGTGAGGGAATCCCTGAAGGCACTACTCGCTATTGGCTGGAGTGTGGAGCACACCGAAGTAGAAGTACCCTCCAATCACCGTAACTCGGCCAGAAGACAATCCAAGGCCAATCCTGTAAGCAAAAAATTAGTGTTTTTAGTCCAGTAGCAATTAAACATTTTAGTCTTCAGGTAGCTATTTCTGCCTACATAGCATTTGTACTCAATAATTTTCATTCATTGTTCTATATAATTCTTAGGATGGGTATACGGTGTATGTCCAAAACGGATCTTGGTCCGCTATTTGCATCCATCCGTATGTTTATTATATATTATGTAATGAATGTATGGAATAAACTCTAAGGCCTAATAATAATAAACATTACAACTGCTATGAATCAATAACTATGTCCTTAAAGCGGGTTTATGCTTAGAAAATCTTATATTAATAATAATAATAATAATAATAATAATAATAATAATAATAATAATAATTTACTCTCAAGCGCTTAGTGCCACTATATATTTGCAGTGTTAGACTCAGTTTAATCAATAATAATATTAAAAAAAAGATTGAGTGCTTTCAATTTCAATAACGTCTACTAAACAAATATGCTATTAGCAATTGTCCTTACGCCTAATTATTTTCCTTAAAAGTACCAATAGGTTTTTAATTTAATGCAATATCATTGAGGTAGTTGAAGAATCATTTACATTTTTCTCTGTCTAGGATGGCTCCGCTACACCCTTCAACTACCACCCCCACCCTGTGGACATGACCAATCTGACGCTGAGCAGGGAGATGCAGAACATGGCTGAACGACTGGCCGAGAACGCCCACGACATCTGGGCCAAGAAGAAGAAAGAGGAACTGTCCACGTCCGGAGGTAACATCAGCCCGCAGTTGGTTCCCTACGACTTGTTGACTGACAAGGAGAAGAGGAAGGACAGGGAACGTTCGCAGGAGTTCCTGAAGTACCTGCAATATCAGGGATACAAGTTGCACAGGTGAGTGTCACACTGAGTGCACATACAAGGGAAATTGAGTTTGGTAGGAGAATAATTACATTTCCATCTGCCAAACAAAATTCTACTTAAGTTTTTTTAAGACTAAAGTTAATTAATAACAACTAATGGGTCTATCAATAATGTATTTTAAAACCTGCAATTTAAAACAATAAGTACAAGTTAACTTATTGGCCACCTACAAAATAAAAACAAAGGTACTATTGTAATTATAATTATTATTGTCGTCAATGGCAATTTGTTGGCAAACTGTTGTGGTGTGTAATGACCGGTTCCTATTGTCCAACTTCAAAGTTTTTATGACCGTCTTGACCGATCATATCTAATAATGTCGGCGCTCTAGGATGTGATTGGCCAGCAGCCATTGTAAAAAAAATGTTGTTGTGAACCAGAAACTAGTATCCATTGAAAGTGGGGAACCAAATACAGAAATGTTTTTTTTGTTTTGGTGTCTGTTTATGGACTGTGTAGTAGAATACCAGTAGCAATAGTTATGTTCAATCATTTTATTATTTTAAACCTTGAATTGAAGGATTTGCATGAAACAAATTGACTATGTCATACAGACTCTCGAGTGTTATTGTGCTTATTGGCTTGTTACAGACCTACCAAAGGGAACTTGACGGAATCTGAGCAGGCTGCAGCCGGAGCGGCTGTGGAACTAAGGTTTGCCTACAGCCTGCTGGAGAAGCTCATCTCCTATCTTGACACGGCAACCATCAACATGAAGCTACACAAACCGTCCACTACCTTCTCACGCCGCACAAGTTTCAAAACATCCACCAGGGACATTAAGTTCTTCTCAAAGGTAACCACCTAGCTTGCGTTTTTCAGTTTAGCTCTGTACATTAGATTTAACTTGCCTTAATCTACAGTTACAAAAATTAGAAATAAGTCCTTAGTGACCCTCCTCATCTTCACTATGCAAGATCCTCCTAATGTACTATCATTAAAATCCCCATCATCGTCTTCATAGCACGTGAAGCCATTATGGTAGAAAGAGCGATAAACACGCAAAATGACATATTCTGGATTGTGTGACTGACTGCATGACTGTGTGACAGACACAGTATACCATACACATGAGCATATGGAAGTTGGCGTGTTAACCCTCTTTCCCCCATAATACTTTGTGCGCGATATAATTAATGGCGAACGCTGTAGATTCTGAAATAATCCATTCAAAGCCTCAACGTCACTCTCTAGTACCATCAGGTTCTAATTGTTTGTTCTGTTTCTGTGAAGGTTGTGCTACCTTTGATGGAGAAGTACTTCAGCACACACAGGAGCTATTTCATTGCCGTGGCCACTGCCACCAACAACGTCGGGGCGGCTTCTCTCAAGGAGAAGGAGATGGTGGCCAGCCTGTTCTGTAAGCTCGCCAGTCTGCTGCGGTCACGCCTCGCAGCGTTCGGAGCAGACGTTCGTATCACCGTCCGCTGTTTGCAGGTCTTGGTCAAAGGCATTGATGCAAAGTAAGTAATATAGGCCTCTACTCTATTTAATATTTATGCAAATGGAATGGAATGGGGGTTCAGTTTAAAAATTCAAGCTATATTATTTGGTACAGCCATTGTGTGCAACCATTGTTGTCAATAGTATTTGTAATATACCTTTTAAAATTTGAGTGGTCAAAAAAGAGGTGCTGCCATATATGATGGCAACCTATAATTGAGTAATTTCAGTAATGATTGATAGCAAACCGTCAAATTGTAAAATGTTTGTGAACACTACAATACCGGTACTGATTAAAATACTGTTTAAAATTTGCATTCATTCATTTCAGGTCTTTGGTAAAGAATTGTCCAGAATTCATTCGTACTTCCATGTTGACCTTTTTCAACAATACTGCCGATGACGTGGGTCAAACTATTCTCAATCTGCAAGAGGTAAGTTTGTAATAGGCATTACATTGTTTGAAGGTGTAACACAGAAATATAGATAGCATTCTTACATGGGATCATTTTGTTTTAGGGTAAATACAGCCACTTACGAGGAACACACTTGAAGACATCAACATCTCTGTTCTACATCAACGGAGTAGTTTTACCTGTCCTCACTTCGATGTTTGATCACTTGCAAGGCTGTGAATACGGCAGTGATTTACTGTGTAAGTACCCATCTCATAGCATCTAGGCCTACCAGGCCCGTATTAACCATTAGGCTAACTAGGCTGTAGCCTAGGGGCGCAAGCTCGCGGAGGGCGCAAGCGCCCTCTGATAGCGCCCACTGAGAGCTCCGCAAGTTGCCTTGTCTCCTAAATGTTATTGTAACATAGGCCTAAAAGAATTTTAAAAAGTAGTTGGTATTCCTATGCCAACCTCTAAATTTGTCAGGGTAGTAAGCTATTAGAAGGACTATATCAATAGGATGCCAGCCGCTCTCAACTCGGGAACAGAACTTTATGATGTTTGTTTTCTTTGAAACCGATGACTAAATAGGAATTTGGGTCTTCGACAAAGCATATTTCCTATAGAATTTGTCACTCTCAATAAATTTATGACAGGAACCTCACCCATCGGCGCCCCCCCCCCCCCCCTCCCACGATCATGCACACTGACAGATTGGGCAGATTGGGTCATCACAAAAATACTGTTATATAAAGATAGGTAGGTAGGGCCATTACAGGGGGCGCTTAAAATATTATAGCCTAGGGGCGCCAAATGCTTCAATCCGGCCCTGAGGCCTACTAACGGTATTATGCATCTGCTTTAACCTGTGGTTGAGCACTAATAATTAATACCACATACTTATTTACAGTGGATGAAATCCAGGTGGCATCGTACAAGATACTCGGTAGCTTGTACACGCTGGGTATTGATGCTACATTGACTCATGACAGGTAAGGCATACAAGTAGCCTTACTTAGCATAAAGTAGATTTTAGATTTTACTTCATACTACTGTAGTTTACTAAAAAATAATTGTAAATTAACTTAAAACTTTATGAAGAAAATTACACATTTTTTTGTTGCCACCATTTCGGGGCCTAATTTAACTAGGCATATATGTAGTGTAATTTATATGAAGTTATGACCATCAAATTAAAAAATACCCAGGAGACAATCAACTGATCTGTTTTTCTATTTCTGTAAATTTATTCTTTAACTGATTAGGACACTCATTAAATAGAAACAAATTTAATTTATAGAATCGATCAATAATTGGTACATACTATAATTTATTTCTTGTCTTGATAATACAGAAAATACCTGAAGACGGAGATAGACCGTCACCGGCCGGCGCTAGGAAGCTGCCTTGGCGCATTCTCTTCCACATTCCCCGTTGCTTATCTCGAGCCACATCTCAACAAACACAACATGTTCTCCCTGCTCAACCGTATAGCGGACCACTCGTTAGAGGCCCAAGGTCAGTCAGCATCTAATATCAAACTAACAACAACAGACCTTGTATTTCTTATTTCTCATTTATTTTGATTCAGATTGACCTAAAATAATTGACCAATAAGTTAACCTACAATTATTATTATTACCTTTGCAACTGGCTAGGTTGTCAGTTTGTTCATCAGTCATTATCTGTTGTGACGCCCAACTCAGCGTTTGGTCGGCATTGAGGAGGCCTCCCATTCTTCTTCTCTCCTGCCACCACTCTTCCCTTTCCACCACATTCCTGGCTCTTTGATGTTCCACATCTTTCCTCACACTCTCTTAGTTTGTTATACTACGTACTATAAATAATTATAATTATTTTCCAACTTCACATAAATTCATGTGGTGTATTGTATGCAATCTAATATGTGTGATGTTTCAGATGTAATGGCACGCATGGAGGCAAGCATGCCCACACTAGAGACCATCTTAAATGAAGTAGAACAATTTACCGAATCTGAAAAGACACACACAGACGCTCCGCATATAATTGACGTCATTATGCCACTTCTTTGTTCGTATCTCCCGTTCTGGTGGAGTCAAGGGCCCGACAATGTTAGTCCTACCGGAGGGTAAGAGAACATTCATTTACCTTTGCATAACCATGCTATCATAGTTGACAGTATTTTTTAGATATATTAATTCTAGTTAGCTTTGTTAACCTTGTTTGTAACAGAGTCATAATACCTTGTGTCCTAAATTGTTGTGTGTTAAATTCTCAATTGCTGATTGAAAATTCAGCTACTAGCACTGATAGTGATATGATGATAAACAGAGATTAGGGAAGATAAAATCATTGCAAATATATCCCTTTAAATAAACTATAAATGGGTATAGACCGCATAGAATGGCACTATTTTTGTATGTTGCAATGGCAGATGATTTTAAAAGAGCCAGCGGTTTAGCCGAGGTAGTTTAACCGGTTCCCACTAGAACACCGAAGAAACTCGGGCTTGGTCAGGGGTAGAGTGGGTGACCACTTTGCCCTGAAACTCGCGTATATCGCTGGTTAGAGCCGATGGAGGGTTCGAGAGCTAGTGTAACGGCTTCGTTCTCCTCGACGTCCGCTCGGCAGTCTGGGTTAGTGAAGGAACCTATATGACAGTCAAGGTTATACCGTCCTTTCGGACGGGACGTTAAGCCGTTGGCCCTCTTGGTTCTTTTCGAAAGGAGTAGGCTACGTGTCGGTACCGGGTTTCCCGTCACGTTCATATTTCATCCTCATCTATCACCACTCATCGTCTTGAATAGCCAAAGTGCATTAATATGAGACGTTAAGCAATATCCAATCAATCCAATCAATCAATTTTAAAAGTGTCAATGACTGTCATTTGTACTACTTAACCTAGCTCTGTTGAATCAAGCTAGTATGTCTTTGATAATTGCAGACTTGTTCACAATAATCTACCTCCAAATAGTGTAATCAAGTACACACTATACAGGGATTCTAAGTAAAATCCCTTGCATATTAAAATAATTGGATGAGCGTAGCGAGCGAAGCGAAAACTACAATTTCACTGACCCCTCAAAAAATTTAGCTCCAATGTTTTTTTGTTTTTGTTTTTTGTTTGTTTGTTTTTCTGTCTGTTTGTTCGCACGATTCCGGGCAAACGGCATATGCGATCTTGATGAAATTTTGAGAGGACGTTCGAAATCTCTGAACTTAGACGTGCCACGTTTTTGGGTACAATCGAAGAAATATTTCTCATGAATATCGTACTTTTACGATTTTTTTTCGATTTTTAGTGCTATATTTTTGTGACATTTGGTCCGATTCTGACCAAACGAGTGGGGCTACAACGTTCATATTTCACATGGACATTAGGGTTATGGTGATGTAGTACCTTTTGAAAGAAAAAGTTGAAAAAGTTAGCCAGAATCCATAGAAATAAAGGTTTTAATATGATTTTTTTTAGGTTTATAATTACAATTAACAAGTAACAATAAAAACTTGACAACAATCACCTACAATGCATTCAAAAAGCACTTGCAAAGGAAAAGTGGTCCTTTGCAAACTAAAAACTTACAAAAACGCTCATCCATCAACGCGGCGGGACTTTAGTGTTTTCCTAGTATACACAATAGATGCAGTTGGTGACAAGTCAGTTAATTGAGCTATTTTCTCCCTTGCAGCAACCACGTGACAATGGTGACTGCCGAACACATGAACCTTCTGCTAAAGTGCGTTCTAAAGATGATCAAGAAGAACATCGGCAACGAGAACGCACCGTGGATGACTCGCATCGCTGCGTATACTCAGCAAATCATCATCAACTCGTCTGAGGAGTTGCTCAAAGATCCATTCCTACCTTTGGCCGAGCGAGTTAAGAAGCGGACGGAGAACATGTATCACAAGGAGGAGTCTCTAAGAGGATTCATCAGGGCCGCCCGGGGGGTGATGAGGTCCTTGGGCTGGCTCGAGGCTAGCTTCATAGCTCTTCGTTGTGTAGCTGTTGTCAGTCACTTGCAAAGTTATCGTTCATCAAGTCCTCGAGTGACGACACCTCACAAATGGGTGAAGATGTCCTTGTATTCTCATTGTGAAGCTGTCGTCACTTGCAAAGATTTTGTTACATTGTTATAAAACAGTAAGTAAAAATTCGGTATCTCTCGTTCTTGATATTTTGGTGAATTACTCACTGTACTGTATTGTTTTTAATAATGCACCAATATGGTACAGGCTTGTTTGTACCTAGACCAATACTTTCTTACGACATATTTTTTTAATTTCTCATTACTTAAAGAAAATGTTCTTTATTCTTTGTTATGTGCTCTCAACGTAAACAATAAAAGCTGATTTTCAATTGACAGGAAAGTGGTACAATAGGTAGTGAAATGTGCCACAGCAATGCAGGTATGTGCAAGTGTTGGTAGCAAAGCAACTACCAATTTCAAATATTTTTGCCATTTATTGTTTTCCATGTCCCCCATATTGTTTCCCCCAACATTGATTTTAACCATATTAGCCTTTAATAATTTTAACAAATCAGGTATAATTTTGCATCACAATTTTTTGTACTAATTAACTGGGTACACTACTACTGAATAATTATAGCAAATTTTCTACTTTGTTATATTCTCCTAACCTAAACAACAGGTTTTAGTACAATAATGTAGCATTTATTAGAAGTACCGTCTTAGTATGTATAGTATGCCTACCTTTACAGTCTGTGAGTCTCTGCCTACTTATTATAAGTGAAGGTTTGTATTTTTTGTAAAATAAAATGCTACTAATACCTCTTTGACTTTTGGTTTCTGCAATAAATTAAGCTTACATCATGTACTCAGCAAAGATATTTTGTCTAGGTTGAGGCCCAGATCCAGGAAGACTGGCAGCTGTTGGTGCGAGACATCTACGCCTTCTACCCCCTGCTCATCAAGTACGTGGATCTCCAGAGGAACCACTGGCTGCGCAACAACATCAGCGAGGCGGAGGATCTGTACAACCACGTTGCCGAGATCTTCAACATCTGGTCCAAGTCTCAGTACTTCATGCGGGAGGAGCAGAACTTCATCTCGGCCAACGAGATTGATAACATGGTGCTCATCATGCCGACGGCTACTCGACGGTCGGCCACCACCACGGACGCGGGAGCGCCACAGGGCGGCAGCAAGGTGATATATGCCCGTCGGCTAGATTGGCAGACATTAATCTTAGTTATTGATGTCAGGTTTGTCAGTTTCAGTGTTGATATCATCAAAAATTAATTAATTATGTAAGAAAACTTAACAATTCAACAACAATTTGAGAGTGAAAGTTTGATGCTTGAGAGTTGGGCAAATACACTCACGTATTGCCTAGTTATAACATGCAATATTCTTGTTTGGCCCGTCTGTTGTTGATGGTGTTATTACCAACAGAGTTACCTTGGTCTGCTTTAAATTTAATGTCCCCCACTGGAAATCAGTTATGTGACTGAGTCAGTAGACTGTAAATACAAATTTATTTTTTATTTAATTCCACATAATATAATGTTCAAAAAGTAGTAAACGCGCTCCATCTCACACCATGCACAGTAGAAAACCAAGTTATTACTTAGCAACGGACAAACAAAACCTTAAAATCAAAATCTTACCCTCACATCCCTCAGCATAAAAAACAAGGCAAGGTGAAAGAAATAAACAAACCATAGATACTACTATACCTCCACCCGTAGATGTGCTACTCTCTGCAGGCGACATGAAGAACTGTTTGAGACTAGTGGCGGTGCGCCTTGCTCGGACTTTTAACTAACTGAGGTTATGTGGTAATGCAGTTCCCTACTATTTCTACTTATTATTCTGAAATATAAAAACTAAATTTACTAACAATGTAACTACAAAAATAGAACACATGGTTAACAATAAAAATATATTATTTATTGAAATACAAGACAATTTGTATACAATCACATTTTTCATAGTTATTAGTTATAAAATAAATAATAATATATTCAAAGAACATGGTATAAATTACAACATGATTAACATAACATGATGGAAATACAAACATGATTGTGAAGGGATTTTGATATACGCGGAAATCAATGTACCCGGGCGAGTAGGTAGTGAATTAGGGATGACGAAACCCGACTTTTTTTATGACCCGGGTACCCGTCCACTTTACCCGCGGGTTACCCGGGTAGTAACACAAAAAATCGTGTGTGGTGTCTAATGGACTAATATCTCGGACGTAATGCTGTTCTGATTGATTGATTGGATATTGCTTTACGTCTCATATTTATGCAACTTGGCTAATCGAGACGAAGGGAGGGACGTAAGGGGAGACGCGGGGGACAAGGGGTGGACAGGCCTGCAGCCACAAGCGTTTGGGGAGGGCAGGGGTTCCCCCACGTCGTGGTCGTCTCCGTCTGTGTCATCATCCGTTCGTGTTGTCATTGTCGTCGCCGTCGGGGAGGTAGTCAAAGGGAAGGGGAAAGTCCCCGACGACGACCCAGAGCTCGCCATTAGTTTCAGGGAGAAAAACTCCTCTAATCACGGGCCAAACCACGAGAAGGTTGCGAGTTGGAATTTGATGGCCCAATGCTGTTCTGTAAACAATGACGTGCTGATGAAGTAGTATTTCATAATCACGAAAGAAAGAGGAACAGCAGCGAGCCGAGATAACACTCACGGTTCGTTACATGTTTTATATCTTGTCAGTCACAGTCAAGTCAAGGTCACAATGCGTTGGCGCGGGGCGTGGGAGGGTGGGGGGGCTGGAGCCCGAATGATAGTAAACATGATAAGGAAAGGCAATTATCACCATGGGTGATAGCTTTTAAGTTTTGAATTCTAGCAGATTGAAAACATAAGTGATGTTGTGACTGGTAATTATTTACGCGGTATAATCTCTGGAAGATCGCATGAGCAGTTAGGCAGGAGGGGTGGGGGGGGCATACTCAGCACACTACAACAAGTCGGCGGCATAAACAAAGGACATTATAATTCAGAAGAAAAACGCCGTCAATAAGCACAAAAGATAATGAGAAAGCGCATGTTTACATTAGCCTTACGCCTGAAATGTGACATCTCAATTCAGGAACTGGGTTAGTGATGATAGATAGTGATGTAAGAAATTCATAAAACCTGACAGTGATCAGACATGTCTCTTGTCCAATGTGGTATTATTGTACCCGTTACGCCATCTGTCTTCATGGTAGCTGGTGGCGGGTTGACTTCTTGGATGTCACAGATGTAGTCCTCATGGCGTCATCTTGATGATCATAATGGTATGCAGGGCTCAAAAAATACCATGCCCGAGATGACCGGGGCATGTTAAAAAGTAGTCGGGCACGTAGATTATTTTCCCACATGCCCGTCTAGGCATGTGGGAAATCTCTCACTATCGCCCGCGCTTAGCCCTTAGCTCTCGCAGCCTGGGAAAAAAGATAAGTCCACTTGTCCAGTAACAGGCCCCATGCGTGGTGATTGCAGGCCATTAAGATAACACTCACTGTTCCTTGCGTCTGGTTTATATCTTGTCACAGTCTAGTCAAGGTCACGATGCGTTGGCGCGGGTTGAGAGGGCTGGAGCCTGAATGCCAGTAAACAAGATACGGAAAGGCCAGCCTTGGTCATCTTGGTCTTCATAATGGCATGGTAGTCTTCACTCTTCATGTCATCTCATCTTCTTGGATGTTAATGTGTTATAGTTGGCCGATTCATACAGCCATTAGCAAGAAACTGCCTACGGGCTATTCCGTAGAATTAATTTAAAACTAATAAGGGCATAGCCTAGCAATACTCGTCCAGGGCCCTTTCTCACCTTTGATGGTCAATGATAATCACTTTCTATATTGATTGGTCAGTACATTGAAACATTTTATTATGCCTCGAAATTATTGCCTTCGAATATTGTAGGCCTACATACCCTAATTGCCATGTGACTTTCACGTGCGTTTCTAAGACTTTTGTTTTATCAATATTTTGAAGTAAACAACTGCTATATCGGCCAATAATCGATTAGTCGCGCAAAAAAGCGACGATAACACTCTGATGCTCGGACTTTGAACTACTGAAACTCGAAACAAATGAAGGAACACTGCCACACGATTTAGCATTGCTCTTTCAGCACCCTGAAACAAACCCATCACCTGCCATAAGTTTAGGGAACAGTAGAAAATTGTATTTGTGATGTCCGAGTATTGTACTAGGCCCAATTTATTAGGAGGAAAATTTTAAGAATTTTAGTTTTAATATATTTTATATTATGTAGCAAAAATATGTAAAATAACATCATTACTGAAAATATATTGATGTTTTTATTTACACTCTTTTAACATTCAAAGAAAAGGACAAACATTGATTTTACGGTTCAAATATTTATGATTTGCCCGAACAAAATATTTTCTCATTTAGATTTTGAAAATTATATGCCCAGCCCCTCTTAATAAATACCAATGGCAAATAGCAGCTGTTTATGTCATGAGAGTGTTGTGTTTCATAGGGATAATAAAGTAGGCTGAACTTGATTATCACTATTTATTAAATCAAACAGCACAAAACAAACCAACTTGTTACTCGCCATGTTTACCTCCCCCACCACCTTTCAAACCCCATGCACTAAGACGGTGGCGGTCTGTTTGAATTACACCACACAGAGTTTTATAATTGGTGTCTTTTTGTTTTGAGCGTAGAAGAAGAAGAAGCATCGTGACAAGAAGCGAGATAAGGACAAGGAGCTACAAGCTAGTCTGATGGTTGCCTGTCTCAAGAGGCTGCTGCCCGTGGGTCTCAATCTCTTTGCTGGCAGGGAACAGGAGCTTGTTCAGCACTGCAAGGACCGATACCTCAAGGTGATAATATATATTAGTGTCACTGTCACATACATAGCAGTTCTGTACTTTGAGCTACAAAACTCATCATTTTCTAGCTTTTTGTTCTATTCCGTTTTATTCTTTATTGAAGACTGCTTCTATGGGCTATTAACTATCAAACAATTGATGATACAGTAGTGGAGACACCATTGAAACATTTAAAGTAGTGATGTCCAACTAGTGTGTTTAGTTGATGAGAAGACATTACATAAATGAGTTTTAATTCTAGGTAAAAAATAAAAATAAATAAGTTGCATCATAATATGAGAATTGTATTGATTTATTACTAGGTATCTAAAACTAGTGTTCTGTTATCATCTGTACCTCCCATGCTAGCATTAATGTATAGTGTTTCTTCAATAAATGTATTACCTTTTAGTGGTCCCAACGAAAGAATGCAGGTGGCTCTATTCCCAACATAACAACTTTGTCAATTATATTCACGCTAGTTCAGCATGGATCTTGCACACGGAGGAACTCTGTGATCTAGCACAGATAATTTTTGCTTGCGTTGGTAAAATATATTTCTCTTTCATACTCAAAGGCTCACCGCGAATTCATTCTTCCCTCACCACTACCAAGCATCTGCATTCTTTTGTTGGAGCAAGTATACAACAATAAAACTTAGTCACAAGGTGTTGTTTGGTTTAAGCAGAAGTTGTGCATTGCATAGTTTCTTTGGTCTTCTCACAATAACACTGTCTCGTCGGTGCACAGAAACTGGCTGAGTACGAGGTGGCAGAGTTTGCCAAGACGCAGCTCACGCTCCCAGACAAGATCGACCCGGCTGACGAGATGTCGTGGCAGCATTACCTCTACTCAAAGCTCGGCCAGAAGAAGGAGGGGGAAGAGATCAAACCCGTCAAGGTTGAAGATCTCGTCGAGAGGATCGTCGCAATGGCCAAAGTGTTGTATGGCCTGCACATGGTGAGTTGCACGTTCAACGGAAATTGTTGTCAATTACAAATGGGGCACAGTTGAGAAGTTGCTGTATACTCACATTATGATGTAGGTATATATATTATATTCCATCTCTGTCTTATGTATAGCCTACCGGTAATATATTTTTATGGCTATGTATACAATTTGATAATTAAAGTTAATCTAGGTTATTTTTTAACTGCTCGATAACCAACAATTTTGCCATATTTTACACTCAGTTTCAATATTTAATCTATACAAGAAACTGAGTAGGCCTACAATTGTTAGCTTGATCATCAGTATTAATATGATTGTACCGGTTTACAATATTTACGATAATAGTATGTAATAATAATAAATTCCTAATTTTTTCCTGATACCTCCTCATGTTTTTAAATGTTAGAAAAAATATTTAATAGGTAGACTGCATACATAACCAATGCTCTTAATGGGCACTACCACTTCAAAATGCTTAAATTGGGCAATTTGTTTGTAGCAAATTTGTATTTTCTTATTTTACATTAAATTCTAATTGATATCTTGTCATGTTTTGTGTCCTTATTTACTCTAAAGTTATATTTTGCTTTTAGTGTTCTACCAAATTTCACTTGCATTAATTTTATGCGCATAATTTTGTTTTGAGCCAGCTTTGCAATACCACGACTACCTATCTTATAAATGCTATCTTTTTAGTAAAATTGTCATTTCTAGCCATTCTAGCTAAATAGTATTTCATCAATTAAAACACAGAATTTTTAAATTAGAAATTATTTTGTTACTAAAAGTAGAAACTAGAAACAGTAGTAAATCCTTTTAAATTTAAAAAAAAATCATAACACATTATAACTAACATTAATGTTTCTACATGCCATTATTTATTTTGATGTTTTCGTAACTTCATCAGTGTTTTAAGTAACAAAGTAACATCCTTCATTATTCTTATTATTTGGCATTCTAGATTGACCACCCTCAGCAACAAAGTAAAGACATCTATCGTTCAGTAGTTTCCACACAGAGGAAGCGTGCAGTCTTAGCCTGCTTCCGGCAGGCGTCCCTGCACTCACTGCCAAGGTACACCCACCCTACCCACCCTCGTGCGTGCCCGTGGTGTTGTGACCCTCACTAACCTTTAACACTTACATGTACAAGATGGTCCCATACCCGTCCATTGATGTGCGCTTGTTTTACACACTTACAAGTTTTTTATTTTAGTTGTGCTGTATTGCTTTTTCTTTTTCCATCAAACAATGTCCATAATTTACAAAGTATTTGCAATGTGAATTTTATTTAATTCAGAATTATTTATTTATTTATTACTAATAGCGGCTATTCTATAGTCAGAATTTTTAATGTTTGCTTATGTTTTATCTCCCGACCTGTCACTTGTCTGTTATCAACATTTCATAAATGAGATTATTAAAGTTAGAACAATGTTCAAAAAGATGTGTCTTGCCCGGGAAATCGAACCCGGGTCCTCCGCCTTTACGTAGTGATGCTTTCCCTTACCAAGTATAAGCTAGGCTATCGGGGCACTCAATTGCTGTATGTGTGATTTAACTGATTTTATACATGATGTCATGATGTCTTTAACCAAGCGCATCTTGTAAAGTAGTCCAAGATGACCAGTTTTTCTTTCTTTCAAATTTGTTGTGTCATGTCGAAATACGTTTGAACTACCTTAATACTCCTGGTTAATTATCTGTGCACATCTTTTGTTCTGGGAAACTCAATTACCTATAGTTACTAATCTATTTTCAATAATTCAAGTATACTGTTACAAGTGAACGTAAGCATGTCTTTGTATTCTAAAGAAATGCTGTGTAATATGTGTTCACCACTTTTATTAGCAGTGTACTATAAATAATCCTTTCATATATTTGTATGTCTTGGACATGCTTTAGAAACATAAACATGAATGATGATAACACAAAGTAAGATAACATTGGCCTTGAGTGTTTCCACAACATATTAAGGACTTGCCCCTTCATGCGCAAAGATTTACCGGTAAAAAGTTGTGCTCTCATTAAAACTAAAGAACATAGGGATATTTATATGTTAAACCATTTAAAGGTGTATGCACAAAGACAGTTGCGTCTGCAGACTTGCTTTCGCAAATTGTTAGATGTTTGCTGCACCTCTGGACGTGCCACAAATGTAGATGCCTTCCTTTGTTTGTATCAGAAATTAAATGTTTTAAATAACATTATACACCAACATAGCGAGCGCAATAAAGGCCAGAAATGTGAAAGATGAGTAAAAATGGCAAAAAGGTGTTTTTAAAATAAAATCAAGTTATTTTAACTTGCTTCCTTTTGCACAAAACTGCTTTTGATAGCCTATTGTCCAGTTGATCATAATAACTATAAGTTTCATATCCCAAAATACTCTTTAACTTCTAGAATAATAATTTATTCATGATATTTGGGACATGTTTTTGCATGCATTTCGTTCCCATGGATCTACAAACATTATCGTCGGCGTCCATCTTTTCGTCCGCAACTTGCGCCCACAAGTCTTTGTGCATGATCGGGTTGACCGGTGCAGTAACCTAACATGTGAAAGTGTTTGTGATTGGGGAAAGAAGAATGGAGACTAACAGCTTACCTTAAACGTGATAGGCAGCTGCGTGAAACTGGCTGGTTAACATTGTAAATATTTATGTTAACCAGCCAGTTTCACGCAGCTGCCCATCACGTTTAAGATAACTAGATAAGCTGTTGGTCTCCTTTCTTTTTTCCCCAATCACTAGAGTTAATGAGAAATGGTGATATAAAAACCCAAATTTGGTTTAAAAAAAAACAAATTTTGTGTTTTTCGCGATTTCAAAAAAATTTACAAAAACGTTACTAAAAAATCCATTTTTTTTTTTAAAATTGTACCCACTGTTATTTTGGTATACTGTTTTTGCGGAAGCCATTAAACACGCCGTTACTTTGGAGGTCTATTTCCGTGAAGCCCGTGACATGGTACCGCCTACCGCACGCGTAATATTCTTTTTGGACCGGCATCTCCACATCGCCTCACATTTTGCACACTAAAAGGTTTAATTTCGCAATTTAATTTGCGTTTTGATCAGTTTGATACAATTTTGTTCGTTATTTTGCGCTATACGCGAAATTCGCATTTTCAAAATGTGTTTTTTCCATCTCTAAATGATGTAATTCGTCGACAATATTACATATAATATATTATTAAATTCGCGAATTTCATCACCATTTTTCACTACCTCTACCAATCACAAACACTAACTTAGCCGATAGGCATGCTATCACAACTAACATGTGAAAGTGTGTGACCTAACTAGCATGTCCTGGCATGGTCTAACAGCATTCAATCAAACCCAAGTCAAAGACCTCGGGATGGAAGAAGGTTCTGTCCGCTGCTCGACGCAGAGCTGCCATCGCTTGTCTGCGTTGTGTACCGCTCTACACTCTACGCAGGTAACACTAACACACTCATTAACTACTAATTGATTATTTTTTTTTTTAACATGTGATAAAATTAGAACCAAATTATCATAAATGTAGAGCGAGTTTTACTTCTACTATTCCCTTTTGAACTTATGATTCTTGAAACATTAACTTACTTATGGCGTTTTCCATTGGCCGTACTCAGGTCGCACTAGTGCACCCTAGTCCGCACTGGATTGCCACTTGTCTTTTCATTTGTTCAGTTTTGTAATGTTATTCAAGTGGAGGTTGACAACATTGACATCTCTGCACTCGCCGAGTGCATGCCAATGGAAAACGCCATTAGTTTGAGATGCTTACTCAAAGCTAATCGGATCACTTCAGTTCTCAACCAGTCCTTACAGAAACTGGAGAAACTGGAAACGCTTGCCCTGAGATTTCAGATCACAGACTCCGATAAGTGATGTGATGATCTGTTGGGAGGCAAGGTTAGCAGATTTATAATCTTGTTTTAGCAGAAAATTGCATACTTTTCGAGTTGCCCAAGTGAGCTGGCCAAAGATTATCGTCAAGCGTCAAAGACTGTGGAAAAGAAACAGTCTGCAACTAATAAAGTTAATTCAGGGTTGCCACTTTCAAGGATTTTTAAGGTGTCTCAAGAACACCAGGATTTTATTTTCTACCATAATTAAAAATGCATGAAATTTATACATTACTTTTAATACAGCCTAAAAATGATCAACAATAAAAACATCATTAGCACCGGCTACTAGTAATAATAAACCCCGAAAACTAAAACGTTGATACATATTTCAAGAAACTTCAGATTCTTAGTCCAATGCAATAATATAAGTACCCACAGTTTTTTAAACTTACCAGAGATATAGGATACAAAGCTTGTTTCAAAGTGTCGGATGTAAAAAAACTTTTACGTCTGACACCACAATTTTCAATGTCTTGTACAATAAAGATAGCTTAATGAGTACCCACAGTTGCTTAAACACACCACAAATATAGGATACAAAGCACCACAATCTGACACGCTTTATTTTATGAAAGCCTGAAAATTTAGATAATTCGTTCATGTAATAATTTACGCAAAATACTAAATATCCATTTTCAAGGATTTCTCAGGATTTTTTAAGTAGTACCTCCCAAGGATAAAAGTAGTTACTTGGTGGCAACCCTGAGCTAATTACTTCATAATTTATTATTATTAGTGGCCCTTGACCTTGACCTTATCACCTCCAAATTTCCGATTACATTTTGGCGTTACGTGTACATTAGCAATCCCATATGATCCGGTCACGTGAGGGTTGGTGATTTGTACTGATCAGATGGGTTTACAAATCACAGGTTTTGTAAGAACCGATAGAATTAAAACTTAAAAGAGAACGCAAGATGAGAAATTAGTCAACTTTGATAATATTGGAGAAGGGTTGACAGGTTGGGAAAGCATAGAGAACATAAAGCCCAGCCTGAAGGGCTGGGGGCGACAAAACTTTTCACCTGCTGATGACAACTGCAGCTAATTTAAAGTTGTTTGTTACCTTAATACAACACTAAAAATCAGCTAACTACATACAAACAAAACACATAACCAAACCTGTGTTAGGGCCATGCAAGAAGTAAATTCTGCAAGCATGTTGTTGTTGTTGGTTATATGTTGTGAGTTTTGTTTGTATGTAGTTAGCTGAATTTTAGTGGCCACCATCGGCCTTAAGAGTCCCAGAAGGACGAAACGCGTCGTGGATTAAGGTAACAAACAACTTTTAATTAGCTGCAGTTGTCATCAGCAGGTGAAAGTTTTGTCGCCCCTAGCCCTTCAGGTTGAGCTTTATGTTTTCTATGTTTTCCCAACCTGTCAACCCTTCTCCAATATTATCTAAAGTAGCCGGTTGGCCTTTTCCACACTTGTAATTAGTCAACTTAGTTAGTCTTCAAAGTATAGAATTTATTTAATGTGTTATTTAGTATTAACTATTAAGTAGTACAATACAAGTTAATTACCTTGCCAATTTAATTTCAAAATATAAATAAACATGCACAAATATCTTACTATTATGCTAAGCTCAATTTTTTAATGGGCGTTTATTTTGCAGACATCGGGCAGTCAACATCTTCGTACGAACGTACCACGAGTTATGGTTGCAAGAAGAAAATGTTGGTCAGGAAATCATGATTGAAGATCTCACTGTAAGTATATTTTATTTATTAACTTCTATTCTGGCTCTCTCGTGTACATTGTACAGTAGTAGTGGCATCAAGCAGTTTATTTATCTGTTATTTGCAGTTGTTTTGCCATATTGTAACATGGCATTAAATTAATTTAGTACATTGTTATAATATAATATTGTATTTACAATTACAGTAAAATAGTTTCAATTTATCAGAAAAATGTATTATTATTATGTTAAAGTTTAGTGGAAAAGAGGTACTAACAGATATAATGACAAAACAGAACGGGTACAACAAAAATCTTGTCTTGTTACTTTGTTAGTATAGTTTTGTACAACATGTTTTGTTTTCTGTGTTCTCCTGTTGCCGTCCTTTGTTCCACTGAACTAGCGCAGCCTTTTGGTCTCCCATCTTATAACCCCTCGGTTGTGCTCCAGTCTGTTAACTTGTGTTTCAGCAATCATTTGAAGACTCTGAGCTTAAGAAGAGTGACGCTGAAGAGGAAGAGGGTAAACCCGATCCTCTACATCAGCTGGTGACGACCTTCTGCCGTGGAGCGATGACAGAACGGAGTGGGGCATTGCAGGAAGACATTCTGTACATGTCCTATGCAGAGATTGTTGCCAAGTAGGTCGATTACAATGTGTGTCGTAGACTTATTAGTAGTACCTCTGTGATGTATGTAGCCCAACATTACAAACGATTGTTGATTGTTTTATGTCTTGGTACTTACACATATGACTCAATAATGTAATCAGAAATTGAACTCAACAAAGGGTAGAACCAGTTGAAGATTGGTGTTATGCTGAATAAATCGATCTCCTTCCCTGTGCTGTCTTTTACCAGTAATTATTACATATTTACTCGATTATAGGTCGTCATCAAGTAATGGCTACACCCCTATTTGGACCACTCAAATTTTAAAGAGTAGCATCTAAATACTAGTATTAACAAATAGCTTTCCATAATGGCCATTTTGAACGTTTGGAACATGATAATTTTAATATAGCCTACCTGAGGCCTATACTCGCATAAATACAGTTATTTGCTAATCAATCAGTTTGGTTTATATTCTATGTTTTGGGAATGTGAAGGTTTGGTATCAAGAAACTACTACTTACCTTTAAGTTAGTATTTGTTTTTCTTTCTCCAAGCAGCATAATATTAATTGTGCACTCACTACAATAAAAATGTATTACATACTTAACAAGAAATTGCTCTTTAAGTATAGTGCAATAGATTAATAACATTCCTTCTCCAGGTCTTGTGGTGAGGAGGAAGAGGAAGGCGGAGAAGAAGAAGCAGGTGGTGGAGGGGATGAAGAGGGAGGAGCTTCCATACACGTAGGTTCATATTTTACTTCCTGTTAGAAATATGCTGTACTTCAGTAGTAACACAGTAAAAAAAATACTAAATGTAATTATTTACTTTGTTAATGCTCAAAGAGAACTATGGATAAACTAATGGTGAGTAAGTTTGTAATCAATTTAGTTTCATAACACATCAGTAGCTTCCCTTTGATATTAACATAGGTCTACAGTAGGCCTAAATAAATTTGGCTAAGATATGAAGTTACAAGATGGAAAAGAATTGGTAGTATACAAAACACATTAGGTACTAGGGTTATTTTTCTATCACTATTCACAGTTATATTTTGGGAGTTATTGTGAAAAAGTTTTTATAGACCATTTTTTACCCAATAATTCTTCAATTATTTTACGTTTTTATTTCTCTTAACGTTTGTATATCAAAAATAGACCAGCATATTTGTTCAGCCTATTACGTTTAAATTTTAAACTATTCAAATTATTCTTAATTAAAATATATATCAAATGCTTTTAATGTGGGCCCTGATCAAGTACTCAATCAATCAATGAAAATATCCTAATCAATTGGATCAATTCCAGGAACAAGAAATGGAGAAGCAAAAGTTGTTGTTCCATCAAGCCAGGCTGGCCAACCGAGGGGTGGCGGAGATGGTTCTACTCCATATCTCTGCCTGCAAGGGTGTCCCCAGCGACATGGTCATGAAGACGCTTGAGCTGGGCATTTCCGTTCTTAGGGGTGGCAACATTGACATACAGATGGTAGGTCATTTCTAAATCAAATGACGTGAAGTAAACTTCAAGCCAGATGTACCTCAAGCTACTGCTTAGATTTACGTAGTAGTTTGCTATGCGCTTTTAATTTTCATACACCAGTATTTCAAATTATGTCATCAGTTATGAAAAATCCTCAATTTAGAAGATCATTACCCGAAACAATCGATACTCAATTTTGAATTGCTGAATTTGAATGACTCGCACAAAAATTCTATTGTTATTTATTATTTTCATCACTACTGACTCATTGCTAAAAACAATTTTCAAAATGTGCCCTTCCTCCAACTTCTACTACTTTTTTTGTGTTGTCAACTTTATGATAGGTTTACCTTACGTTTGTTTTTCGTTTTGGGAGTGTGGAGGAATGGGTGTTTTTTGAGTTTGATGTAAATGTGCAAGGGTAGGTAAAACATTGAACATGTTATACAAACATATTAAATACTGATTTTTTATGAAATTATCAATCAATACACCTATAACATTATTTGTGATTTAAGATTTTCAAATGATAATTGATTTAACATGCATCAATGTTGATACTGAAATTTATTTCTAACATCAGCTCGTTACTCTGTATCGTTGTATGGTTTTGGCTGTATCTTACCTGGTTACTGTCCCACGTAGGGTATGCTGAACCACCTGAAGGAGAAGAAGGATGTCGGCTTCTTCACCGCTATCGCCGGCCTGATGAACTCCTGCAGCGTGCTCGACCTCGACGCGTTTGAACGCAACACAAAGGCAGAGGGTCTGGGCGTCGGCTCTGATGGGGCGGCCGGAGAGAAGAACATGCACGACGCAGAGTTTACTTGCGCGCTCTTCCGCTTCATACAGCTCACCTGTGAGGGCCACAACCTGGGTTAGTAAAGAAATATATTTCTTCTTCCATTTAATTTTTTTGTTTATTTGTATTTTAATTTGTTAGTTTATATTTGAAAGTTAAACACTTTAGTGGAAAGCAACTCTATTTTTTATTTTATTTTTATTGTATCATGAACTCTTCTAGCTTTAAAACTAAAATGCTTGCAAGGTTGTATTGCAGTGCATATATTCAGATTGATGGAACCTATAATGTTATAAAGGGTTGACACTTTCAAGGATTTTTAAAGTGTCTCGAGGATACCAGGATTTTCTACCATACGTAATTTTAAAAAAAATTAAATGAATACATTACTTGTAAGTTTTTAATATATTCTAAAATACGATCTACTATAGGTAATAAAAACATCATTAGCACCGGCGCTACTTCTAATAATAAACCACATGAGTAAAGACACGATGCTGAAAACTAAAAAATTGATACATATTCTAAGAAATCTATAGAATAATTCAAGTATGCACAATTTATTAAACTTTCCAGAAATATAGGAAACAAAGCTTGTTTCAAAGTGTCGGACGTAAAGCGGTGTCGACTTAAAATACTTTTATGTTTACTTCTGACACCTCGATCTGACACGTATGGAACCCTGAAAATTAAGATAATTCATTCACATAATAATACGCAAAATACTTAATATCTATTTTCAAGGATTTCTCAGGATTTTTTAAGTATCTCCCAAGGATAAAAATAGTTACTTGGTGGCAACCCTGTATAATATAGCTATGTTATTTTCCTGTTTATTTTATTTATTTTGATTATGTCATCATGCATCTAGCCACCCCCCCAGTAGAGACAATGCTATGCCTCCCTTTCATTACTGTCCCAGTTTCGTAAGCTATGTATATTGCTTGCTAGACAGACTTGGCACCCCCTCATGTTCTTCACTGTCTTCAATGTCAGGCATTTCTACAAATTCTCTCTGTTCATTTCTGTTCTTCGTCAATCTCTCCCCGTAATTTTTCCTTTCTGGTACGCTCTTTTTAATTTGGTCCCTCCATTTATATCTCTAGGGTGCCCCCATCCCCCCCTAGCTTCCCCCCCTCCAAAATGTTCATATTCTCTTCTTGATATTTCTATTTATGTTACCATTTTCAGTGTAGTGCAATTTCCAAGACAGATGGTTGGTGCCACACATAGTATCTTGATTGCATTCTAAATTTTACTGTTACATTTCATTATTCATTCACCATGTTAATGTTTATTTTCTAATAAATTTTAAAATCCTGATGAACCCCAAATGCATTTTTATTTATTACACTGACAAAAATCTATTTCATGATGTAATATTGATTTATTTAATTTACAGAGTGGCAAAACTACCTAAGGACACAAGCTGGTAACACAACAACAGTAAACGTAGTCATCTGTACTGTCGATTATCTGTTGAGGCTACAGGTAAGATTCATGTTACTAGGTTATGTCAACTAGCCTATCATTATTCAATATTCATTAGATATGAAAATGATTCATTATTTTACAATCTCTGGCATACTGCTTTTCGGTGTTGATGGTTGTATTTTCTTCACCTGATTAGGAATCCATTATGGACTTCTACTGGCACTACTCAAGCAAGGAACTGATTGATCCAGCAGGAAAGGCCAACTTCTTCAAAGCTATTGGTGTAGCCAGCCAAGTGTTCAACACCCTCACTGAAGTAATTCAGGGTCCTTGCACACAGAATCAACAGGCATTGGCTCACTCTAGGTAAACTGGCATGCACACATTACACAATAGTTTGGAGGTGGATGATAAAAAAAAACAGGGTGCAGTACCGTGATAAGTTTCGAGAGCAAGGCAAATTTAGAGAGGCAAATGCTTCTAAAATTCTTTGTTCTGATGGTGTGACTTAATTAATACTACAATACTAGTTGGTTTTCTTCTCAAAGCTCTCCCCAAATGTATTAAACTTAGTTTCACTTAGTGTCAATAAGGAAAGAAATCAATAAGATAATAAAAAGTCAAAGAGCACTGTATGTAATGTCCAAAAACACTTATTTAAATTAATACTTGTTCTACTAGTTTCTTTTTTATAAGACTGTGTATTATTCACCAATCTTATACATGAGTCCATTCAAATGTTATATTAAAACGGGCGTTACAAAATTAATGCACAGAAGTTTAATAATAATATAGTAGTAGGCAAATCCCAAAAAGATAGAACTGTTCGTGCTTTGCCTGTGATTAACACTCGGAATCAAAGAAGTGACTCTCTGTGAAACCCAGTCTCTATTGTGTGTCCTTCAAAACAACCCTAGTGTTTGGCATCAAGTGTCGTTTTGTTCCCAGGTTGTGGGACGCAGTGGGAGGTTTCCTCTTCCTGTTCTCACACATGCAGGACAAGCTGTCCAGAAACGCCAGTCAAGTGGATCTGCTGAAGGAGTTGCTCAACTTGCAGAAGGACATGATCACAATGATGCTGTCTATGCTTGAAGGTGTGTTTTATTTGTGTACTTTCAA
The DNA here is from genome assembly GCA_024449915.1 of Sweltsa coloradensis. Classification (NCBI taxonomy): domain Eukaryota; kingdom Metazoa; phylum Arthropoda; class Insecta; order Plecoptera; family Chloroperlidae; genus Sweltsa; species Sweltsa coloradensis. The sequence continues at coordinate 193,525 of JAMZAV010001196.1, forward strand.
CCATCTCCCCTCATAACCTATGGTGTAGTTTCTATGTACACTTTTGTTCTCCAATATGTATTGGAATTTGAAATACAATTTATTAATTTTACATCCAAGATTTATTTTAAATAGGATTTAAAGTCAAAATCAATAAAACAATAATACAACCATCAAATTGTTTTTGGTTGACTTCAAAGCAGAGTTATTTATGTAAGATGATGAGATAAACAAATTGGAAGATACTATATCATTGTGTAACAAAAATGTATGTGCCAGGCCTACTTTAAAATTATTAGTACATATTGTTGGAAGATGGAGTAATGTGGAAATGATTGTGATAATTACTAGTTGAAATATTAGTATGAATGTGAGTTCCCATTTTCTGTAATATTTGTTATCTTACTGTAAATTGATTGCTTTGGATTCATTCACCATGATCTTATCATCAGGTAACGTGGTTAATGGAACCATTGGTAAGCAGATGGTTGACACATTAGTGGAATCCGCTTCCAACGTAGAGCTGATTCTCAAATACTTCGACATGTTCCTAAAACTGAAGGACCTGACATCTTCTCCAAGCTTCCAGGTACGTTCGTAGAACATCTCGAGCTACCTTGACATGCAACCAAAACCCTTCAGTTTCATTGCATGATTAAAATATGCCTGTATGTTTACAATATAGTCCATTTACATAATGTGTATTTTATAGGGTCTCTGCTTGTTCTGTGTAGTAGGTCTGTCAATGTAATGTTTTGTTTCACACATATTATTTGGGACGCACCAGAACTTTCTTATGTTGGCTAGAATACTCTTGAAATTTTGTGAATTTTTGTTCTGCAAGATGAGCTTTTATTTGTGTGCGTACCTTCTATTGTTCCCGGACTAGTACTTGCATCCTCTGCTAATTTTTTGCCTTGAAGTTCTATCTCCCAGTCCCACCTAAGCATGATTGATTTTATAAATACATATTAAGTGTCTGGTCATACCTTGTACATTGATGTCCCTGTCTTTTATTGCCTATCAAATCTTTCATCACTTTTTCTTTTCTTTATTTTATTGACTTGCTTGCTGTATTTTGTTTTCAGTCTATGCCCTCTACTCCAACTACACCAATTTCAATCAAAGTAAAATAATGATTTATTTACTAAATGTTTATTTCATCTTTTTAGGAAATTGACCCTAATAATGAAGGATGGGTCATGCCAAAGGAGTTCAGAGAAAAGATGGAACAGCAGAAAAGTTATACAGCGTACGTAATGTTATTTTGTACCTTGTATACCAACCAAGCAACCAATTACATTTCAGTATAATAATTTAATATTTTTATAGTTAAATAATTGAATTAAATAATTTATAAAATTAAATTCGTATTCAGAGTCTACCCACTCAGTCACATAACTGATAGTTAAAATCTAATCTTAATATTTACATCAGTTATAACTAACGCCAACATTTCTTGTGCTCTGAATCAATGCTAGTATGTGTACGTGATATGATCTTTGCAGGGAGGAGATCAACTTCCTGTTGATGTGTTGTGAAACGAACCACGATGGCAAGATCGACTACATCGAGTTTGTTGACCGGTTCCATGAGTCTGCGCAAGAGATTGGTTTCAATCTGGCTGTGCTGTTGACGAACCTCTCTGAACATATGCCCAACGAGCCTAGGTATGTCCAATTCTGTTGATTTATGCATTATTCATAGTTCATAGTCATAGCAATTGTTGTTGTTGTCAATTTAATATACTTATATCAAAGTTTTTAAGGTGGTCCGATCTGTAATACCTACTCCAAATAAAATCACTGTTGAAGGTTGAACAAGTTCCAGAACAAAGTTAAGAATAATTTAGATAAAAGGCACTTGTAGTTGTAGGTTGACTGCCCACTGTTGTATATTAGTTGTAAAAGTGAAAACATAAATATAATACAAAACCAACCAATATTTTATTGTGAATATGTAGAGTATTGCCTTTTATCTTGGCAAATTTTATTAATGCCATCTAGTTGAACTTCTTAAAAATTCCCCTTCTCCTGAATAAAGTAATCTTTTTTTGTTCATATTCACAATTATTTAAACTTAACCATTGCTTTCTTCTCAGACTGGCTCGCTTCCTGGAAACAGCTGGCAGTGTCCTCAACTACTTCGAGCCCTTCCTGGGCCGTATCGAGATCATGGGCGGCAGCAAGAAGATCGAGCGAGTCTACTTTGAGATTAAGGAAGCCAATATCGAGCAGTGGGAGAAGCCTCAGATTAAGGTACCTACGTGACCCTCTTTGGGATCATTACCATGAAATACATTTATTTATTTATTTATTTATTTATTTATTTATTTATTTATTTATTTATTTATTTATTTATTTATTTATTTATTTATTTATTTATTTATTTATTTATTTATTTATTTATTTGCATTCTTTCAGTTAACATTATTGACCATGTTACATTATTTGTAAGACTTTCTTATTTCACTCATAAGTCATAATAATGTCATGACATTTGAGTATTGAAAGTTATCCTGATAAAATAAATTATAACTAGATCGGTATACAATACAACAGTGCCTATTGTAGACAAAAATAAATAGGTACTATACATATTAGTTTAGATTGGAGACGGGTTGACAGGTTGGGAAAGCAGCAGCAGCAAAGCAAAGCACCTGTCAACCCTTCTCCAATCTAAACTAAACTAGCCATTTGGCCTTTTTCAAACTAATTGAACGTACTATACATATTACCTAGTTAGACTGGAGAAGTGTTGACAGGTTGGAAAAGCAATACACAACAACAACAAACATAGGGCACGTTCCGTATGATGATAACTTGCATGCTTGGGCGTGCCCAAAGCATTCCGTAAACACCGCCGCCATCACAACGCCCGTAACGCCCAATGTTAAACCTCGGGCATCTTGGGCATGTCTGGGTGTTGTGGGCGCGTTGGAGCATCATTCGGAACGTACCCATAGTTGTTCTTTTTGTTTGTCGTGAGTAGGTCTACTATACTTATTATTTGTTTGTGGCTTATCGTCTCTATTATTGCAATATTGCTATTCCACATGATGGGTAGGTGGGGGTGAAATGCAACTACAAAAAGGTTAAAAACCCATGCCTTAAGTGGGATTCAAACCCATGTCCTTTGGAGTAATTTTCTTTGAACCTGCGCCCCAATCGCACTCAAAACATAAAACATGATTTTATTCTATGATTTGATTTTTAACCCATTGAAACAAAGCGGTATGTGTGAAGGATGAGTCAAACAGCTGGTTCTCAGCATATTATTTCTATTGAGTCAATGTATAGTAGATTATAAAGAGGTCAATTATAAAACTGTTGTGTCAACCTTTCACTGACTTTCTCTCTTCCAGGAATCAAAGCGAGCCTTCTTCTATTCAATCGTAACTGAGGGCGGAGACAAAGAGAAGTTGGAGGCGTTTGTCAACTTCTGTGAGGACGCCATCTTTGAAATGACTCATGCGAGTGGGCTGATGCCAGCAGAAGATGCGTCGGGAGGCGGAAAAGCTAGAGAAGCATCTTACAAATTCATGGATGAAGATGATGAGGAACGGTATGTCTTTTAGTTTTTATTAGGAATCTTTTTAAAACTGTAAAAGTTTGCTGAAATAGGATGGATGGTACATTTTACCAAACTTTCTACTCAGCTGTAGATGAGTTTCTGAAGGATATAATTTAGAGATGGTCCGATTCCAGATTTGACCGATTCCGATTCTTAAATTATTGTGTGTGATTCCGATTCTTATACTAACCAAGCTTAGACATAGCCTGTAAATAAACACAAATATATACTAGTAGGAAGGTTCGCTACAAGAATAATGAAAGGAATTATATTAGGGGTGTACGAAGCTTTGAAATTATCGAATCCGAATAGAATCTTTTAGTATTCGAATCCGAAATTGTAAATTTCAAAGTATTTGAAAGTGGTGCAAGCGTGCGACCAAGTCGGATCTTTTCAACAGAAACCTGAATCAAATAGCCTAAAAATATGGGTATCGCGATTCTAACGATTATTAGTGAATCGGTGGAATCGCCGGAATTGGTTTTGGAATCGTCCCATCTCTAATATAATTATATTATCTGTTGTGGCTGGGCTTTGGTAGTAGGCCCTAAGTAATTTCTTGAAGTATTGATTCTGCACAACAATTTTTGGAGAAAATTTATTTATGCCTGGATGAAACAAATCACAGAAATGAAAGTCATGCGTGAACTTGCCTTTATCAACAAGGTATGTACTGGTACATATCTACTGAAATAGTATAAATGTTATTTTATTGCCTAGCCGAGTTCAAATGTGCACGCACTCCCTCTCCTTAATTTAAATCTGTGCTTGTGTTGTTCCTTCTGATGTGCTCAATTGTCTTCTTTGAACAATGTTTGCAGGGCGGCCAAGGACCCCATCAGGAGAGGAATCAATGCTGCCAAGGATGTCGCTCACTTCTGCTTAAGCATGCTATCGCCTACAAACATCAAGAACAAGATTGCTGAGCTGCAACAGATGACTTTTCCCGGAAATCTTCATTGGTTTCTTCAAGATGATCTTCTATACATTCTACTATTCTGGATTTGGTGTGACCGTTGTTATTCGGTAAGTGTAATTTGTGATGTGATTAATTTTTTGTGGAAATCCAGAATTTCTCAGATATGTTTTTTGCACAACAGGTTTCTTCTTTTATTGTGTTTTGTTTGCCGTTTGATATTAATTTTAATATCGATAATTGTACGTGAAATTGATTATTGGTCAAAAAGAAAAGAATGTTTGTAAATATTGATCGATAATCAAATTCAAAAAATCAAAATAGGACTACCCTTTTTACAAAAAACATATTTCAGGTTTAGGGTTTAGCCTAGGGCCTACCCTACCGCACCACCGTGGATTTAGATCTGAAGCAAAGATCTGTAAAATAATAATTAAAATATAACTTGTAGGCCTAAACTTATACGTATCAAAATTCAAAAATCATCATCTGAATCTATGCAATCCCAACCTTATTAAAGGATGGGGAAAATATATCAATTAATGTAGTGAAGTGCAGGAATGAAGATAGTTGCAAAATGAGCGGTTAATTGGAATTTTAGGGATGAGTTTCTGGCTATTATGGATAATAAATTTCTAACACTAAATTGATCATTGATCATTATGAGAAACATTCAAATTGATTGATATATTAATTATCAAAAAATGGCATCCCAAGAATGTTTTGCTATAAGAGTAGGCCTAGGCCCTACGCACTTTGTTGTTAAGACAAATTATAATATTTTCTCTTGATTTAATCAAACCATTAACATATTATTGTTGTTCAACCATGCCTTCAATGAAGAGAGTTGATAATAATAATATGGTAAGTTATAATTGTTTTGTTCCAATAAAATATTTATCAACACAAACATGGCTCTTAATACACTGTACTCTTCAAACACAGCAAGAATTCCACAATAGGGATAATAAATACGCACATACATTATCTATGACAACACACTAGGCCCTAACGTAAACTGTGCACCGAGAGACTTATTGTTATAATAGAGGCAACTTAAGAAATCGAGTTAAATCTACTTTATATATGTATAAAACAGCATATTATCTAGGTGGTAGCATCTAGCTTTTCCAATTTGATGTTGATTTTTAATTTGAGGTGAGAGGTTTTTCATTACCTTTTTAGTGGTTTCACTTTTCACACTAGCCTATGGCAACTCTAGATGTACCAATTTGATGTTGCTTTAAATTGCAATAAACTGCATCGTTACAAGTAATTCTCATATATCAACTTTAGGAGACACATCTGTAATATATAATACCTATCAATATCATCCATCATTATTCATCATTAAAATAGAGTTCATTATTAATTACGTTTGTACGTTTCTTTTTTACCAATGCAATCACTAAAGCATCACTGTTTTTATTGCAAGGTAAGTGCTGTCATAGACACTTCTTACCATATTGCTTCAATAACAAGTAATAATTTGGTACCAGTAGAATATAATTTGCCTAACTTTACAAAATAGATGTGGAATTTAGAACACACAAAATAAATCTACCAAAGATCAGTAGGTATTGTCAAGTGTAGAGTAGGTCTATAATTAAAACTATATTTTGTTGTGATAATCCACTCAATTGATAAGAGATCACTAATGAGTAATGCACCCACTTATGCACATCACACAATAAGTGAATATATTAGACTCCAAAGACATTACTGACAGATATACTCGATCGCAAGCCAATACTGAATTCAAGCCAACCTCTGATAAAACCAAACTTTGAAACAACTGCCTGTTACATTGTAGGTGTACTATAGTATAGTTCATATAGTATACTACGACATAAGTAAGTGTACTACATATAATATAGTACACTTACCTAAGTTTGCCACCGTGCATTTTTAAATGGTATAATTGTTGCAAAAATTGGAGGCTCGCAATCGGCTATACACGGTACAGTACGTTCTCAGTATTTTGTCACAATATTAGGTAGGCCTATGCAAAATGCAAATATTGCTTTAGTTGCTTGCAATGTACATAGCTAACTATTGTCACAGCTAGTGTATATGTGTATATGTATGTATTTTCAGGTGCCACTCTATGCACCAATATTGAATGTAACATGTGACGCTGAAATAAATAAATAATAAATAAAAATATTTGCTTGAAGCTTTTAAAAGTGAAGAAGATTTTAATACTATATATAATAATAATAGCATATGCTTGATAACCATTGAATGTTAATGATCCCACTATGTAAGAAAATGGTTAAATGCTGAAAGAAGGAGGCTGGTATGGTTGGATTTGTGGCTTACGATATGTGTATTCATGGTATATTTTTTTACGATTTAAATTACAAGATTGTACTAGATATAATCATTCAATGTATATGGATCGTCTACAATTTTACTCATGTTCGGTTTGATTTACAATGCCAATAGGTTTGTTTTCCATAGGTAGAGGCAGGTATTTACGCTAAAAACGAATTTTCAACGCTCAAAACCGTTAATTATAAATAATTTTCAACACCAATTCACCACTTTTGGGCAGTAAAAAACAAAGATGAAAATAAGTTCCGCCACTAATAGTACCTGTATCTGAATTCCCATAACTACATTTTATTGCAATCTGCAAGTTCTTTAAAAGATTTCACACCTAACTTTTTTTAATATCAGGGAGGGGGGGGGGGGGACAGATTTATAGTTTTCACCTAGACGTTGAATTATTTTCACTGCCAATTCACTGCTTTTAGGCATAATAAAAACAAAAATTTACTTTTATTTTCACCCCAAATACCTGCCTCTGCCCATAGGCTAACATTGTCACTGTGTATTGGTTTCAGTTACCTGGTGCGCGTGTTGATGTCCCTGATGCGAGGCCCGCAGGTGGAGGATGTGGTCGAGGAGACGAAGGAAGAGGAGAAGAGTAGCCCTCTACGAGCGCTGCCTGCACTGCCCGATCGCCGGAAGAAGCTCCGCCGGACAGATGCAGGCTTTTGGACTAGACATCAACAAGGAAGACGGACAGATGAGCGTTCAGCCTCATGAGGGCACGCCGCACGTGTCGCCTCAGTCAAGCCTGGAGGAAGGGGGAGAGAGTTCGACCGAGGAGGGGAGAGAGGGGGAACACCCCAAGGCCGAGGGAGGGGAGGACGGAACACTCACGCTGGCAGATCTTCTGGGGTGAGCTCACACCTTACAACCTTGCTTTGGTTGTTTGTGTGGGATAAATTGTTTTGTTATCTATCTTGATCTACTATCATTTTATGGTGTGATGAAAGGAATGCCAAAAGGCTGGATCATGTGAGAAAACATGTAGAGATAGGGTAGGAGACCAACAGCTTACCTGAAGTGGAGTAGGCGCGCCGTGATAGAAGACATAAACACAAATAAACAAATAACACTACATTTCAAACGTTTCGGTCTACGTGACCTTCCTCAGTGAGTAGAGAAGAGTTACTGAGGTGAAAAAACTAAAGCTAGGTAGCCGTTGGCTAGGGTGGGGGTGGGGTGAAGTGAAAGATGAGTGGGGGGTGTGGAATGGGTGACAGGGAGGGGTAGAGAGGAGGAGAGGGAGGACTACCTAAGGTTTAAGTTAGGTTTGTGGCGCGATTTGCAAATCCATTGGTAGGCCAGTTCCCATCTTCTCAGTTCTCCATCGTGTACAGTGGGAGGGAGTGACCTGATGACACAAACTGTGAAACAGGTCACGAAGGGAAGGCCATGCCCATTGGCATGCAATGCCACAGGTTTCTCGAGGTTCTCCTCTCTTACATCCTGTCTGTGCCCATTCATTCGGGTTCGGAGAGTATTAGTGGTAAGTCCAACATACTCGGCGGGACATCGGGTGCATCGAAGTTGGTAGACGATGTTGCTAGTGCCACAGTTGTTGTTGTTGCGTATGTCATAGGTCTTATTAGTGAGGTGGGCAGAGAAGGTCTTGACTGGTTCATGCAAGGGGCAAGTCTTGCATCTGGGTCTGTGGCAAGGGAGGAACCGTGCATGACCGCTTCTCCTTGTTGGACCTTCTGTGGATCTCTCCTCACTAATAAGTCACCAAGGTTGGGGGGACGCTTGAATGCCACCCTAGGGATATTCTGGCTGAGATCTTGAGTCATGGGTGACGCAGCCAGGATGTGACTCCCCCCTTGAAGGATGGCATTTAAACGTTGGAGACCAGGGTGCCACCTGGTGACTAGCGGGACGATGTCGGTCTTGGTGTTAGGTTGAGTGGGTGGTGGTGTGACGGTGTGCTGTCTGGTCAGTCGCTGATGGACCTGTTCCTCCGAATAACCTCTGTTGACGAAAGCACGGAGTATCTTCTGGAGGTAGCACTCCAGATCCTGTTCCAACAAGGAGAAGCGGTCATGCACGGTTCCTCCCCTTGCCACAGACCCAGATGCAAGACTTGCCCCTTGCATGAACCAGTCAAGACCTTCTCTGCCCACCTCACTAATAAGACCTATGACATACGCAACAACAACAACTGTGGCACTAGCAACATCGTCTACCAACTTCGATGCACCCGATGTCCCGCCGAGTATGTTGGACTTACCACTAATACTCTCCGACCGAATGAATGGGCACAGACAGGATGTAAGAGAGGAGAACCTCGAGAAACCTGTGGCATTGCATGCCAATGGGCATGGCCTTCCCTTCGTGACCTGTTTCACAGTTTGTGTCATCAGGTCACTCCCTCCCACTGTACACGATGGAGAACTGAGAAGATGGGAACTGGCCTACCAATGGATTTGCAAATCGCGCCACAAACCTAACTTAAACCTTAGGTAGTCCTCCCTCTCCTCCTCTCTACCCCTCCCTGTCACCCATTCCACACCCCCACATCATCTTTCACTTCACCCCACCCCCACCCTAGCCAACGGCTACCTAGCTTTAGTTTTTCACCTCAGTAACTCTTCTCTACTCACTGAGGAAGGTCACGTAGACCGAAACGTTTGAAATGTAGTGTTATTTGTTTATTTGTGTTTATGTCTTCTATCACGGCGCGCCTACTCCACTTCAGGTAAGCTGTTGGTCTCCTACCCTATCTCTACATGTTTCTCACATACTATCATTTTATGTTTGATATATTTAAGTTATAAGTATTGTTTTAACGTATGTATAAAATGCACACTAAAACATTATTTCATACATATTGTTTACATACAGCCCTTTCACATTATGATTTTTAATAATAACAATATTAGTTATTACTATTTAACTATAAATTTCCAGTGGTGAGCAGGCTCGAAAGGCAGCTGTAACGACGGCTGAAGTTTCAGCTCAACAACAGGCGGCCATGGCAGCAGTTGAAGCCGTGACCAAGTCAGCCAACGTAACCGTAGAAGCTCCAGCGGTGGCACAGGTAAGATATGTTTCTGTTTGTTAATGTTCAATAAATAGTAAAAAATTTGATATGCTCTTATTCCTTGTCTTGATGAAACAGGCTCCCTTTAGTATATACTTTATGGTTATACTGCATAATCTTCTTTATCCATATTGCAGATTGACTTCAATGCCTACGCTAAGCGAGCTGTTAGTTTCTTAGCTCGCAACTTCTACAGTCTGAAATACGTGGCTCTGGTCTTGGCTTTCCTCATCAACTTTATTCTGCTGTTCTACAAGGTAAGCTAGCCTCAAAAACATAAGTTAGCTTTACAGATTTGCCTCGAATAGTCTCGAATAGCCAAAGTGCATTAATATGAGATGTTAAGGAATATCCAATCGAGTTGTATGTTGTGTCATGGTAACGAGTCTAGAATCATTCTAGATGTGTAGTAACTAACTAACAAGTAGACTCGCATGTGAACCCAACAGTATACCTTTAAAATGGTAGACAGGCTGGAATTCAAGAATATAGATAGGCAATTACAAGGCTTTGCAACTACAAAATACTAAATTGTGTTAAAACTACTTTAACAAATAGCATTCAACAAGTTGCTGAAAAGTTTTATAAACTTCAAGTACCATAGTTGCCAGTAGTATGTTTGCTATGCTAACATAGCAACTCTGGAGATGATTAAGGTTAAAACCCATTTTTCCATATCAGCACAGTGGCAGATCTAGGACATAATCATGGGGGGTTGATTCGCGCGTGCAGTTACATCTGTGAGAATGGAGGAGGGGAAGCGGAGCCCCTCCTCCCCCTTAAATAGCTACGCAGTTGAAATTTGGTGAAAATCAGGTTTTTAGAGTGCATTTGGTGCGATTTACAAAAAAGTGGTGTGCTGAATGGAATACGAAAACAATGTAGTTTGTGTGTGTCAATTTGTTTGTCACCATGTCGAGCTTACAATTCACAGCATACATGCTGAAACCAGGCAGCCCATGTAGCTCAACAGGCCGTGGCACGTGGCTCAATTTTGCACTTGCCACCCAGACATCAAAGGCGATAGCGTACATAGAGTCTTGGTCTTTGGCGTTTGGCGGAAAAAATCAAATCCCGATCCAACTTCACTCCACAACTCCACACACAACTTCACTCCCACCCCTACCGTCCTATGTGGTTATCATACTTTCTAAGGTGGCCTTTTATTCATACTAGTATTGTAATACATGCTGTTTGCTTTGCTGTTTGCACTTTAAAATAAAAACATTGTGGAATAATATAAAATATTTTATTTTTAAAGAATCATGGGAGGGCGATTGCCCCCCCCCCCCTGCATCTACCACTGTATCAGCATATTGTTTTCAGCCATGACCACTGGATGGCACGAACGACCAGCACTTGTATCACTATGGTCCAAAAAGTTTAGTTTTTGGCTTTTGCTAATTTTTGCCAACTCTAGTAATTCTTAAATAGTTGTTTTATGTTTTTGATACTTTGTGGAAAAAATTACATGTACAGTATGTAGGCCTATGAATTGTTAAATTTTCATTAATTTTCATTTTAAATTTTGTTTGAGCTTGATTAACTTTTGAAAGTTTTTATCAGTGAAACAATAAATCACGAGGAGAAATTTGATGTTTTTGCCACTAGTATTTAGGCATATTAGTTTTTTTTTCCCTAATGTTTAATTGTTGCTATTTGTCTTGTTCGCCGGCAGGTAACGACGCTGGGCGGCGACGATGACGACGGTGGCAGTGGAGGATCAGGTTCCGGTTCCGGCGAAGATCTTCTAGACGACTTATCCCGAGAGCTGACCAACTCTTCCGAGGCAACTAGCGCAGAGAACCTGAGTGGAATCGGGGGAGGTAGCTCGGAAGAAGACGACGAACCTATAGAACTGGTGCAAGTGAGCGAGGACTACTTCTACATGGCCCCACTACTTAGGACGATGGCAGCGTTGCATTCACTCGTTTCTCTGGCACTACTCATAGCATATTACCACCTCAAGGTAGGCATTGTACTTATATCTTTTGAAACAAAATGGGGGGTTTTAAGAATGAACTAATCAAATGTGTGGTGCACCCATTAGCTAAAGTTGCCCAATGTCTACAGAATAGAGAATATAAAAACTCTACAACACATTTTGACCTGCTGATGATGACTGCAACTAAATACTAATACATCATCAACAATAACATGACTTTAAATGAACTGCAGTCATATTCAGCCGGTAAAAACGAGTTGCCGTACCCAGCCTGTCAGATTGTGTTTCTTTTCTCTATTCTTTCCCAACCGGTGATCTCTTCACCTATCAATTAGCCAATTCAAGATAAATTGGTAATAGTTTGCCTAAAAACTCTTAGTTAGTCTCTACAAAAAAATTAGTCTTGAACTATCTCTATAACTTATAAAAAAGTGTTGGAATTTTTAGACATAACTAAAAAAAGGGTCTTGGAACAAAATTTAAATTTAATAAGGATACACATACAAAATTACAGTGACATATGCTTTTGTTTTTGTATTATTATAACACCACTGCTAATGACCTTGATCTTGCACATCTCAGGTGCCACTGGCAATCTTCAAGAGAGAGAAGGAGATTGCTCGCAGACTGGAGTTCGACGGCTTGTACATCTCTGAGCAGCCCGAGGATGATGACATCAAGGCACATTGGGATAAACTGGTCATTTCGGCAAAGTAAGTCGGCAACACAGCAATTTTGTCTAAACTAAACTAAAACTGAAGCTCAATCATTGCTGAAAAGTATTTCATTCATCGAGTGAACTGTGATTTCAATGTTAAGCATTTCATCATGCATCCCGCCTGACCTACGTCTAACACACCAGTATTTTCTATTTTGTTGTACTGTAACCAAGAAATGCTCAACGTCTCCCCCTTCTGCAGTTCTGGAGTTCTTCATATTATAATTCATTCACACGCAGAAACACAAAACGAGATAATCCACTGCTTAACAATTTGAATAAGAAGACCTGTCCTCTTCATAGAATTATTGGAGCCTTGGCTCATTCATTTTTTTACAAATGTTTTATTTGTCACCTAAAATTCCTAAAAAAAACTTTTTTAAAACACTATTATCACAGATAATAGAGTACACTATCTGTGCTATTATTTATCTCACCAATGCTTAGAAATTGTAGACAACGATAGTCTCACGTCAACATACCAATCTTCACCTTTTGGTCACAAAATTATTTCACAATACCATGTAAAACTCAAAATATATTATATTTTAACATCACAAAATCAAATTCTACACTTCCACAACTCACCGCCATGTTACACGTTAATGAATAGGAACTAGTCTGTTCTAGTTTATGGTGCAACTTTATTTATGATAACGACTAATGAGAATCTCAGAATACTGTATATCTTAAAGTGCATCTAAAAGTTTCTTATATTGATTATGATGATTGATTATTTAGCCATTTCCAGACAGAAAACCCCAGCCTGTATTAAATTTTGTCTGTAGATATTATTGTACTTGCTCTACAGCCCCACTTGTTAAAACTCTATTGTTTGTTTGTTTTCAAGGTTGTTCCCAAACAGTTATTGGGACAAGTTTGTAAAGAAGAAGGTTCGGCAAAAGTACAGCGAGTCCTACGACTTTGATTCTATTAGCAACCTCTTGGGTATGGAGAAGACTTCGTTCAGCGCGCAAGAAGATGAAGGAACAGGCATCATTCACTTGTAAGTTATTACTATTAGGTAGCATTTCACCGTGCTAGCCTGAACAAGAGTCGAGATTGGTTTTATTAACAAGTCTAACTTTAATTTATTAGGTCACATTCACTATGTTTGTGATTCAAGATGTTTTTGAAACTTCAATTCATTATTGCTTATTGGTCTTCTGAAAAAGCCTTTGTCTAATGCATAAAAATCAAATCAACACCAAGTTATGCAATGAAGAATGGTGAAATGCAAATACAGTATCAATTATATTATGTCCTCTTTGGATGCCTCTTAATTAATTAGACCATACTATTTACCTAAGTAATAGGTGTGACTAATTGAACTTCAATAGGCCCATTTACTGATTGATTCATTTATAGAACAACTTTACTTAGTTACTTGGTTTTAAGTTACTGTGTTTTTAGTGTTTTTTTTATGATCCATGTGCTCACCCAACAGTGGTTGGTCAGCCTGCAGCTGAATAATTTTGTTGTCTCTCTTCAGTTTAATCTATGTGGTACAATTATTTGTGTTTCAGTATTGTGAATATTGACTGGAGGTACCAAGTCTGGAAGGCTGGTGTTACCATTACTGACAATGTAAGTCTTGTATTCTAGAAATTAATATGCACATACATATAAAAGTAGGTAGATTAAAGTGTCCTCAAGTGCATATGTGTCGAGTCAAGAAAGTTTCTAGCATAATGATATTGATAAAGAATAAAGAATTGCCTACTATAGTTCCAGTCAGGTTTAGTCGGAACCAAACCGGAAAGGGATGTTACGAAGTGGGTGGGGTTTATTCACACGGTTGTTTGAAAAACTCTTGTGTGCTGCACGTGGTAACGGCGGCCGGTGAAGTATCACAAGGGGTGAGGGGCACTACCTGACCAGCCAATTAGGATACAATCTGCCCAAGATGTTTCTCTACTAGGAAGCTTCGCAAACGCTTTTTCAGGTGCGTTGTTGGATGAGCGCAATTGGTGCATTGAGCTGCCATATGTTATGCAGATTTTCTATTGTTCTGCAAAAAAATCGTTACTAAGTCAAAGAATATTTAAAAAAAAAAAAAAAAATCGTAATTTTAAAAACTGAAAACAATCGTAAAATTGTGATTTTGATGAGAATAATTTTTCGATTGCGCTCAAATTTCACACGAATATATTAATTCATAAATTAAGGTTCTGTGAAAAAATCATTACAATCGGATAAAGCATGTAGGTGTTAAAAGTCGAAAAAAGTTTTTAAAAATCGAAAAATTGCAATTTTCATGAGAAATCATTTTTTGATTGAGCTCAAAAACGTGGCAGTTCTAAGTTCAGAGATTTCAAAGACCTCCAGAAAATTTCATCGCAATTGGAGTATCGGTTTAGCCGGAATCGTGTTAACAAACACACAAAAATACAAACAGAAAAAAAAAACATTCCAGATTTTTTTCCAGTGTAGTAGAATGGAATCTTCGCTTTGCTCGCTAGGCTCATCCAAAAAGCTTTGTTGTTGCATCTCTGTTCAATTCGTCATCACTATTAATATTCCTAACATAATGCACCATAATTGCGCTTGTTTCTGCAGCGCCAATAGAAAGGGAAGGTATTGCAACACTGTGGGCAGTTTTCAACTTGCACGCGTTGAAATGTTGCTCCGTCCACATCATCCGGTTTGGTTCCGACTAAAGGTGCCGGGAACTATAGTCATTGGCCAGTGGCTTTGTACCTTTTCACTTCAAGCTCCTTGTAGAACCTTGGTGTGGAGTGAGAATTTTGAAGTCTTCTTGTTGTTTTTCTTTTCACATCTTTGTCTAGTCTTGTTTTTTTAATCACTTTTCCGTGTGCGAGTGTGTCACATGTCACAATAAAAATCGAATGTGACCTGTGATTGACATTACATGTGAGCTTTTTGATATCAAGACTTTCTCCGACTACTAACTCGTTCATTGTGAGTTTGTCTAATTGAGTGGCCATTTTGTTTTTATTGTACTTTAGTATGCAATCTGTTACTGTAGCATAATCATAGCTTGCCACATGTTTATTGAATGTATTTATTGCTTTCAGTCATTCCTGTACAGTTTATGGTACTTCACATTCTCAATTCTTGGCAATTTCAACAACTTTTTCTTTGCCGCTCATTTGCTTGACGTTGCGGTCGCCGTCAAAACTCTGAAAACCATCTTGCAATCAATCACACACAACGGCAAGCAGGTAAGGCAGGCTTGATTCAAACGACCATCTGTACTGGTTGGTATATTCAGATTCAGATTCAGATTCAGATTTTATTCACCAACTAGACAGGTACATGGCACACTGTATGGGCATCGTCAATGTGTGTATGTTACATTAATACAAAATTACACAACAATATATTTAAACAATGTAGGTACAATATAAAGCTTAGTATTTAAAACAGTAATATTTAAAACAATAAAATACTTCTAATACCAGGTGTGAGGCTAGGTTCAGCCTCCATTCACACTTATCCCACATCCAACCATTTTCCCTGTACTTCCTCCGCTTGGTATCATAATAATGAGTCACAACGTCAACGACACATCCTCCTTTGGCCTTAAGATTGAAAACATTCTTGAAGAGAATAGTAACCTTTGCTACACAAATGTGATTTTAGTTCTTGTTTGAATATTGTGGCTTGTTTGATGCTCTTAATTTGTGTAGGAAGTTTATTGTATATTGCGATACACAGATAGTGTGGCCCTTTGGCATACATTGTTGTCCTTATGATGGGGTACATGGAGACTATTCTGGGAGCGAGTAGGATAGCTATGTACAGAAGAGTTTGTTAAAAAAAGTTTCTGATTGGTATGCACAAAGAGTGCTGCAGTTAGTATGAGTGAGCATGTGACTGTTAAAATGTTGAGCTTGGGAAACAGTTTGCGGCATGATTGCCAAATTGATGCTCCCGATAGTATACGAATGGCTCGTTTTTGTAGAATGAAAACACGATGTAGCACTAGACCACCCCCCCCCAAAATATAGATTGCATATGCTATATGTGAATGTAAATGAGCATGGTATACTAGTTTTAATACAGACAGTCAACGAGTGGTTTCAGCCTACGAAGCAGATAACAGCTACTTCTGATTTTGGCGCATAGTTGATCCACATGTGGCGACCATTAAGAGTGTCTGTTAGGACTAACCCAAGGAACTTCGCCATTGTGTTTCGGCTAATAGACTTCCCATTGCTTCGAATGAGTGGACTCGAGATTTGGGATGTGTATGAAGAATGAAAGGAAAGGTATACACTTTTTGCTGGTTGTAGGGCAAGGAGGTTTGTCTGGCAATAAGATTCCATTGCATTGGCTTGTGAATTTTGCCACCGCTATAAGCGATTCCGTGAATTTCTTGTCTGCTGTTAAGAGATGACTGAAGTCATCTACATATTGCGTTACTTTCCCCTCTTTTAAGTAATTCGATGCATCATTCACATATAATAGGAATGCAAGAGGTCCAAGGATTGTTCCTTGTGAACACCGCTTTTAACCATGAGGGGAGAGAGAAGTGATGGCTTGTAGTGCCGTTGATGGTATTGTTAATTACTGCAATCTGTGAACGTTCTGATAAAAAAGATGATATCCAATCCTTAGCTTTCCCTCTAATTCCCAGAATATCAAGTTTATTAAGAAGACGAGCGTGGTCAATAGTGTCAAACGCTTTACTTAAATCATAAAATATCCCTAAAGCTACCTCACTGTGATCTAGGGCTACATACAGAGAGTTTAAGAACATGAAAATTGCAGTGATGGTCGATTTGTTTTTTTGGAAACCGTGTTGGTTAGGTGTTATTATCTCATATTTGCTTAAAAATTCTGATATACGATTATACATGGCTTTTTCAAAAATCTTTGAAAATGATGAGATTAATGATATTGGCCGGTAATTGCTAGGGTCCTGTTTATTCCCTTTAATGTTGTATAGTGGTATAACTTTCGACAATTTTAGTTTGGATGGGAATATGCCCGATACAAACGATTCATTTATGAGAAATGATAGTGGTTCTGCAATAAGGTTGTGACATTTTGCTAGAATTGAGCCGGGTATGCCATCTAGTCCCGAAGAATGTTTCTTACAAAGCTCTTAATAATATTAGAAACTTCCTTAGGGGAAGTGGGGTAGAGGAAGATTGAATGGGGTTGGTGATATTCATCGAGAGCTGGTGTTGATAACCCCGCTTTTTGTGTTGGTCGTGAATTAACTCCTAGCTCTATGAAAAACTCATTAAATTGTTCCGCAACGATTTTAGGATCCGATATAACATTGCCGTTTATATTCAAGGTTAGGTTACTTTTCTGCTGGGGTGCTATTGATTGTGATTTGACTACTTGCCAAATAGCCTTACTCTTATTGTCAGACCTAATATTTCCTGTTTGTAATAAAAACGTTTGGCTTCTTTATGCTGTGCACATGAGCTTTTTTTAGTTGTAAATAAATTTGTTTTTGTAAAGTATCTGTTGGTGCTTGTTTGCACCGATAATGTAAGTTGCGGAGCTGACACGCGTCTGATCGGTGTATAGCTGTTATCCATGGGCTCGACTTTTAAGGTTTTGTTTGCTTTGTTTGTCCTCCAAGGGAATGCTACATTAAATAAATATGTAAATTTTGATACAAAAAGCTCAAACATATGATTTGAATCAGAAGCAGCTAGCAAGAGGTTCCAGTCAATTGGGATTAACAAATCATAAAGTGGCCTATGTTTTCGTCACTGAACTTTCTTGTTCGAGTTGTTTTACTCTTATCCATGTCAGACTTAAGGTGGATAGTTGTAATATGATAGCACAGTGGTCAGAGAATTGTGGGTCAATTGAGTGTGCTGTGATGACCTGATTATCAAAAGATGTAAGTATGTTATCTATCAGAGATCTTGCGTTACCATGAATCCGGGTTGGCGCGTCGATAGTAGTATGAATGTTATAGGACTGAATCAAGTCTTTAAAGAGTTGTGTTTGATTATTGTGAGATAGTAGATTGATATTAAAATCTCCACATATAATTAATTCTGCTTTTGGAAATATTTTAGTTAATTTAATCAAACATTCCTCAAATTTATCTAAAAAATTGTTTATAATACCTTGTGGGGGTCTGTAAATATTAAGAACTAGTATTTGATTCTTGTTTAACTCCATATACAACCTGTGATTTCAAATACATTTTCAATTGGGCAAAGTTCGAGATCAGGAATTGGGCTCATAGTTATATTAGGTTTTGCAAGGATGGCCACTCCCCCATATGCTTGAGTTTCCCTGCAGTAAAAGTTAGAATTGCAATAACCTGGCAGACAGAAGTTGCTCAGGCTTTCCCTCAAGAGCCAGTGTTCTGCAGGCATATTATATCTGCAGATATATCCCCTGCAAGGAGTTCCAATTCCGTTATTTTATGCTTACTGATCTAATATTTAGTGAGAGGATAGTACTATTCACAAATGATTTTGATTTAGTTTTAGTTGTTACTCTTTGTTTTTTGATCGCTTCTGCTCTAACCCCCATATCTCTCTTCAGTTTCCCGATTTAAATCTGGGGCTACTTGTATTTGATTTTGATTGGGCCTACCCTTGTTTGTTAAAGTACTAAATATAACATCTCGATATAATGCTCCCTAGCTTGTTTGCACCTTGCCAGTTCGGGTGGAGGCCATCCTCTGCTCAGATCCCTTATTTTCATGTATGTACTTGCATCAGTGAACCTTACATGTTGCAATTCACATACCCATTTCAAGTTGTCATTACCTGTTTGATGAACCTAGCCTCTACGTCAGATCTTGTATAATATACTGCTTAAGATTACTTGTGCCTCCGAATGAGATTTCTTTACACTTGATATCAAGTCATACATCTCGCCATTAGATGGTCTGGGGATGGTGTACTTTTCAAGTCGTTGGTACCTACGTGAAGAAGAATCACTTTAGGAGATAGTTTTATGGTATCACCTTCTTCAACGCATTTCCTCAGTTCATCTGTCCCTAATTCCCGGGTAGAATTTCACACTTCCCCCTGCAGCTTTAACAACTTCACCCGCTCTTCGTACCATTGAGTCCCCGATGACTAGTGTCCCTTCTAGTTTTGTGGATGTCACTTTCGCTGTGTTATCATTTTTGTGAGATGGTCTCTGGAAAGTACGTGCTCGCTGAGATAGGCCTTGTTCTTGATGCGAATATTCACGCCAGTTTTCCTTGCGATTTCTCATTGAAGTTCGATTGACATTTAGACATTCTGGTCTCAGACCTGAGATCTTCTTCAAGGGTTTTTAAACCCGGGTCTTGGCCAGGAAGATTGGATAGTCCATTGCATTCACTGGTGACCGGCCTAGGCCTAGGCCTTGGTCAACAGTAGGCCTAGGCATAGAGTCCTTAATCAATCCTAGTGGGGGCGTGGGTTTGATCTAGGCCAGAGTCCAGCATGGGCATGGGACTGGGCTTGACACAGAGCTAGAGTCCGAAGTTGGTCTTGGTGATAGACGTTGGTCCCGGCCTAGCCGTGCCCAGGTAACAAGCCCTTAATCAATCTTTGTGGGGGGCGTGGGTTTGGTCTGGCCACAGAGTATTGACGAGAGATAGATTGTGTCAGTGTGACTTGTCTGTCAGTCTGTTTTTATCTGCAAGTTCCCTTTAAATCCCAATCCCTAAACTTAATTTATTTGCATGAAATCAAGATGAGCTTCCACCTAACTATGTACATACATACCTAAAAGAATCCATGCATACTTATTTACCAACTTCAATCATGTTGAAGCAACTTATCCAGATTTAGTGAATATATATTTATTTATATTATTATAAAACCACTCAACTGAACTTTTAACCTGGGTTACTAACTTTTATTTGCGATATTTCGGAGACTCCATCTCCTTCCTCAAGTATTGTCCATGCCGTGATAGTGAAATGCACGCATTATAATTTTTCAACAATGATAAGAATTGTAAATTTCTTACACCAATTTAATTTTAACTAGTGAATAGTACATTATTATTGTTAAAAATAAAATAGATGTTTTGCAGGCCATCTCATTGTGTTGGTGTGTTAAATAACTAAAATTATTCATGTTTACCACATTAATCAAGTAATACAACTCCATAGAAAGTTCTTATGTTCCTTATTAACCATTTTTCTCTCTATGTTTGCAGCTTATTTTGACTGTGATGCTGCTTACTATTATTGTATACATCTACACTGTCATCGCATTCAACTTCTTCCGCAAGTTTTACGTGCAAGAGGAAGAGGAAGTGGTAGACAAAAAGTGTCACGACATGTTAACTGTAAGTAAAACCTTACCATTTACACCTAGTAATTATAATATTGTACAATATTCTTGTATTTTGGCTTAGTTTGACTATAAAATGCATGTTAGATCAGACCACCAATTGTATTGTAGAAAACTCTTACATGGACCAGATGATAAACAGTTAATTTGTTTGTTTTCAGTGTTTCGTCTTCCACTTGTACAAAGGTGTTAGAGCTGGCGGTGGAATAGGTGACGAGATTGAGTCTCCTGATGGGGACGATGTTGAGGCCTACCGTATCATGTTTGATATCACTTTCTTCTTCTTCATTATTGTCATTCTGCTTGCCATTATTCAGGGTAAGACTAAATAAATACTTGTTGTAGATATGTCTGCTTTTTTGTGAGTTTATTGGTACATGTGAATTTGTATATTATAGGCCTATAGTGTTTATATGAAACGTAAAATGACTAATAAATAACTTGGCATTAAGTATTCCATTCAGTTACATTTTCCCTATTGAAATTTTTTTTTAATAATTTTGACTAAAACTGTAAGGATCTGTATTCCAAAATAGCATTGTCAATGTTTTATTTTGTATTTTCTTTTTTCTAATCCAAGTTTTATTTCCTTGTTATTTTGCTTATCAAAGATATTTAATATTTTGTAAATAATTCCCTTTAAAAGTTAAAAGTAGTTTTAAAATTGCCGATGCAATTCTCAGGGGGTCTTCTTAGGCCGCGTTTCCATAACTTTGGTTTAGTCTTAAGAAATTGTTATTGGTTGTTTGGTAACAAGGAATCCGATATCCTGATTGGTTAGTAATGTTTCAGTGGCCTGTCATAATGAAGTTACTACTTTTCATTGGTCGTCGTATAAATAACAAAACGTCTGATTGGTCCGTCATAAGAATTATGGTTTTGTTATAACAATTTCTTAGGACAAAAACGTAAACAATTTAACACGTATTTCCTATCCCCTTATAACTAAACCAATTAGTGGGAACGCGGCCTTACTTGATGCTCTAAGCTCTGTTCCCAAGCTTCCCATGTGGCAGATTTGCTCGATTTAAAACTACAAAAATGTTTACAATGTTCTTGGTTTTAGGTTTGATTATTGATGCATTTGGTGAGTTGAGAGATCAGTTAGAAAGTGTGAAAGAAGACATGGAGTCCAACTGTTTCATCTGTGGTATTGGAAAAGACTACTTTGATGCGGTACCTCACGGCTTTGATACGCACGTGATGCAAGAACATAATCTTGCAAATTACATGTGAGTTGTTAGGGTGGTGGTGTTCTCTCATGCCCCACCTCCCAATCCCATTACCTTAGCCGGGTGAGCATGCATGCTCGAACCAAGGCATTTAGCGCGATGGTTCCACCAGTTTTATATTTTGAGCTTCTGTAAAACTTTCTGAATGTTAATACATACACACCCAAAGTAAGCAAAATATTATTGAAGGGTTTTGACAATGTTTTGATCATTTACTTTGATTGAATAATGATATATTTATTCTATGTCTTCCACTTGTAAATGATAAGAAAATAAAATACTCTTTTATTAAATAATCTAGTTTTATGACAAATAGATAGATATAAACTATAAAGTAACATCATCTCGATCATTTGTTCCTATTCATCCACTCTGTGCGTGCTGGTATATAGTAGTTATTTTTCTTGTGCCAGGCCTTCATGTTATATATTTTAGTTTATTTTAAGTGTGTTCATGTACATATGAATTCTACTTTATTCTGTTCTATTCATGTTCCATACTATTATATCTTTAGTATTAATAATCTGACGACATCCATATCTGTATGCTGTATAAATCTACGGATGTATAAGAACTTGAACAACTAAATCAATATTAGCTTTTTAACACAGTACATTTCACAATAATTGATTTCAGCAAAATATTAATATTATGTGACCAACTATTGCAGGTTCTTCTTGATGCACTTAATCAACAAACCGGACACGGAGTACACCGGCCAGGAAACGTACGTGTGGAACATGTACCAGCAGCGATGTTGGGACTTCTTCCCGGTCGGTGACTGCTTCAGAAAACAATATGAAGACGAATTAGGGGGCGGTGGGGGAGGAGGAGGAGGAGGGGGGTAAACACAATTGAAAACAGGACTTGAGCCTATATTACTGGATAAAATTACATCGTAATATGCATACTGATTGTAACATTCTTATAAGAGAAATATTTCAATTTAAGACTTCTTTGCAGTTTTGTAATACTGTACTTAAAAAGTTGAACACTTTTCTCCCTTAATGCTGGATTTATTCCAGATTATTGCTGTTTCTATCGTCAATTTGAACATTACCTGGGGTAACTTGAAATGTGGCAGGTACTGTAATACATTCAAAGATTGTGATGAGACTAGCTTACTTTTCTTTTTTGAAACAATTCGCCCTACTTTTAATATTTGAATGGGACATTTTCTTATTATGGCAAGTTATTTTTGTTATAGCTTTAGTTTCCCAGTGATCCAAGTTGCAAAACTAATAGAATGACGAAAACGGTTGTCCTGTTTGAATTTTTCATTTTGATTACATATTATAATTTGTACTTGTTTACTAGTAAATCGTTTAGGATTATTGTTTACTAGTATGTTTGTGTTGGACTGCATGAAATGCAATTAATTCCTCTTCTTGTTATACTATAAAGTGTTCGAGCTGATTTACCGCAGAGTCTGTATAGCCTATTGGAATAGTTGTATCAACTGCACTCTTATCAAGTCTCAACCAGAGGTTGCATTGTCGAGTATATTTTCACTGCAATTATTACTGTGTATTTACTTGATACAAATTAAGGTGGTATGTACCTTCTTCAATGTAACAAGATGCCAGTAATGTGAACCTATTTTGACACAAATAGTTCATCATTGTATACTCAATAAAAGTGTAAGACTGCATGTGTGAAATGTCAATTCATCTACATTTATTGCATTGAATTCTCAGTGCTTTTAAAGCATTGTTAAAACATTAAATACTATGGTGTGAAACATCAGCATTGTATTTTCCTCCAGATTATCTCATGATATGTATGTATTTTGTTGACTAATTGACTAAATAAAGGTTATGTTCATGTTAGACTCCTTGATATTTACCTATTTACTAATTTAAAGTTTATTACCCTATTCAGTTATTATAACTCATAGTCCCGGATTTCTACCTTTTGACCCGGTGACCACATAAATTTTTGAGATACCCACTTATCCTGGTTATTCTTGTCACAAAAATTAGAAATTTTTCTTTTGGCCAATACGTTTTGTTTATTTTCAGTATTCAACATCAAGTGTTAAGTGCCGTTCTGTTTGAAAACTTACCGCGCACGCGCGGCAGCAACTATTCCTGCAACGCAAGATGTGGCCTTGGAGACTGCCCACCCCACCCTCTTGTCTCGGCCTGTCTGACAGTGACAGACTGCCTTACTGTGCAATACATGTATAGGTGGAACCAGATAAGGTGGCGGTCGTCAACGTCAAGCCAGAGAATGTATGCCAATGTTGACAATTTACACACAACTGACATTAGGTAGAGCCTACCGTATTTGATCATGTTATCGTGTTATGCTTTCACATATATCAACATTTTATAAGATGTGAATAAAGTAGTTAGTCTCGCAGAGTCAGTATTTTAACGAAATAATGATTTTAAGTCATCACAATTACGAAAGTGTTTTTTTTTTTGCTTTGTTGGTAATAGTGTGTCCAAAGTTCCAGCTGTTTATAATGCCAACCTCGCCAGATGTGATGTCAATGTTTAGGAGCATCAAAATGTCGTGATTTTAATCGTACACTTCATAAATACTTTATTTTTAGGATATATTGGGCAAGACTTGGCTTTAAAACAGTAGTGTTTTTCTTCGAAAGCAGTTTTAGAGACAGTTTTTATATTTACTCTTTGCCGATCTTGTGGCCATAGTGCGTGGGCGACAGTGCTGCGATCCCTCGGCGACCGCCACCTTAACTGGATCCACCTATACACGTGTAATTAACGCATGCATAAACCAGCTAAGTGACATTTTACTTTTTAGGCTTCAAAAATTGTTTGTGATCTCTGGGGAAAACGTTTTTCATAAAATCACTTTTATTCTTAGAAAAGACATTTTAGAATTAAAATCTTGCTCCATGGAAAAATTGCAGATAAAAATGCTCATTTTGCAAAGAGAAAATGTCATCTGGTTTATGTACGCGGTACCTGTGGCTAGACAGCGTCGACGGAGACCGCACGACGGGACGCGGCGGGCCGACTGGCGGCACCGACGCTCCCATCACCTCTGCGACCGCGCAGGCCTTCGGCGGCCAGAGACTGGAACCTCTGTTGTTAGTTAAGAATATTTAAGTGACTCACGTTGAGAGCTGCGGCAACAACAGAGGCTCTGATAGAGACATTGTTTGGTTGTGTCTTACGAGTGGTGCATTTGCTCAGATCGCTCTAAATGCCATCTTGAGAACTAAAACACCCCAAAAAATGGAGCTCCGTCCCAGATCTCTTATGACCCCCGCACATCCATGAGAATCGGATGATTTTAGAGCCGCCCTAGCAACGAGGCACATAAAAAATTCTCAAGGTTCTAAATTACCCTTGTTGATTCTGGCGATGTCTGCGCTGCTGCGGGTGGAAATGTGTCCAGCTTGTTTGGCCCGTATTTCCCATTTAAAATATTGGTCTCTAGTTGGTCATTGTTGGCTCGTGGATGGTGTTGGCTTGAGTCTTGGTCTGCTTTAAATTTAATGTCCCTGCTGAAAATTATTTATGTTGCTGAGTGGATAGAATCGAAATGTTAATTTAATTATTAATTATTATTTAGTTTCCAAGTAACTCGTTTTTGTAATTACGGTCACCCTAGATTAGCACAACGTATTTTTGCTTCATTTACACAGTTTTTAGGGTGCATCAATAGTTTTTGCTACTTTTAAATCCTATTTTGAAATTCTAAAATCAATTTTCCATGTTAATACTATTTTGTACTTTTGGCGCGACCTGCAAGAATCACCGCTTGGCAAACTTAACCACCGTTCACGTATCTTAATTTTTTGAAATATCGTCAAGCAGGCGGTGTCAAGCAGAGTTTGTTTAAGCTCGGTGCACATTCTTTCCAAAGGTTTTAGGTTTAAGGTTTATGGTTTATGGTCTAAGAAATGTTTTTCTATAACGTTTCTAGTACGCGCGCTACCATGGCCGGATTTATGAGAGCTCGCTTCTCATTGGCTGGGTTTAGTGTTTAGTGTTTAAGAGCTAAGAAGTTGAAATATTTTTATCTTGTTAAACCTTAGACCCTAAACCTTAAACCTTGGGAAATCATGTGAACGCCGAGAACGCATTAGGTATGTTTTAACTTCGTTAAACCATAAACTTAAACCTTAGGAAGTTATGTGCACCGACCTTTACGTACGTACGTCTGCAAGGATCTACCTATGTTAAATTTGTAAAACATCTTAATATTTGGTATTAAATTAAGCAGTATGGCTGGAAATTTTTGGCAGAGTTCTCATCAGTAAGTATAAGTCATAAGTAGTATTAGTTTACATGCTTTAGGTAATATAACGGCTTAGGCGTATCGTATGTGAGTTCGGCGACCCCTTTTGGTAAAAATAACCTCACCACGTAGGGCCTAGGCCTAGTACTAAGTACTAACTAACATTTCTTTGGATCAACCTATCTAAAATTTAATCAAATAACATATTATGTTTTACCAAGACTTAACATGACTTAACACACCAACCCATTTAATCTGGATTCCTACACAAATATAAAGATGACTTGGAGAGAGAGAGAGCTAAAATATAATGTTTGGCGCTTGGCACCTAGCCCTAGGCCTAGGCCTATAAACCTATGCTGCCTACTCTTAAAATCCGGAGTGTCCGACGGGTCGGACGGGCAAGCAACCACAGGCTGTACGCCCGCCGAGCTTGTGGACGTAATTAAGTTCTCTGTGTACTTTCGTTAGGTTAGTCGAACTTTCCGCCTAGTTGTAGTACTAGGATAGCTAGTTCTAGGATATAATCGATAAGAGCGCACCCAATAATCCTTCAGTTATGCGCTCCTTGGCCGTCCGCCGTTGGACGTATAGCACAAACTCAGCTGTAAATTTGTAGGCTTGACAAGGCCTTGGGATGAACAGTCTTGGGCACAATCCCCCAAAAAAGGAACTTTGAAAAGTTACTGCCTAAAAATGAACTGAGACGTTCCTCGTTCCTCAAAAGGAACTTAGTTCCCTTCACGTTCCTTATATAAGGCCTACCATCACTGATTTAAATAATAATAAATGTGTTAGGAGTTAATTTATCATTAGCCTACTTTTATTTAGGTATTAAAGTGAGTCCCAGGCCATCTGACGAGGGTGGCCATTTTCGAAAACACAAGATATTTTTCATACTGCAGTTTACGATACTAAGTATTGGAATTCGACGGCGAAAGGAACTTATAAAGGAACTTTTAATTCTTTCCAAGTTCCCACAAAATAATTGATGTTACAAGTTCCTGATCAAAGAAAAGAAATGCGTTCCTCTCCAAGGCTGGGGATGAATCGCCTAGGGCCTTTCTGTAGACCTAGGTCTACACCTACCTGGACTTAGGCCTATGGCGCTCCGCGCATTCAATATAATACATTGTGGCATCAGTACTATTATAACTCCATGGTGGCATTGACCAGGGTAATAGCATAGGTACCGGTACAAGCATTTGCACACTTTACCACAAAGGTCAAAACAAAGATTGTTGGAGCTCTTAATTTCATTTAATTACAGTCCAATCCTATCCTTAATTTGTTCCATGCACCAACATTAGTAAGCTACAAGCATGGGCACTTCTATAAGATTCAGTTCATTGGCTACCAGTAGTTAACGATCAGCGTTAGTGTCAACTAAACTAGGGAAACGCCAAAGTCGTTGTTAAACGAGTGAGTGAGCTATGTGTTGAGTACCTGGTAACGTTCCCTTTCCTCCTCCTACCTAAGACCTCCCTAGCCTATTATTGGCTAGAGTGGCGCATTATGGCCTTACAGTTGACGCGCCCTTAAACCAACTCAACTCAAAACCCTATTAATTATAGGCCAACCTATATAATTATTATCATCAAACTTAAATGCAAATGTTCTCGGGTACTCAACACATGGCTCACTCACTCATCCATCTAAGACTTTGGCGTTTCCCTAGTATAATCATTGCACAAACATTTGTGGTCACATACCCTTGTTCAACTGATACACACCAGGCTAAATGGGACGGCGAGCTAGTGTAGACCTACGATTGCCTCCAGCGTCAATGTAGGCTTATGAAAAATTAAAGACAATTTAGGCCTATAGGTGAACAGAGAAAATGTTTTTTAGTTTATTTGGTTTCAGGGCGCGTTAACCGTTCGGTTATAATGCGCCACTCTAGCCTTAGTGATATAGGGAGGAAAATCCTATGCTGGTCAGAACAAGCCACGGGTAGCTGTGAAAGAAAAAAGGGGGTTCTCACGTCGTGGTCGTCATCGTCTTTGGCATCGTTCGTATTATCATGGTCGTCGTCGTCAAGGAGGTCGTCGGGGAAGGGGTAGAAGTCCCCGACGACGACTGCCAGTGGTCGCATCTTTTCGGGGAGTAATATATACTTATCTTTTATACTAACCAGCTGATGTTTGCGAGATGGACTTACTCTTTCCTTGTCTTTTACGATTAGCAGAGCCATGCTCTGTGCCTTATGCCCGACCATACGGCTTAGGCCTACGTTAAGCATACACATATATCGTAAGTTAGAATAAAGAAGGATGGTCTAGTCTACGATTTTAATTATACCTTTATACGGTGTAATACTGCGTATATACTGCGGTTTTGCACTGCTTCTTGTTGATGGTCATCATTATTAATTAGTTGAAAAATCTAAACAAGAATAATGACAGTTTTAGAGAATGACATATTGACAACAAACCAAAAGAAAAGACACTAACTTTGAAAGATTTAACACTGATAGTGACTATCTGAATTGTTTTATATCGAAGGCTGTGACCTATTTTTCATATGAAAAATCTAAACAAAATGCTATCGATATTTTAAAATATCACATTTTTATTTCTTGTAGGTTTAAATCACAATGGATCTCGCTGATTTTGTTAGCAGTTCTCAGTTAGTTCGTACCGGATGTCTGTTTAAAATTTCAGCGCAGTCTGTTCAGCGATTCGGCTGATTTTCAACGTACACACACGCACGCAGAAAAACAATAAGGGCCGTTTAAGTCGAATGGAGATCACTCCGTTCGCTACGCTCACTCGTTCAAAAAGTTAAGCCGTGTTGAATATTGAAGTTGACGGTTGACACATTTCCTTACACTGTGAAACACAATTTGAGCTAGGGTATAACAGCATGGATTGTGGTAATAAGCTCATCAAAGAGCTGTTTTGCAATTCTGAGGTGTGTAAGAAGCTGGCAAGAGGTTGCACCAAAGAAGAAACCTTAGTGAAAATTGTTTTAGCTCCCAAGAGATTTTATGGTAATTGTGAAAAATCACTCAGCGACAGCGGAATGTTTTAGTTGTGCTTTGGTGCGTTTTGTTGTTGGGGTCCAGGTGGGGTTGGGGGGTAATGCCCCCCATTTAGTTGTGCAGCAAATCTTATTTTGGAATCTGGGTAGGGGCCTAGCCTAGTTTTAGTTGGTTGCACGAATTTGCGTTCGAGATCCGAGTGTGGAGGTGATGGACCGATGGTGGTTGTTTGTTGCTTGTTGTTAGTGTCTGTTGTTTTGCGTTTTATATTGTGAAAACTTGTGTGCACCTGTTTAAAAATCATTTACAATTACTGCATTAAGGGCTTTTTAGTGTTTTATCAACAACAAAATGGTTAAACATCGCTGAGTAGGCCCTAACCCTTTACTTTTACCGATTTTAAAGAGGTTACAAGTTCACTGTTTAAAAAGCGAGCCCGTTTTTCAGCTTGGCCACAGACGCGTCCAACAAAGGCAAACGAAAAATGTTTCCAATATGCATGCAGTAGGCCTACTTTGCTTTGACCCTAGTGATGGTGCAAAAAACAAGTTACTTTCATCCCCACCCCCTTACGCGTAGGAAATTCCTGTATTTTCACTTTTAAAACTTGGCAACCCTAATAAAGTGTGAATTTAAATTATTCTCATCTGAACCAGGCCTATACGGATGCCTGCCACTTTTGCAAGCATAGGCCTACCAGTTGTCATTTAGTGCATAGATTGTTGATAGATGTGTTTAGCATCTGTTAATGCCTAATTGTAGGCTAATATAGTTACGGGACTGTGTTTTTATGTTTACAGTCAACAATGGCTCCTGGATAGACAAGATTTGATCCGGGAGCGTCAGTTAGATCTTGCTGTTTTATCTGAAGAAGAATATCAGAAGATTTTTATATTTTTTTCTAATTGTAAGTACCATAACACAAATAGGCGGAGGCCTATGCTTAAATAGTTCGTCCGTGTACAGTTGACGAATTTCAAGTTCCTCAAAGGGACAAAAGACCAGATTTGTTCACACCTCTTGACAAGATCATCTTTCTCTGGTTCACCGGGAAATAGCAAACCCGTCACCAAATCACTTTATTTGGTTTCCATTATTGCGCTTCGTTGGTTTGCCAAGAGGCGTACAATGAAACTTCAGCCAGGCAACATTGACGGCGGTCAGCTAAGACTGAATTTCAAATTACAACCCGCGTAATTGGTTATAACAAGTGCCTTACATGTTCCCGCTGTGTCGGCGAAAAAGCCGAAATTCGTCAAATTTAAACGGACGAACTAGGCTATATAACGTGTTTGTATTGAATTGTTTTGTTATAAATGTGCCATAGCTTGCTTAAATTTAAATCTAGGGCCTTATGCCAGTGCCACCTGGTGCAAGATGTGTGAACTACAAACAGGAAATAACTCTATTACCCACAGTGCACCTTTGCTTCCTGTGTTGTCATCCTGTCACAAATGTCTGTGTGCTAGGCCTAGCCTATTAGTGTTTATCTATCTTTAAATATCAATAAATCCACTTTAATCTTTCAATGTCAACGTTATTTTATAACAGGTTATGGGCCCAGATATTGCTAAATTGATATTGCTTAAATCTAAGCGAAAAGATAAAGATAACCTAAAAATAACCTACAAAAACTGTTACGTTATTAGAGCACATGGCGGCTAACCTAGGCCCATCTCAACCAGAGAGACTGGAGGGCGCTAGCAACTATAATACATGGAAATTTGGCATGAGAATGCAATTAGTCCGTGATAAGTTGTGGAAAGCAATCGACCCAGGTGACTTTGATCTAGAGGTTGAAACCAATCTGAATATAGACCAGCGTGCACTTGCCACTCTAAGCCTAGGGCTGAAGCCTCATCTCTACATACATGTAAGTACATGTAAAACTGCCCGTGAAGCATGGCTTAAATTAGAAGCAGCCTTTGAAGACAGAGGCCTAGTAAGGAAAATTCACTTACGCCGTGAACTTAATGGCATCAAGTTCCAACACTGCAAAAATATGGAGGACTATCTGAACAAGATGTTGGCTGTTGCTCAACAGCTCAGTTCGATTGATGCAGCAGTGACCGATGATGAGCTGGCAATAATAATACTATCCAACTTGCCAGACTCATTCGACCCACTTGTAATTGCACTTGAAAATTGTGGTCAGGAACTGAACGCCGACGTCGTCCGAGCTAAATTGCTACAGGAAGAAATGAGACGTCAACGAGGTGAGTCCATTCCTGATGAATCTGCTCTAGCAACAAAGCCTAGTATCAAGAAGTTTAAATGCTTTAACTGTGGTAAAGCTGGACACTACGCTAAAGATTGCAAGTCACGATCAAAACAAGGTCCTAAAGGTGACAAGCAAGACAAAAAGGATAGGTCTAAGTCTACAGTTCTTTGGACAACAGGTAATCGA
Organism: Sweltsa coloradensis; assembly: GCA_024449915.1. Lineage (NCBI taxonomy): Eukaryota > Metazoa > Arthropoda > Insecta > Plecoptera > Chloroperlidae > Sweltsa > Sweltsa coloradensis. Next base: position 225,122 of record JAMZAV010001196.1, read on the forward strand.
AATGTACACAAAGCTGAAGACTGGTGCGTTGACTCAGGGGCGACCAAGCACATGTCAAATAAACTTGAATGGTTTGACGCAATCCAAGAAGGTCAAGCAACTTCATTATGTATGGCCGATGGTACGACCGCTCCATCTACGGGAAATGGTAATGTTGCTCTAACCATTTCGGTTAATGGATCAATACGAGAAGCATCAATAAAGGACGTGCTGTATGCTCCATCGCTCAAAAACTAATCTTTTGTCAGTGGCTAAACTCACAGATAAAGACTACAAGGTTGTGTTTACAAAAACAAATCCATAATGAAGAGGGAAACGTCATAGCAACTGCGAGCAAAACTGGTGGCTTGTATAAGCTAGACACTCCGGAGACTAACAGTGCCTTAGCAAACATCGCTGCTGTAGGGGTCACAAACCGTGAGTACACAATGTGGCACAAACGCCTAGGCCACCTCAGTCCAGGCGGAATGAAGCGGCTAGCAGATGGTATGGCTACCGGCCTAGTAATGGGACAGCCTCCTACTTCACCTTGTGTAGGGTGTGCTCTGGGAAAGCAGCATCGTACCCCGTTTCCAAAAGTTAAGACAGTCCGAGCTCAAGAAAAACTAGGCATTGTTCACACCGACCTGTGCGGACCAATGAGCGAAGAATCCAATGGAGGAGGAAGATACTTCTTAACATTTATTGATGACAAGACAAGGTGGACCAAGTGTTACATTCTGAAGGAGAAGAGTGAAACTTATGAACGCTTCATCGAGTATCAGGCGGAAGTTGAGAACCAGAGCGGTATGAAGATCAAGATCCTGCGTTCAGACAATGGCCGTGAGTACATTAATAAATTACTAATAGACCATCTTAGAAAATGTGGGATACGCTCTCAGACTACTGTGCCACGGAACCCAGAACAAAATGGCGTTGCTGAGAGAGCAAACAGAACGATAGTAGAGAAGGTACGTTGCATGCTTGAGGAAGCTAAATTACCTAAACGCTTCTGGGCGGAGGCAGTAAACACTGCAACCTACCTAAAGAATCGATCACCGACAGTAGCTGTGAACGGTATCACACCACAAGAAGCATGGACAGGACAGAAACCGGACCTGGCTCATCTGAGAACGTTTGGCTGCAAGGCATATGTTCACATTCCAAAAGAGAATAGAAGGAAGCTTGACGCTAAGTCTTCCGAGCACATCTTTGTCGGGTACTCTGACACAAGCAAGGGCTACAGATTGATCAACAATGAATCAAAGAAGCTGATCATATCAAGAGACGTGATCTTCATTGAAGATGGTGAGAAGAATGACGATGTCATCGCCGGATCAAGTGGGAGCACAGCTAGTCCTTCTTATGTCGATGACGAAGATGATGCTAATGCCAACGCAGAAGATAATGAAGAGGATGCCGATATTGAGAATGAACAAGAAACCGTGTTCGAGCCAAGGAAGTCACAACGGAAGAGATGTCCGACAAGAATTCTCGGTGACGAGTATGTACATCTCATCACAGACGAGCCCGAGAACCTGAAAGAAGCATTCAGTGGGAGCGAGGCTACACAATGGCAAAAGGCAGCAGATGAAGAGATGAAATCAATCGTACATAATGAGACTTGGGACCTCGTAAACTTACCAGAGGGAACCAAACCTATTAAATGTAAATGGGTCTTCAAACGAAAGGTCAATGCTGAAGGGGAGGTGTGCCGATATAAAGCTAGGCTCGTAGCTAAAGGATACACGCAGAGGAAAGGGATAGATTACGATGAAACCTTTTCACCGGTCGTACGGTTCGACACCCTAAGAACAGTTCTGGCATTGGCAGCTGAGAATGACCTGGAGGTTCATCAACTTGACATAAATACGGCATTTCTACATGGCGAACTTCCCGAGGCCATATATATGGAACAACCCGAGGGCTACATTGAACCTAAAAATAAGCAAAAGGTATGTAAACTAAAGAAATGCTTGTATGGACTCAAACAGTCGAGCCGTATATGGTATGAAAAACTTGATACCGAGTTACGGAGTATTGGGCTCGAACAAAGCACAGCTGACCCGTGCCATCATTGTTTGTGTTTACGTTGACGATCTTATTGTGTCATCGGAAAGCATAAATGAAATAAATCAGCTGAAGAAACGACTAGCGGCCAAGTTCGAGATGAAAGACATGGGACCAATTCACCACTGTCTCGGAATTAAAATAACAAGGGACAGAGACGCTGGAACAATTGAACTAAGCCAAGAAAGCTACATCAACAACATACTGAAGAGATTCAACATGTCTGAAGCAAAGCCAGTATCTACTCCTTTGGACCATAATCAGAAACTTACCAAGGTGATGGAACCTGCGGAAGACGCAGAAAGAGAAGCTATGGATAAAATACCATATTTGAGTGGTGTCGGCAGCCTAATGTATGCTGCGATGGCCACCAGACCAGACATAGCGCACGCTGTCTCTGTCGTTAGTCAGTTCAACTCTAACCCGGGACAAGCGCACTGGACGGCAGTAAAGCGCATAATGCGTTATCTAAAAGGGACTGCAAAGAAGAAACTCGTCTATCGCAGAGCATCCGGAGAACAAATGGAAGCTTACAGTGACTCCGACTGGGCCAATGACATGGATACGAGAAAATCAATGTCCGGCTACGTTTTCAAGCTCGCAGGTGCAGCAGTTAGCTGGCGAAGCAAGAAGCAACCGACAGTCGCCGTCTCAACAACCGAGGCGGAGTACATGGCACTCAGCCAAGCTGCCAGAGAAGCAACATGGCTGAAACGACTACTGAATGAATTACCCATTGGGGGTGACCATCAACACATCGTAGTGTGCTGCGACAACCAAAGCGCCATCAAGCTTACTTCGAATGCAGCACTACATGGGCGTACGAAGCACATCGATATCCAGCATCATTTTGTCAGGGAGAAGGTGCAAGAGGGACATATTTCTATGAAATACCTACCCACAGAAGAAATGATCGCAGACATCATGACCAAAAGTTTGCCCCCTGCAAAGCACGGATGGTGTGTGAAGAATTTGGGACTCTTGTAAATTAAGACTAGGCCTATGGCAAGTGGGAGTGTTATAAATGTGCCATAGCTTGCTTAAATTTAAATCTAGGGCCTTATGCCAGTGCCACCTGGTGCTAGATGTATGAACTACAAACAGGAAATAACTCTATTACCCACAGTGCACCTTTGCTTCCTGTGTTGTCATCCTGTCACAAATGTCTGTGTGCTAGGCCTAGCCTATTAGTGTTTATCTATCTTTAAATATCAATAAATCACCTTTAATCTTCCAATGTCAACGTTATTTTATAACAGTTTAGTTTTAGTTACCCAACACTTGTAACCTGTGGGGTAATAACTGTTGTTGGAGATTGATAAATATGTAATACATAGCCTATATAATAGGTTTTTCAATTAGTTTGGAAAAGGCCAAATGGCTAGTTTAGTTTAGATTGGAGAAGGGTTGACAGGTTGGGAAAGCATAGAGAACATAAAGCCCAGCCTGAAGGGCTGGGGGCGACAAAACTTTTCACCTGCTGATGACAACTGAAGCTAATTTAATTTAATTTAAAGTTGTTACCTATAAACAACTTTAAATTAGCTTCAGTTGTCATCAGCAGGTGAAAAGTTTTGTCGCCCCCAGCCCTTCAGGCTGGGCTTTATGTTCTCTATGCTTTCCCAACCTGTCAACCCTTCTCCAATCTAAACTAAACTAGCCATTTGGCCTTTTCCAAACTAATTGAACAACCAAGTCATTTGACACCTATCACTTTCCATCTTTCTTCACCTATGGGGTCGAGATGGGCGAGCCTACTCTACACCCTCTGGTGGGTCCGTGTTTCCTTGTTCATAACAAGTGTGACTCCTTGTCCTGCTGGGGGGGCCTAGCAGGTGATGAACCTGTTAGACCCTACTCGTCTTTTCCTTCAACCTCTTCATCTGCAGCCAAGAGCTAATATAGCACGTGTACCTGTGCTATAGCCAAGAGCTTGCAATTTGTAGTCTTGTTTCCTTTCGTTTTCGAATCCCAGTCACAATTAGTAGGGCAGCCTCTCTCGTTGCCACGGGTCTTGATTCAAATCCAGGGTAAGACATGGTTCTTTTGTCGCCCAAGCACCAGAGTCTAGGAGGGAAGCCCCCTCACTGTCTGTGCTGTGTTGTGACTTTCCACCCTTCCTATCTCTAACCTTTTCTCTTTGTATGAATGAAGAGGCACCCTTGCCCAGCAACAGCAGGAGGGGCAGCTCTTCTCTTGTTGCCAAGGGTCCTGGTTCGAATCCAGGGTAAGTCATGGATTTCTTGTCTCCCGAGCACCAGAGTTGGGAGGGAAGCCCCCTTACTGTCTGTGCTGACTGTGTGCCCCAGTATGAATGGTGTGTGAAGTAACCTTGCTGATGATGACAACATGCTTGCAGAATTTACTTCTTGCGTGGCCCTACCACAGGTTTGGTTATGTGTTGTGAGTTTTGGTTGCATGTAGTTAGCTGATTTTTAGTGGCCACCATCCGCCTGAAGAGTCCCAGAAGGACGAAACGCGTTAAGGTAACAACTTTAAAGTAGCTTCAGTTGTCATCAGCAGGTGAAACGTTTTGTTGCCCCCAGCCCTTCAGGCTGGGCTTTATGTTCTCTATGCTTTCCCAACCTGTCAACCCTTCTCCAATCTAAACTATAATAGGTTTTAGGTTTATTTGGATTAAGAGTGCGTCAACCGTTAGGTCATAATGCACCACTCGAGCCTAGGGGTATGGGGAGGAGGGGCCCATTCAGGTCAGAACCAGCCACGGTAGTGGTGGAAAGGGGGGCTCTCACGTCGCGGACGTCATCGTCTTTGTCATCGTTTGTGGTGTCATTGTCATCGTCGTCGGGGTGGTCATCAAGGGAAGGAGGAGGTGTCCCCGACAAAGATTGCCAGAGCTCGCCTCTAGTTTCTGGGGGTAAAACACTACCCTTCTTACTAGCTGATGTAGCCTATGCGAGATGGACTTTTTCTTTCAAATCGCCTTTTACTATTAGCAGAGCCATACTGTGGGCCAATTCTACCCCGGACCCAGACGGGGTACTAGGAAACTAAATAGGCCCCTAGGTAGGCCTACCAAAATTGTAAAATTGTCTAGATGTCAAATCAGTGGTAGGTAGATCTAGGACTAATCAAGTTCACTGTTCACTCCAATGAAATGTTATGCAGATTACTGGTTAGTGGTTAGTGGTAGTGCTTATTGTTTTGCCAACCTAAAAAATAGCCAGTTCTCAGATCATAAAAAAGGGAATTGTCTGAAAGAAAACTTTAAAAACAAACAATGTTCAACATTAGACAGAAATTTAAAATTTGAGTTTGTGTATAAGTTTGTATATAGGATTGCTGAATGTCTCAATCTAGTAGGTACCTATGAGCATTATAATACCCGCCCAGTATACCCGTGTACTGTTCAGGAGCTTACTCGTTACGCTCCTTTGTCAAAGATGAAATTATCCCATCATCGTACTATTTTAATACAGGGGTTATGTGCAAGACACTTCCTTACATGGGGCCTTGCTCTACTCTTGCCACCAGCAATGTGCTTGTATTACTGTAATTCAATCATGTTGAAATAAATAATAATGTGGCTGGCGTTATAGTACAACGGTAATCTGGCATAAAGTCGAAAAATAATATATGCCTTCGCGAGATGTAAAGCCCAGTCTGTAGAGCGCTCCATCATGATAACAACCAGAAAATATACTACCTGGGTACGTTGTGAGGATACCCACTACCCAGGTACAGTATTGATGTACCGTAAAGTAACTAATTTAATTTGTAGACAAAGTTCATGCTAGTGCATACTGCATAGTGTAGGCCTACGGTACTCAATTCAATAGTATACCCGGTACCTAATCCTAAAATTGCACGTGTCTAATACATTTTTTATTGTTTAGTAATACAAATCCTTGGGGAACAGCTCAAACTTCGACAACAAGTGATTGCAACTGCAACGGTGTTCTTTAAGCGATTTTATGCTCGCAACTCTCTCAAATGTATTGATCCTCTTTTATTGGCTCCGACGTGTGTATTCCTGGCATCAAAAGTTGAGGAGTTTGGTGTTATTTCCAACAGTCGTTTGATCACTACTTGCCAAACAGTTGGTAAGTATGGAAACCTACTCAACTCCGCACTAGTCATCCAACACTTGTAGGCTATTTAAAAAAATATTCTGACACTTGAAAATAAAATCTTTCTTGATTGCTTTGTTATTTTTGGACATGCTCGATTATATTGTACCAGGGTGTGTGATTTTTGGATTTTTATTTTTCACTGAAAGTCCACAGCCCGAGAAACTGGTGATGAGATATGAAAATAGCCTCTAACTCATTTTTGTCTAAAACATGACTTACGCCCTTTCTGAAATACACGATTCATTTATTTGATTTAAATTGGATTTATTTATATGATTTAAATCAACTTTTCGATTTTAATCAGATTTTTTTATTATTTTCTAATAAAATGAGATTTTTATTGACTTAAATCAACAATAACAGTGTATCAAGTTGGTGAGCAGATCAAATAGGCCTACTTACACAAGCATTTCAGAAAATATAATCAATTTTTTTTTAATGAGAACATTGCCTAAAAGAGCTAGGCCTATTGTGTTTGTTGCTCAAAATGAAGAAGAGCATTTGATATTTTTTTTTTTAATTTTTGTAAATAAAAAACATCTTACATTGTAGGCCTACAAATCAATATTAAATCAATGTCATTCCATATTGAAATGATAATTAGGTACCCTACCTACCGTAATAAGAGTGTGTTTTGATTTGACACTTTCACTATTTCACAAACGGTCACAAATTTATGTTGTAATAACTAATAACAATGATTTTAAATTTTTCCAGTGAAAAATAAGTTCAATTATGCATACACTCAAGAGTTTCCATACCGCACGAACCACATTCTAGAATGTGAATTCTACTTGCTGGAAAATTTAGACTGCTGCCTGATAGTTTACCAGCCGTATCGGCCACTGCTTCAACTAATCCAAGACATCGGCCACGAGGACCAGTTGTTAGCCTTCGCGTGGAGGGTTGTCAATGACAGCTTACGTACTGACGTGTCTCTCCTCTATCCACCATATCAAATTGCTCTAGGTGAGTGTTCCAATTTCTATTAACTACATACATAAACATTGACTCACTGGGTTAAAGTCGGGGATGACCAACTGGCAGTTTTTGAAGCACTTTCGTCTGGCCTCTAGAGAAAAACTGGAATCTACATAGAAAATTAAATCTTTCATACTAAATAGTAAATTGTGTTCCAAACATTATGTTGTTATTAGGTACACCCTTGGGCAGATTACTACAAAATTATCTGGCCCTCTACACCCTACTCATCTAGCAAGATGGCCATCCCTTGTCTAAGTACGCACTGTTCTTGTTGATATATCAACATTCTACGTTCTTTCGATACCTCATTGTTGGCTCAATTGGCTGCAGAAATGTTATGTTGGGGCGACAGTGAATTGGGCTAGGCCTGAATAACCAGCTCTAGGTGGAATACTGAATATGCTAGCTCTTATTACCCGTACTGCCAACATAACCGTGTGGACTGATTACTTAGTGGTAGGGGCTTGATTTATTCATTTTATCCTGATTTTAACTCATTACTTCTTATTTTAGTTTATCAGACATATGTACAACACATCTCACATCTCAGTATATTCATTGATATTTTTAAATTTTATTGTTACTATTAAGTTAATGCTTAATCTAGCAAATAATTACTATTGGGAGGACATAATGCGTATATTACAATTTATATTTTATGTCTTGTTTTTCCAATATGTATTGCAGTGACTAATAAAACAATACAATACACTGAGTGTGAATACAGTTCTCTTTATATCCAGATGGGGATTGCCTTAGGTACTAGGCCGGAGGCCCTACTATTTAATATTACGAATCCGACTGCACCTTTGATTTTACAATGTTCTATTCTGGTTTTAGGTTGCCTTCAAATCGCATGTGTAATCTTACAAAAAGACCATCTCCGATCATGGTTTGCCGAGCTAAATGTAGACATTGAGAAGATACAAGAAGTAGCTCGATACGTTATCAATTTGTTTGAGCTGTGGAAAACATATGACGAGAAGAAAGATATTCAAGCTCTTTTAACTAAAATGCCAAAACCTAAAACTCAGCCAAGCAGATAGATTAATAAGACTGAATTAATAAGAACATTCTTGCAGCAGTATTATACAACCCATCTTGACAACATTATATTATGAACTGATTACTGAACTGATACCTAAATAGTACTGAGAGAATCCTTTAGGCCTATCCTAACAACATTTCGTCACTGAGTTTGTTATCCAATATGTCTGACGATGCTTATCTACGTACTTTGTCTATCGATCAGTGTTGGGGTCGCTACTTTTAAAAAGTAGCATGCTATCGCTAACGCTACATGCCCCGAAAAAGTAGCTTCGCTACTTTTTCGCTACTTTCTTTAAGATGTAGCGACGCTACATTCGCGCTACACAAGAAATATAGCGCGCTACTTTTCCGCTACATGTTCACGTTTAATCGGGGGGTGTCGAGATCTCACATTATCCCGTTTTTAAAGCCTTTTGACGTCGTGCCGCGATGATTTTTAACTACATTTATGTCAACTCGATCGTGATCTATCATCAAACACACATAGTTTCGGTTTCCATTGTGATAGAAGGCGTTCTTTTAACGTTTAGGCTAGGCTAGGCCCTAGTCTTTTAAGAATTCTAGGCCTAATGATCAACATTCATATTGCATTTCTTATTTTCAACGTGTTTTTCGCGGAATCACTGCAGAAGAATGCGACAAACAAAGTTCGGAATAGGCCTACTGGTGCCGTACAATAGCGATAAAGCCCGGAATGTCCCAAGGGAGGGGAGATATATGACACTAATCACTTCATTTTAATATTCAATTCAGACGATTGGCGTAATTATTGAGCGGCTTATGCTCTAAGTCTAAATCAATAATCCGACTTCTAATTATCGTGGATACATCTTTGTTTACGACCCTGAAATAGCACTCAAGATGCTCCACGCAATTTAATAATCACTGCAATATTTTGGTAAAGTCAGCTCGCACGATGTGACAGATCGGCGATCACTCGCATCCTTCGGACGACGCAGAGAGAGAGAGAGAGGGAGAGGCTCGCTGGGAGAGAGCGAGGGAGATGGTGTGCAAGTGAGACGATATTACGGGCCGGTCTACATGGCGAGCACATGACGTGGCGCGGCGGGCGTTACAAGTTAGTTTGCAGTGCCGACTTTGACTTTACGTGATACTGGAACGTGCTGGCGCCAAAACTTAAAAAGTACGCAAATATCACGCTAACGCTACAAAAATTGTAGCATGCTACCGCTACAATATGCCCCCTTAATAAAGTAGCGCGCTACTGGCTCCGCTACACGTAAAAGTAGCATGCTACATGTAGCGCGCTACTTGTAGCGCGCTACTCCCCAAGACTGCTATCGATTCATAATACTATTGATTTGAGTCCAGGAAATAACAAGGTATTGATCGGACTTAGGTGTAAGAGTGTTTATGATAAGGAAGTGTTCTATCCAAACATTGATTCAAATGTCGACGGGTGTACATGGCGGTGTCATTTATGTGTAATCCAGAAAAACCTTCCATTCCACATTTCCACTGTGTTTAAAGTTGGACCACTATTGTCTAAGCTCATATTACTAATAATATAACCTTGAAAGTTTTAACAAAAATATAATTTCAAGTATTCATTTTTGTGTTTTACTCTATTTCAAAAGAAAATAAGTACCTAAGTGTATAAGGTACATTCAGTAAGTAGCCTACTGCTAGCTGCTATTAGATTGTATGTACTATTGACCTACAAGCTGTCATACCAATCACTAATTGTGTAATTGTATCTTAAGTTATTAATGTTGCTAACATTCAGGCAACTAGAATGTTTTTACCAGTACATTTTAGCAAGCATTGTCAAGTCAAATATGTTTCATTGTGTTCCTAGTGCAGGTTTGAAGATTACTGCATCTACAGGTTCTTGTTTTACTATGTTAATTGTAAAACACTTATGAGTGTCAGCATTCAGCCCTGCATATTGTTATAGTATTCTATACAATGAAATCATACCTACTTTGAATGCTTAGCTCTCCACATAGTATGCTGGCCTATATTTCCAAACTCAAAGATGCTAGTGTCTTTTGTGATTCATTGTAATCTATTGAGGCTGCAGAGAGGGTAATTTTCTCCCCTTTCTCTTTTTGAGTGTGACTCTTGCTATAGGGGATGAATTATTAGTACATACTTTGTACTTGCATGGATATGTTTTCTATAGGCCTACAACAATAATATTCAAATGTTATATTTCTGTAAAATTAGTTAATATACAACATGGATCAACTAGCAGTATCTCCTTGAAGATACACTTGTAGCCAGCCACAATGAAGTACTCAGCCTACGGTTATTTATAAGACATTAGTTATAGCGTCTAGTTTGACATTGATTTCCCACTCGATTGGATTGGATTTTGAATATGATGATATACCAGCGTACCAAACTGTTATTTACAATGTACCGGTAAGTTAAATGTAAAATATTACATTGGATTAGCCTCAGGTATGGTTTCTATGACTTCCCAATCGAGTTGTTTTTTAAATTAGTAATTGTATTATCTCTGCAGGCTTTACTAGTCTCTGACATAGTCATAACTTAAAATAAAGAATCTTTAAAAACCCCTAAAGGAAACATAACATGTTTGCTATTAAACTGTTTTCGGGACAATGCGTCACATTTATAAAAATGTAAAAATACGTATCTGTGGAAACAATATATGGAGGGGATGGACTTAAAATGAAGTACAACTTTGGCTCAGTTATTACACTTTTATTGCATGGTACAATGTCCCAAATCGTTTTAAAGTATTATTAAGGCCCTTCAATCCTTGCCCCTTAATCCCCTTAATCCCTTAATTTGCACTTGCAGGGATTTTTGTTTTGTTTTAAAATTGAATGAAGAAGAATTTGTTTCATGATTGATATGAATCATCATCATTGCCACCTTTCAAAAACAATTCTGGTGGTTGTTTCCCAAATTAAAATGCCATTTGTGTGAATAAAGTATTAAATGAAATTTATATTGTGATATAGTTGTAATTTCTATGAACACCCTACATCCGACTGTACTGGCATGTTACTGATGTTTTATAGCCTTAATCCAGTGCTTAATTTGTGGTCATACGGCATATCAATCACTACCTTTTTCCCGGATTGAATGGTTGACTTGGGGTTTTCCTACTTAGTTTTATACTCGATTAGCCTCAGTGCATAAATATGAGACGTTAAGCAATATCCAATCAATATAGTTGCAATTGTTGTTTACCGTAGTGTTATATTTCTGGAGTTTGCTTATTTTTCCCCTAAAAAATCTCTAAAACTCACCAAATCAAATCTATAAAATCCAAAATTATCCAGTGGCAAGCCCTCAGACCCCCATTTTGACATTGCAAATCGTAATGTTGGAGGGGGAAAATTAGTAATTTATTTTCTCAATCAGATAAATTTACAGCTGTAAAAATATAGATTTCAATCTGGACAAGTCAGGGAATTTGGTAAAATAAGTAAAAGTAGACACCCTGAGTGGGGGGAGTTTTTAAACCATAGTCATAGCCATATGAACTATAAAGTACTAGGGAAACGCCAAAGTCGTTGTTAAACGAGTGAGTGAGCCATGTGTATAGTACCCGGTATCATTCCCCATACTGGGCTAGATCGTGCCTTAAGTATATGGGAGAAAAGGCGATGTTCCCAGGTACTCAACACTTGGCTCACACACTCGTTTAACATCGACTTTGGCGTTTTCCTAGTTTAAATTGAACATTTAAAATGCGAATCGTGTTCAAAACGTATAAGAGTGAAACATTAACAAATTTCCAAGATAAAACAAAATCACCCAATTTTTATTTCCCATCACACATCCCTCAAAAATAATATGTAGGTGTAAAAATATAAAAAAGTTCAAAACTAACGGGTATCGAACCTCAACCCTCCGTGCGGTAGGCTCTATGCTTACCACTATGCCATGGCAGACACGTAGAGTTTGTCCCGCTAGCTGCTACTAAACAAATGGTATCGATATTTTAAAAAATCAGGGATTAAATCGCAATGGATCTAGCTGATTTTGTTAACAGTTCTCAGTAAACTCGTGCCGGATGTCTGTTTAAAATTTCAGCGCAATCTGTTCAGCGGTTCGGCTGATTTTCGACGTACAGACAGACAGAATCACAGAATGAGATCCGTTTGAGTTGAATGGAGACACTCAGTCGCTCCGCTCCCTCGTTTAATTATGATAACGTACCACTACCCTTTTTTAATACAAATTAAGCACTGCCTATCCTGTGCCAATTCCCAATCTCGTCTGAAAACAAGCGTCATACCATACTGTCTGTACTTGGTATTGTGCAGTGTTTGTTCACATTTATCTCAAACTGTGCTGGGTTTGTGTGATAAGCCTTATATAAAGGACGTTTACATTGTCAGTTGAAGTGGATTCTGCCATGTTAAACTACTTTTTTTCTTACAAACTTTGGGGCAATGCTAAGTGCGGCCCGAGTTATTATCATTATGTAAGTGCATTATACAGAATCCACTTCAGACTCGTCAGTGCCTGTGAACCCGGCGCCTCCACCAAATGTATTAATTTATCTTTGTGAAGAATACATTCCACCGGAAACAATTGTTGGGACTTTATTAATTAAGTCTGCGTTTGTTACTTCTGCATTTTCGTACGCCAAATGTATGTGAACTATCGCATCATTCATTACAACAATTATTTCGCGCACTTACGTTTCATTGTGATTTGTGAATGGGTCTTCTTAGAAAGTTTGCTCTAAGTAGTAATTGCAACGTCCCCTCTTAACCTCGGTATCGTGTATCACCCTCTAAAACTACCCTTATGATTGCCGCCTCCCCCGCCCGCGCGTTTGAAGCGAGTGCATTGCGCACGCGCCCTACTGACCTTCTATTGATCTGACCTCACCAGCGCTGTAGGCGGCATAATACCTTCCAGTGCGAGTGAGTGGGATTCTACAATCAATCGCGTGTTTCATTAGCAAATATGAAACTGCCGACAGGAATTACCTTCGTAGCTCTAATCTATATTGGTAAGTATAGAACCTTTGATTGTTTTCTTGACACGTAATTATTTTATTTTGTAAGTTCTGAGTGCTCAGCTTGTGTGTAACACAACATACCCTTGGTGCAGGGCATTAGCCAGTTTTTTTAGACTTGACAACGAGCAAGTATAGTGGGAAAACCGACGTCAAAAGCGTATTACGTTATGGATATCGCATGTAGAACGTTATGGCAATGTGCATGTGTAACACGTATTATCCACGTATAGTAGCGCAGTATAATAACTAACGCTTTCCTTGGTGGCTCATTGTTAGGGCGCTGGTACGAATCGTATGGACGGGGGTTCGAAGCTTGCGTGAGGCATATAGATTTTTGTAATAAATGCCATGTGAACCACTTCGTCTCAAATAGTATTAGAAATCATTGATAACAAACAACAGCTGTGGCATGTGGTGCAACAGGGTGTATTCGTTAATTCCGGTGTATTACACGTAAAGTGTAGTAGTTTGGTAGTATAGACCCTACTGACTGATAGAAACTGAACAGTATCTCATGTAAAAAACATTATTTTATCACATATTATGTGATACAGATAAAATATAACGCATTGCCCAATTTGTGTAACACTATCAGATTGTAGATCACATAAAAACATAACAGCTTCATCACTTTTTAGGGCGCGGCAGCTGACCATATATTTATTTATTTATTTATGTATGTATGTATGTATTTATTTATTTATGTGTGTATGTATGTCTCCAATGCGCATTTTGCGCCCGGCGAGAGGAACGAATTTTTTTAGGCAGAAGATAATAAGACTGCACGCAGAGTCTCAATAGATTAGTATATTAATTGAAAATACCAAGCGACCTCTTGTTCACTTTTGGGTTACTCCACTAGACATTTCTATCCTCCTTCACACTATCACTTGTTCTCATCAACCTCTCACACACATAGTTCGTCTCAACTTTCATTAGGCGACTCCAAGGGGCAAGGACGATCAAAACAACCACAAGCATCGCATCTCTGGACCCTAATACAATAAAGGCATATTCCTGCTGAATTTAACGTACTGTTTCGATTCTCTATCGGCCATCACCTTTACTATACCTATCAATACTACAGGGCCTACCTTAAGCACAGATGTCTGGCATGTTTTTCAGTCAGAGTATTCATTGTCCGCTAATTGGATGAGCGTAGCGAGCGAAGCGAAGATTCCATTTCACTACACTGGAGAAAAAAATCCGGAATGTTTTTTTTTTCTTCTTCTTTTTCTTTTTTTTTTGTATTTTTGTGTGTCTGTGAACACGATTCCGGCTAAACCAATACTCCAATTGCGATGAAATTTTATGGAGGTCTATGAAATCTCTGAACGAAGAACTGCACGGGGGAAAAATCGATCGAAAAATTATTTCTCATGAAAATCGCAATTTTACGATTTTTAAAATTTTTAAGACATTCTTCGACTTATAACATCTAATGCTTTATCCGATTGTAATGATTTTTTCACAGAACCTTAATTTTATGAATTAATATATTCGTGTGAAATTTGAGCGCAATCGAAAAATCATTTCTCATGATAATCGCAATTTTACGATTTTTTTCAATTTTTAACATTTCTTCGACGAATAAAACCTACAAGCTTTATCCGATTGTCATGATTTTTTCACAGAACTTTAATTTTCTGAATAAATACATTCGAGTGAAATTTGAGCGAAATCAAAAAATTATCTATTAAAAAATCGCAATTTTACGCTTTTTTCGTTTAAAAAAAATTACGCTCATCCATCAACGCGGCGGGACTTAAGCGTTTTCCTAGTTTTAATTATACATTGGTCCTGTACCGTATTTTTGTAAACCACATTCTGTCCGTGCACTACCATGTGCATACATACTATTCACTGTGTCTTGTTTGCAGTTTGTCCTATCCGCATCCATGGCGCGGATGTTGGGTCAGTTTCCGAGTCCGAGGAGACTTCTGCGGCTACAGACGGCATCGTGCAAGAAACTGAAGAACCCAAAGAGGTGAGAAAATAGTCGTCAACTCCTTGATTCGGCGACAGTTGGTACTCGACAGTCGACTTGCCCATATATGTTTATATTATTTCATAAGAATGAGTTGTAATGGATTTCTCTTATAGGTGACTCTCAGTGTAGAAGATCAGAAAACTGAGGGAACGATACCACCAACGA
This sequence comes from Sweltsa coloradensis, assembly GCA_024449915.1. NCBI lineage: Eukaryota > Metazoa > Arthropoda > Insecta > Plecoptera > Chloroperlidae > Sweltsa > Sweltsa coloradensis. The sequence continues at coordinate 240,432 of JAMZAV010001196.1, forward strand.
CAACGATAGGTAAGTCATGTTATGTGTATGGAAATAAATGTGCATTTTTAAATATTTTTAATTTTTTTTTTTTTAAAAATATTTATTACATTTGATGTAAATTTACTAAAAATTAATATTATTTGTTTGTTAAAGAATATAATTTACAAAACTCGTCATCATTATTTGTTGCCGCTTCCGAAAACACTATTTTTGGGTCGGCATTGAAGATTCGCCTCTCTCCATTTTCTTCTTTCCTGCCACTACTTTTCGCTTTCCACCACATTCCAGTCTCCTTCTCGCTATTCCACCTCTTTCCTCACCCTTTTCACTCACCTCATTGCAATTCGCTATATGGGAAATAAATAATAAATACCTAAATGAAGTTTGCAATTTCGCAATTTCGGCTTCAACCCTTGTAGTATTTTATTTTTTTGTGGTGTGATGAAGGTAATACTGACGTCACTAATAACGTGACACCTTTGTATTGCAGAAGCGACGACCACTCCCGCGTCGATAGTTTCACTCTATCGCCTGAACACACCAAACGGTGCTGCCTGTGTGCTGCTCAGTGTGGATGCAATCATTACCATCAAATACCCGAAGATGCTCGGAGGAGAGAGGGTGAGAATATATCATCCTCCCTTAGGCATGATACTTGTTGTATCAAATCACTTTGTTGGTGGAGGGGCCTGATGTCTTATCTAGGAAGCACGAAACATATCTGTTTCATTGTATTTAACTAAACTTATCAAACATTTTTAATCGAGGTAAAACATATTTTGTGGTATAGTGAATTCAGTCTCCTTGCTTAGTTGGTAAAATTGTTAAATCAATATTATGCAAAATGACATAACTACTGTTAAAATGGTTTAAATAATCAAATAATACTGAAATCAAACAATCAAAACTGCATTAAAATGTTAGATTTAGATACAATTCAACTTGTATACTGGTTCTCTTAGTATAAAATGTAAGTTTCATTCTGAAGGTGACTCGTCATCAAAACTTTTGACCAATTTTGTTGACCAATTACTTATTGTCTATAGTCTTCAAAGCTCAAATGCCAGGCAAAGCTTTTGTATAGAGCTTAGTTCCAATGTGTGATCGTTGCTCGTTTAGGAAGTCCAGCGGTTTATCCCAGACGAAGTGGACACCAGTGGTGACTGTAGTGAGCAAGACGACGCCCTCTTCGTCATGAAGTGGAACTCCTACATGCTCAGTTGGAGTTTCTCGAAGGTAAGCACGTCTTTATTGTATACTCTACATGTTTACTCTGAATATTACCCAATATTTCATATTGTTATCAATTTAAATTAAAACTGTATCATGTGGTGATATATAAACCTGTTATCAAAATGCTATTTCGTGTTTTAGACACCGGGCGGAGAACGATGGTACTGCAACAAGGTGGACCTAAGCTTTAACACTTCCGAACCAGTTTTTGAACATATTAAGAAGCCAGGTGAATATAATTAATTTTATTAGAACAAAAAAATGTAATCTCGAATTATTTATCTACGATCCAGGTCAAATGTAAACTGCCAGGCGGTATAAAAACTTGTTTATACAGCACACTCGGAGTAGTAGATAGAAGATAGTTTTTGTTTTCTGTGTGGGTTGGCAGGAGAGAGGGGGAATGTAGCTAATTGTCTTGTTAAACATTAATGTTTTTAAATCTAAATTCTGGATGTAAATCAATTACCGATTGCACACTGCATTCCACTGTTATGATTTATGATTTTTATTACTACTTTGGTGGAGGTGCCGGTCCTGTGTGACAGTCTCGTTTGCTTTTCCTGTTATCTGTAAAATATCAATGTTTTGAGCTCAATTTGCTGTTATCATCGTTCATATGCAATTGATCTGAACTGGTGGACAATCCACATGTTGATAACGTGATATCCACCACAGATGAGTGAGATTGTGTGTGAGTGAGAGAAAATATGGTGAATTGTTTCAAGTTTCAAATTTATTCAATAACTGGAGAAGAGAATGAAGGGGAAAACTATTAATATCGTCGCCTTGAACTGATATTATAGTTCGCAATTACCGTCAGTGTCTGGCCAACTGTCTCAGGAAAGCAAATTGCCTGGTCGCTGGTCCTTTCACCCCTTGCGTTATCACACTCCCCTTCATGCAGGGAGTAAAACTAGTTTCTCATCGGTCACTGTCTGGCTAATCCACGCGTTTCAACGTATGAATGTAGGGATGCAATAATTGTCTCAATGCAGGACATACCTATTACACACACCGCACCCTAAAACACATCCTGGATTAATACTCTACGACTACGTAATCCAATCTTAATTTGCAATACAATTTAATATTTTACCATTCCATTCCACTTCCGTCGCGCACAATTCAACTGCTATTCTTTCGCACATCAACTTCTGCTCAGCTGAACAAATCGTTTACTTCGTGAAACTTCTCCACAAGTATCGTATACTCCATTTTGCTCTTTTTAAGAACTTGCTGATTTAGTCTTATGCGATGTGTTCGATTGTGCCAGCATATCACGAAAATAATTCAAGTAATGAACAATTGAAAGATAGTCAAAAATAGAATTTTGATATTTAATTAATTAAATTAACTTATGATCTTTTCTTTGTGTATTAATCTTGAAATATATCAGGAGGTTTGAATATCTGCATGCCAGTCGAAGGAAGGTATAACCTTCTGAAAAATTGCAGGATTAAAATATATTTCTCTACCAAAGACTGGAGCAAAATTTAATTTTATAGAGTTTTGTTCTTATTCGTTACTTCATGATTGTACTTTCGAAATCGGTTGCCTAGGTCTAAGATTGATAGCGTGTAAATGTGTGTTATTCTGTGTGCGTCCGCAGGCCGCATCTTGCGCCTGTCGACCCCTCACAGCCACACCATGCTCTTCCCCACACCGGTCGGTAAGTCCTACACCTGTGCCAGGGATACCAACATCTTGCTACGGGGAGGTAACTCCACCGCGACGCTCCTACTGCGCAACATGAGGATACAGCCGTTCATCTTCAAGAAGGACGAGTTCGGACCAGGTAACAATCCACTACTCTTTACCAGGTGTAACGCTCTTACCACTAGAACTACTCTTAAATGAGGGTTGAACTAAATGTAGGGATTGGTTCTCAAAAAAAAAAAAAAAATAACATTCATCGGAAGACGTAAGAGGAGTCAGTCTCAGTCACCTCCAGACAATCAAATATTTTGATAAAATTGTTACTCCACACGGGAGGAAGTTTTGTTATACATTTTGCACCATGTTACTTCACCACTTGCACGTCGTAAATTAGTAAAATTGATAAAGGTAGATAATTGATTTGATTGGTCTTGGACTTGACCATAGTTCCCGTCGGAACTCAGAGCTATAATCCTTATCCCCACTTACTCGTGTCCGTTCCTCGTCTTTGCTGTTGGCTAACAAGTACCAAGTCTACAAAGTTGACTGTCTATACTCATCAGTGACGTATCCAGGGGGGGGGGGATAGGGGACAACAAATGTGTGAAAGTGCACTTTAACGCTTCAATGGAGCATATAGAATAACTGGTTTTTCGCAATACTAAATGCAAATTACCATCTGACCAAAAGAAAATTTTAGAAGATACAAAGTTGGTTATTGTAATGCTTTTTAAAACGCACAGATTTTCACCAAAATGTCCTTGAAGGAGAAAACTTTTCCGGGAGGCAAGCCATCCGGCCACCCCCACTTAACCGTCGTTAAACTATGAATCAATTGGTTGGTTCAATTGGTTGGTTCCCTTATGAATTCCTGGATACGCCACTGATACCCATCACTCGCTTCACATATCACACACTCGAACCCTGTCCCGTCATGTTGCAGAGTACGAGTGCACTCCGGGTGGGATCGGCGCCTTCAGGGACGAGACTGCGCCCATCGCCGTCGGCAGCACCTTCGCTATCGTCGTACTCGTAACCGTCACTGGCTACGGAGTCTACCGCTACATCAAGATCAAGAAGGTTCAATACGACACCATGGAGTAGACCGGAATCTAAACTAGCTGGCCACCATTCGTTTCGTTTCCAATTATCCTTTGTCTTCATTTGGGTGCTGTCAGAAAGAAACTGGCGGCCAAAATAATATAATAACCACAGAGGGAACGTGTTGGGACACCCACGTTGTTTAAAGCTTGATATCAACGTTTATTCACTGTATATTTATAGATCGTGTTATAAAAGTTTGTTCGAAACAACAGGTGAGAAATATCTGCTCTACAGTTAGTGCACGTTTTGGTTTTCTGGGAAACTAATTAAATTAATTATTATAATATATTATATTAAAATAAAAACACACCTCCTTCAAACGCAATATATCAAACTTGACTTTTAATCAAAAAAGTGTTTTTCGTAATAAACGGACTATACTTTCGTAGATTCTTTCATTGGTCTAGAAACATATTGAGCTATCCACTTCTCTGTGAAGACTATACAGACGTGGATTTAAAAATAGGTTTGTGCGAGGAATACAATTTTATTATGTTCACTCGAGATTAAAGTTAATTTTGTGTCTATTTGCATTCGATTAGTTTGAATTATTTACAGACGGTAAAAATTGTTTTAGTGATTTTGGAGAGGGAGTCAAGTCGCTTAGTTTAAATTTAGCTAAATATATTTGAAAATAAATACTCAATTTTGGCGTGTACCTACATTTAAATACAAAGATTGCATTGCTTTCAGTTAAATATATGATAAAATGGTTGGAGATTTTTTTGGTGATGGGTCATGTTTACGTTTATATTTTATTTAATAGATTTAAAGATACTGTATCTAAATACGAAATTGTACCTATATTAAAATACGATCATCATCTAAAGAAACATAGTTTTTTGGTGGAGGTGCCGAGTCAACACAATAACGAATGCATTTGGTGAGACTGATGTTCAGTTTAGACCGATTTGATGTTTTGGTGGAGGTGCCGGGTCATAATACACATTATTTTTCTGGAACATCAACATCCCACATTCACGTGGTCTTTGGCTCAAATGGCTCTCCTGAAGAAATAAGTGTTTTGAAGGTACATAATGGCTTGACTCTTTAACATAAACGTCATTAAAAATGTTGTGAGTTAAATTGTCCCCCACAAACAGAGAACCAGATGCGATATTGTTCTAATTTTGTCCATGCAGCATATCGGGTAAACCTATTGAAGATTTCTCAAAATAAAGAGACAGGAACACTGTAGCCAACCAAGTTATACTGACTAATATTACTTGAGGCTACAATATTATATTATGTGGCTGCAAAACAATGAAGGGCGGGGGTTCGTTATCGAAGAGAGATTAGCTACTCTTACTGCTAGGGTGTGGGGTAGACTTATGATGTGATATATTTTACGAATTTATTTCAAGTCCATCGAGAATTTGACGTTAGTATTTCGGTGTTTGTTGGGTGTATTGTATAAAAATGTATATATTATCTAACAATATTGTTGAATATTAAGATGTAATGTGTTTCTAGTGTGACTGACTTGGGAGTAAGTCGTGTATTTGCTTGCATGTAAGTATTGTAAACTATATTATTTTATAAAAATGTAGCTTTTAATTCATTGATGTGTTTTGAAGTGTAAAAATGTGAACACAAATATACTGAGTGTGTATACGTGCTACTAAATATAATGTTAACATATTATCTTTGGCAATTTAAATTGTGTTTGCCGGTTAGAATATATAGTATTGTTAAAATAATTTTGCCTGCAATTTGGGAATAGCAATAACCACTCATTCCAGCACATCTCACTGTACACATTGGATAATAGTAGTTACTGTCCAAAACATCTATCTATTCATCAAAAGTGTATATTTCGTAGAATAGCTCCACCCACCTGCACACATAAAAATAATGTTAACTGTAAAATGTCTTCCACGTTTAAAGATGATAGGTATATTGTAATGGAAACGCATGATTTTCGTTACTGCACTGAATAAAGATTTTAAGGCACTGAAATACATAATAGAGATGACGTTGACTTACTAGAGTGTTCTTCTGAAAATTAAATTTAAGAATGTTAATTATATCGCACTTCAAAAAAATGAAAAGCTGTGTCCATATCTGTTCGCATGAAAGCTGAAATATTTTTTATGTATTTCCCCTACCACTGCATAATCCTTCTGCTCTTGTTAATAAATTATCAGCAACGAAATAAAAATAAATAAACAAAATAATAATAATAATAATAATGAGCCAAATTAATAAATATTCTACCATAAATATGCACATTACTATTACAATATTTGATAATTTGGTAACTTATTATAAGTCAGCCAAACATGTGTATTGATTGTGAAAATTGAAAGTAGAACGTCGATTGTTGACATGGGAACTTGCCTCCCCCCCCCCCCCCCCCATCTGAATTTTCAATATAGTCAGTGTTCGATTTTTTATTGTTTTCTAGTTTCTACTTTACAAAAACTACATTATTTCGGTATGCATTGAGCACAGTACTTTTTTAAACGCACCAAACGCATTCTAGAAACCTAATATACTAAATTTTCGCCTGCAGCGCTGTCGTTTGGGGGCTCTGCTTCCCCAAACCCCTCTTACTTGTTAATTTCTTTGAGAAACGACCACTCCTAGAGTACTATCCCGCCACATTTGTATTTCCACTTTGAGAATTGTAGGGGCACGGATAGATAATTAAAAACCTACTTGCCCCTCCCCCCCACTTCTGCAAAAATCCTGCTGACACACCTGCAAGTTCCTGATATTGCAAAACGAACGCGTTCCCACATAAATTCCCTAAAATGGAACTTGTTCCCGGGAACGCGTTGCTCCCCGAGACTGTTCATCGCCAAAGAGGCTTTTGATATCGGTGCGGGCTTGGTGATGAGTAGGTTAAGAGAGGGGTTGGGGGAGTGAGGGGGGCCCATAAATCTTGCTGGGGGGGCTGGAGCTGTAGTTACGTCACTTTACGCATGTCAACTGCCAAGGTATATTAATTTTAGATTCCGAAATTAATCCGAATCTATTAATTAGTCAACAATTCTTATCTATACTATAAATTTATAATGGGGGATTGTTAATTTGCATTAGTAATTGACTAATTATTATACCTACCTTAAAGCATCGAGTTGATGGTGGAAACGCTGCAATCTTACCCGACAGCGCGTTCGGAAGGTTGCTTATAAACAAGAGAACAACATAACTGCTCCCATGCAGTTCCACAATAACCCAAAGAATATTATTCTATATAGGGACTTATTCAAGGAACATCGAACTAAATTACCAGAATATGGTAAACATTGTTATTGTTGTAATTACGGAAAGGAAAGGTTGGTTTGTATATACTGCTCTACTAAACAAGAAGGCCATAACTATACACTTTTTTGAGATCACTGTTTTTCATATTGTTGGGGTCATATTTGATGAATAACAGTGCTTACTAAAAAAAACAGTGTAGTTAAGACCTTGTTTAGTAGGGCAGTATAAGTGTATGAATATATATATATTTTTTAAAGTTGTATATTATGTTATGGTTTTCCATTGGGTTTGGTGCTATATATATTTTTTTTTTTTGTGGGGGGGGGGGAGAGGGACAAGGCATAAACGAACCACGTCTCCATTCACTTAATAAAATCTATGTAACTCTTTTTGTCAACATGTGAGTTCGTTCAAACGTACTTAATGAATTTCAAGTATTGTTAGCACATGTATGAAATGGAATAAACAGTAGGCCTAGGTATAATATTACCACACGAAATGCGCAATTAATTTTAAAGAAATTATAAATCATCAGTTGTATAAAACAATAATATATTTCTTTTACACAAACATACTATACATTTTATAATACAACTACACTTACAATCTACACCCACATAATCATATTTCTTTGCATCTGTGTAGTTCAAACACGCCTTCTTTTATACGACAAAGGACAACTTACCGTCGTAATGCAATGCTATACTCACGGTCATGTAATAAAATAAAATACATGCGTTGGCATTTCTGCTGCCTCCAAAATCAAAGCATTTGAGAAACCGAGGAGTAAAACCATGGAATGACTTGCTCTTGATTAAACTTAATAGTAATAAAATACTGTGCATTGTTTTTAACAATCGCTGTTAAAATGTGCGTTGTAAAAAAGAAATGTTACGAGGTACGATAATCCACATATCTTTCGCCTGACTCGGATTAAAAGTGGATTATCCATCATACTCATCCGATGTTCCCACAACTATACTACATTAACAACAAGCACATGGTTGTGAAAGTTCCTAGAATAGGGGGAAGGGGGGGGGGGAGCTACTTAATCAACGATTGTCAAAGGATATAACATTTTATTTTTTATGGTGGAGGTGGCAGGTTGCGGATTTGGTAACTGAAACGCACACATGACCGAAATTTTGCAAAATGATTTTTTTTTATGCTGATCGTTCCACTGGAATAATGTGCATTATAGAAAAGATCAAAATAAAGTATGTTTACATTTGTGTTGTTTAATGATGTTCTGATATTTGGCCTACCATCTCTGGCTAAACCATACACAAGAGGCACTCATGAATATCTCGAGTGGTGTTTGCGGATGTTAATACCGTAAAAAATTGTATAGATCGCTTTTTCAATTCAATTAGTTTTTATCAGATCAGATGGTATAAAGGTCTATAGTCTCCTGATCAACAGTTTGACGACAAAGTTGCAATCAGATTTAAAAATATAAAAATAGGAATATTTTACCGATTTTAGTTATATATTTCGTATCATCACTTCATAAACGATAATGATATAGGAAATATACCATTGCAATCAGCGTATAGTAAAATAATGGAAGTGTAGGATGGAATATTCTTCTGATAAAAGTTATACTAATATATGTGATATAATGCACCACGCATATGATAATCGCAATACACTATCTGATTGTTCAATCACAATAGTTCAATAATTAATTATTGTCATTATGTTTGTGAAAAACACTAACGATTACTCGTATTTTTCATGTATCAGCAGCCAATACTATATTATCTCCCGTGAGAGTTTCAAGACGATTATTCCAGCTAAAAATATATAGGATTCGTGTGACACTGTTATAAAACACCACTTAAACGGAATCTCTAAACACTCCCCTACGAGTAATTGATTTACATTAAACGGTATCTCTATCATAATTAATTATAGTTGTTTCCAAAAGTAATTTTAAAGAAATATGTCTACATAGATAGATTATTGGAATGACGATTAAAACACAAACATGGGTAGCAGAAATGACACGCACTGTTGTCACTAAAATGTATCTCAATATCTGTTTTCTGTTCGCAAGGGTAAGAAGGTGACAGGTGCAATAATATTGATACGATAACAACCTAAACAAGTAGAAGCAGATCGTTTCAAGATGTTTGACTATAACACCCCACGCAAAACTTTTGATTTTATTGACGTGTTCGAGTGAACTGTGAAGTGTAACTGAAAGGGTAAACTATCAAGGTTGTACTTTGGGGATTACGATTCGGGAATCAAATGTTAATCTATCACATTGTAATTTCACATGCGCAATGCAATTATACTGGAAAGCCAGGTATTTGAAGAACAGACCGTTTGGAGTAAATGGTCAAGTGGGGGGGGGGGGGGGATGGAATTAATTATATTTTGTGTTAGTTATCTATACCAAATTTAATCGTTGACCGAAATTTCGAAACGTTTTGAAAAATTACACTGAATTTTATTTTACCGAAGTTGTAGTAGAAGAATTTAAATATATTATCAGGTTCTACTTTAATCGCAACAATTCTTCTTCTGATAATTCTAAGAAAAAGTTGTGATGTCAAGCTAATAATATTATTGCTATTGTCTATTTTACATATGAAAGTATTTGTAAACAATTTTCAGAGATGAGTAATGTTAGCACATAATGATGATTATTTTTAATAAAAAAACAAAACATCTTGATTTGATTTGATTCGACTTTCAATGAAAGGAAACTGAATTTCAACATTTCTGAATGTGCTATCGATATACTTGAACATAAATACAGTTTAGAACTTTGCCCAAAGTGGGAATCTACCGGTGCTAAAATTCAAGAGAGTGATTTCTGAAAAAGTTTATGAGAATCGGTTTCAAAAATAAATTAAAACAATCAATGCAATTTATGTTGCGATGTTATAACCCCCAAATGTGCATGAAATAATTACGAAAACTCTTTTTTTAAATTCAACATTTGTCGAGTGAAACTACTATTAGTCGTCTCTTGAAGATTTTAGGACCAACTACAACGTTAGATTCCAAGGTATGTCTTGTTAAAAAGTGCATGACCTGAAACCTTTTTATACTGAATCAAAACCTGAACATTTTACTTTGATGCGTTCAAGTAGTTGATTTTAAATTCGTAACGTGCTAAAAAGATTGTTTTATTAAAAACTACTAAACTTCACAATGATTTCCCTAAGAGGGCATTCCTGCCCGTACGGAAGAGCATGTAGGTATAAGTTTCAAACGCTCTCATGAAATGCACGTAATCACTACCTAATGTACCTAATTACAAAAATAATTTCTCTCAGTCGAACCCAATATAGAATAGGTGATTATAGAGGTTTCTGTTTACCACTAACACAACTAATAAGAGTGCTAACCCATTGGCATATAAAAAACGTGTGCGCCTATTTCAAATTTTTAAAGCTGAGATTTGAAGAAATTAATACTAAAAAATTATACTCGGAATGAAATTATGCAAGTATTTTACTAAACATGTATATCACTAACTAAACACGGTGTATGTACAGTTAGAAAGTAATAACTAAAATTGTTCCTAAACTAAAAGTACTTCTAAACGTTATCTCAAGCACCATTTTCATTGAGAAGCAGTCTTACAAACTGCAAGAGCTCATCTGGGAAATGTTCTGAAAAACAATCAAACCAGGATATTTAGACCGTCGTCTGTAAAATAATGGCGATTGAAATAAAATTGGAGCAAGGTTTGGTGATACTTCCACATGAGAAAGCGAAATCCAGCTTGCAAGAAAAAAGTAAAGTGAAGAAAGAAAGAAATCTAGTATATCCTACATTCAACAAGTAATTTTTGATTCTGAAGATTGCACGTACAATTGTTCTTTTCTTCGAGGATAATATTATAGTCTATGTTCTCAGGAAGAAGCTTGTTGCGCCCGGAGTATCGAGGTGTTCCGTTCAGGAATGCGACATGGTCGAGGCGAACGTCCCTGGATCGTAGCCATGGAAACCGTGATGGTAGGCGGAGTAGAGCATGTGGGGGGCGGCGCCGGCCCCGGCCCCCGGCTCGTGCTTGACGCCGCCCCCGACGCCGACGCCACCGCCGCAGGGCTCGGCGAACATCTTGCCTGCAGAGGAGGGAGCGTAGCACACGGGCTTGATGTCGCCGAGGCCGACTAGATCGAGCATACCAGGAGGGATACCAGGTGAGGGCGATAGCAGACCCTCCACACCGTGGCACATCATTCCGGACTCGCTGAGGAAAAAACAAATAATACAAAACATCAATTACTTTCTTTCATAAGAAATCTGCACACGAACACGTGACTTATAAGTTATAACACCCTATAAGTTGGGAGGAAACACCCAAAGGGCATGTTAGGAAGGAATTTCATATCTAACTAAGAAACCTTGAATCAAAATTGCTGCATGGTAGGACGACGTCCCGAATCTACGTCGTAGAAAAATATTACCCTTCCTCCGTAACTCGTAATGCTACACCAGATCAGGCTCAATGTCTACACTGCATATTTTGTAATTCGTTGATACAAGTTCATTGCGAGAATTTGTAGACTCATGACGTGAAAAGATATACCTAAAAATGTAATAATAGTTGTTGAAGAAAATGACTAAGTGGCTAGTGCTACGTGTGCGACTGCCAACAGAACAGAATGAAGATTTTGCATCTGAATGTTATTTGTTTTGAACAGATGACGTATGACGCATTAGGGATTCCGAAAGTGACACGCATATATTCCATTTCCATCTATTGCCGCAGTGTCCCAAAGTCCAACATTTGATTCGTGTCAGTCTTCAGTCCCACACCAGACATGAAGGATCGCAGCTCTACCTTGTCATTGCACCACCACCCTGCGCTGAGGTCAACATGAAGGTCAAGACTTGTCGATAGTGGCGCTGATCGGTAAGCCTATATTGTATTTACTCGTCTTGTTTCGGTCAGTTTACTGTTTGTTTTTTAGCAGATCTGATAAGACGGATTCTGAACGTTCTCTGGACTCTTCGACTTCGATAAATTATTGCTGCAACGCTGTGTGGTTATCTCCTCGGCCCCCACTCGAAATATTTAGCTGTGTCGAGTGCTCCTAAAACTAAACTTTTCGGAGTGTACAGACAAGAATTAAACTTTTAAATATGGACACTCCTCTCCCCCTCCCCCTACATACACAATCACAGTCACAGACACACACAAAACGTGTCATATTTAATATTTGTGTATTTTGAATAGTAGATACTCGGGAATTTATCAGTAGAAATTCAATAATCAATTCAATTTACATGATAAACATAAGGTGATCTTTATGATTCGCAAGTGGGCAAGTATTATTCCTTTTGTCAAGTCGCTGTCAATAACCACAGTCCACAGATACCATATTATAATCGTGAAAGAGGAACGAAAATTTAAAATAAAATAATTTTTTTTAAAATAATTACAACGTACTTCCCTCCATCCAAAATTTAAAAGTAGGGTACCCTACTTCTTGCACGGCTTGGAACAACAATAAAAGTGTGCTTAGTGCTTAGTGCGTACACTGCTGGCCATCCACATGACACAGAGTCCACACTTCCACACTCAGAAAAATATTGTTAGCGATTTTCTCCCTGCACATGATACGCTATACAAAACCGCGTACAAAACATCCTACAAATTACAATGTCACATTTTGTGTACATTTTTGTATTCCCTCTCTTGTATTGTTTAGTTTATCTGAGATAGTAGCATTGTCACGTCACATATAGTATTATTTTTTATCTTGTAGACACAGAGAAACCTTGTCACAGCATTCTGAAATCAGTTGAGATTAAATTCAAGACCCTACTTAGCAGGTTCCACGTGACGTGCATAGTGTGCAGGTCAGTAACGAGACGAGATGCAGTGTGTAATGGAGTAGACTAAATAATCTCTCTCGATTGCTAGCCGTATAAAACTAACCTACGCAAAACGGCCTCACGCTCGCCCGAGCACGCACACTACGTCAACTGCAACACCACCTGAATCTTCAGACGCGCGATTACAAATTACAACAGCGACCGCGTAATTAATACGATATAACGAGAAAAGGAACCTACAAGAATGAACCTTTAAACCCCTTCTTAGCCCTTATGAACCCTTCTTTAAAGGAACCCCCACAGGATTTCCCAATGAATTATTTTCTGACTCCGTGTGAACTTTTCTAGTGTCGATGAATGGGGGCGACCGCCCCCCCATGACTTTAAAAAAATTGAAATTTTGAATAATCATTATTTATTCATCGTTAAAAAGATGTGATATTTCAGTTATTTTATTGATGGTTTTCATTAACGTCCAATTTTGTGTGATTGTGCGAATTTGACGTTTGTTGCCATGCTGTGTGTATAACTAATCGAGCATCTAGCAAGACGCGCGCTCTGTTTAGCTTAGCACAGCGGCGCTACGGCGGGCGACTGGACTGTCTCAACACTGTCATGTCATCCCAAAAATCTTCAGTCTTGCCTTTGAAATGTGTCTTCTATGCTACATTGAAAATATGATCGAACGTCAATATGTTACCATGTATGCTGTAAAATTGTAAGCAAGACATGACGACAAATAAATTGACGCACACAAACTACATTGTTTCGGTATTGCATTCAGACGGTGACTTTTTTCTAAAACGCACCAAATGCACTCTAAAAATCTTTTTCAAAATGTTTCGCCTGTGGCGCTGAAAATAGGGGGGTCCGCCCCCCCATACCCCCGTGCTTCCGTCCCATTCCCACGGACGTACATGCACGCGCAAATCGCCCCCCCCCCATGATTATGTCCTAGTCTAGTCTTCCGCCCCTGCCATATTATGTAGGCCTACTATTATAGTAGACGCAAAATTGTAGGAATGATATAGTTTTGATTCAACTGTTCAAGTACTACCACGATAATAATCACACGATCGCAGATAGTTGCTGTAATTGAGTGGTCAAATTCAACTTTGGTCAATTGACGGTTAAATGTGAAAAATCATAAATAAAATTTTATTAGATAATTAGTGTATTTATGTTTAAAATGTTGTGGTGACAAAACGTCACCTCAGAACTTATTTGTGCCATATCACTTTTCGCTTTTTTGGAGTTAGATGTTTTAGAGTTATTGTTAGTGCTCATTGTTGCTGATAAAAAAATAATATAGACAAATATTTAAGCTTAAGCAGTGTTTTAGCAATGCCAGTTTGTTCCATCTCCATCAGATGATACCATTACGGTAGTGATTATTTGTGTCATATCCAATTTTCATATTATACTAACAAGTGGATATGGCACAAATAAGTACTGAACCAATTATCTAGTTTGATGAAATTTTTGTTCTATATCAATAGGAAGTGCTAATTTACGCATGCCCTACAAGTAAAAACTATGAAATACCTTTCATCTAACCATTGGTATAGATGATTGCAGCAAAAATTGTTTAAATTCAAGCATAATCAATAAAATATTTTATTTTGTCTATGTTAGTCTTCATATTGAAATATTTATTTATTTTAACCTCACAATAATTCAATCATTATAGCTGAGAACATAAATTGTTGGTGTTATTCTCTATTCCACAAACTTATCTCTACTTAGAATGAAAATCAGTGGATATGGCACCATCAAATTGTCATATATGTCTGTATTTGGCTATTTGAAAATAAAATAATAATAATAAATTTTAATCAAGTTATCCATTAAGTTGAAAATCTTTGTGCTATATCCAACAGCAAGTGCTTATATTACGTATGCCCTGCGGATTTCTCAAATTCAACCATAAATCACGGTTTGGCGGTAAATAAAACATTCAAACCTCATTTTCTCCACTTTGGTAAAAGCGGATATGGCACAAATAAGACGAAAAGCTTTTTTTATTAAAATTCTTGCTAAAATCATATTAAGTGGCATATCATCATCGTCATCATCATCATCGTCGATGCTGTCATCAGTCCCTTCCTCCGATTCATTTTCAGCTTCCCCAGAAGCTATTTTATTTGTCTATTATAATTCATAATATATAAGTACATAATAAATTATAATTGAAATAAAATATATCCTAATTAAAACAATTTTAAGTGAGAAAGATTGAAAGAAATATTATCGTTCAATTAACAATAAAAATAAAAATATAAAAACAAAAATAATTTTAAGATTCTAAGCAATATACACATGTTATCTTTAGTCCCTTAAAGGCATTGTCCGGGTTTCCAACAAGTGTCTTTTAAATAACTCTTAACATTATATAAGAAAAGAATGTATTTGCAAAAAATGCCTATTGACGGTGGTGTGGGTCGTACGGGGCTTTCTTTTCAACCCGCGCGAAATAGTTTTGACGTCAGTGCTGGGCACGGTCCTCGCTCTTGCTACCTGCTACGGAGCGAGCTATTCAGTGTGTACGTCGGACGTCCGAACTCTTTAGTTTGCCGTTTAGTTTTTTAATGAGAATTGTAGTTTCATATCATACGTGTTCTATATTTATACTAGCGCTGATCATCGTTTCTGTTACGTGATTTTAGTTAAGCACTAGTGTTTTATTCGACATTTTGAGCGAGTTTTTAGTGGCAATGTTTAACTTTGTGTAAGCCTGAGTATAGTTGCAAGTTGTAACTTGTAATAATTACATATTTACATTCAAAACTACTATTTCGTGTTTTATAACTCAAACTGTGACTCGCGTGTGAATAGTTACATATCTGTGCTCAGGGCCAACGTAAGCAAGATTACATTTGGCCACCCCCAGTGCCCAGTAGTGTCATCCAAAAATTATTTAAAGGTTAACGATATTTGAAAAAATAAATTACACCATACTGCAGTTATTTCATCATGTTTTAACTGAAAAAATGGCAAGTCAAGGGATTTCAGTTTTGTTTATGAAGGATATACACTAAGTTGATTTTGGACGTAAAAAAATGTCAATTATTGATTGCCTAACTAAACCATCATGTGTATAAAAGTAAGTTTTGCACAATAATAAAGACATTTTTGAAATAACTTAAATTTATACCTCAAAAACTAAAACTAAACTTCCTGCACTCGGATCTAAAAACTTTTAAAATGCACGTAAAATTTAAATATGTTACCCACCACCCCCACCCCCGGTTCATACGCCACTGCTGGACAGATAAAACGACACGAGGGCGGAGAGTGGTAGCTATACTCCCCACTCGGCACTAGTTTCGGAAAGAATAGTATTTCTCTCGTAATGATTAACTTTAAGTCAAACAATATTATGGAAATCAATCCAGAAATTAAAAAATCCATCTCTGCGGGGTAAATCAATTACACCTACGGCAGTGTTTACTATTTACTATATATATATATATATATATATATATGTTACGGTTTACCACGTATATTGTTTATTTAATCCGACGTTTCGACTGGATTTCACCAATCTTTGTCAAAGACAGTAAAGCAACTCAAGTAAAAAACCCAATATACAAAAACACTTCAAGAGGGAAACGAAACAAAAACACAATAATAACATAAAACAAACATAATAAACAAGGCAATGCAAAGAAGTTAACTAACAGGAATATTGTAACATACATATATATATATAATATATATATATATATATATATACTATTGAGAAAATCAAACAATAAACCATCGAAAAATGTGAAATCTGAACTTCCATAATCTGAATGACTGAGTCTTTTGGCCACCTTTTGCGTACGAGAGTTGACAATACGGGAGGGAGTACAGATTCATGTGAAACGTCAATGTTTGGCAAAGTGTTGAATGTTACATTTTTGTTATACTACAAAAACTTTAATTTAGTTAGTAATCAGAAACAGTGATATTTATCTTGTTCTTTCAGCATGTAAAATCGGTTATTATAAGTGTCAGGGCGGCAATGCCACCCCTAGGAAATTCGCCATAAGCGGCCGCTTACGGCACGGCAGCGAGCTTGAGCTTGAGCGAGGCCTTCCTCGGCTGGAGTCAGCCTAGCAGGTAGCCCTGCAGTGACGTCACCATAGGCGGCCTACGCGCTGTGCAGGGCTTTAGTAAAAGCGTGATTATTTGAGTTCCATAAGTCTCAGCGACCTGGATTTTGTTGTATTGTTCTTGAATTGAATCAAGGCACCTTCTGAGGAGCTTGTTATGCAAACCAAGACAATTCCTTTAAGTTGCCATTTTCACTTAAAACATGATGCCCCAGACCGCAGCTACCGCCACTGCTTTTCTCCTCACTTTATTACCTTGCCCATCCTCTGCCCCCCCCCCCCCTCATTTATATTTGTCTGGCGCCTCCACTGCATAGAAATATGATCCTATATAACTAATAATCTGCCACTGAAAATACTAAAAAAAACACTCGTATCGAATTTCACGACATCGTACGTGTGTTCTAACGTAACGCGCGCCTTTGATCTTCCTTTGACCAGGCTCGAGTAGACGTAAGGTGCAACCTTTCAGTAGGCTGTATCGCAGAGCTAGAGTTCGTACAAATTGAAATAATAGTAGTGTGTATACATAAATAAATAGCTTCGCGTTATTCCAGTACCGGTACCTAGATAAGAATTCAGAATTCCCTTGTTATTGAAACGTTTTGTCAAAAAAAACAAAAAAAAAACATCGTAACTGTGTTTTACAGAGCTCATTAGTATCACGTTTATGTTTTGCTTGTTTGGTATATTTTCAAATTTCCCTAGTTATGGAAATGTATAGGCCTACTCCTGCAGATTTCCGGTTCTGCTATCTCATTAAGTAATTTCAGTGATCCGTGCGAACCTCTCTGAAATGAAGCCGAAAGAAGTAGCTGTGGTCGTCAGGGCAGGTCCATCCCTAACGACCCCGTATGGAGTTCATTGCCCGCGGAACAGACCCTGCAGTCCAGTCAGTCTCAAGGATTCTAAATTCTACCATTGAGTAGCCCGACTTTGACGAAAAATTAACTTTCAAGTCCAGGCCTATATACAAGTTATTAATTAGAGAACTTCGGTCTATGCAAGATCTTCTGAATCTATCAGCATTTCATATCAAATTGTTACTCGAGCGATTTTGGTCCCGCGGTTCTATTTGAGAAGGGGGGGGGGGGTTATCCAGGGTATTAGTTCGTGTTATTTAATGCACGGCAATTTTCAACAAAGGCCAGCTCATTACCTACAAAAGCTTTGATCTGCTAATTTTAAATATAGTTACGTTTTGTTTTTAAGGAGACAGGTTTGACGTTGATGTAAGAGAGACATGTTTTCCTCGAAGCCCCATGTAATCTTATAGTTGTTGAGAGCAATGTTGAACAACAAATACTTCCAATCCACAATTTCTCACATATTTCCTCACTCTCCCCCCTCCCCAACATAATTTATGTCTACACCGTTCTCACACTCTCAACGCACACATACATCATGTGGTCACAAATACCATTAAGTTTTTGCGTTTAAGCTTTTAATTCGAAGGCCACAGTAAACGACGCAGAAAGAAAGCAATAATACGGTAGACCGAAAGCTACTTACGCAATAAGCACGTTCTGTTGTGAGGGGTTATTAGGGGCTGACAGCAGCCTACCAACAAGACTCTCATGTTGCCTTTCCCTTGTGCCCTCAAACATAAAATATTTTTTGGTGTCCTTTTCTTTGAAAATTATTTAGATCTGTCTTTATTCGGTCGACCTCTTTGCAATTCCTACCTATAACGTGTGATTAAGAGATGTGTACTCTATATAATTATGTTTTATCCTTGTATAATTAATCAATTACGGATTATTAAAATTTGGTACGTGAGCTGAGGTAACACATGTTGCTACACAACACTCGTCTCTGGTCGGGACATCCAATCCAAAAACGAGAAACACTGCATAGATAGTTAAATCCACCATGCGCACAGAAAATATATTAGAATCTGCTATCTGTGGTACTTGTGAATTGTTTATTTTCATGTTGTCAACATTGACGCACAATGCTTGAGGATTAAACCAGAACGATAATTTGATTTGTCCGATTCAAGCAACCTAATCAAAAATCGAGGTGTTTTCCGATTCCGACACAAACTGAGACCCATTATTCCTACTGAAGGCAAACTGCAATGTGCAGACGCCAGCTTGACGCAGACTTGAAACTGCATGTGCAGACTGCGAAGCGTGTTGATTGTTAATTGCAATGGATTGTTTCACGTCTGCAGGAAAAACTAATCGCGCCGGCTAAGTTCATTGCCAATTGCCATGACAACGAGGTGCCTGCGAAAGAGGGAGGGGGGGGGGGGTGACCTGCACCCACCCACGCCCTCCCTAGAATGCCCCGTGATTTATGGCCTGGAACGGACGGCTAGAGCTAACGAGCAGTAGCAGAAGAACAAACGGATTCAGGGTTGGCGAAAATGAAAGGCGTCGAAATTTTACAAGATCGAATAACCAACACACGCGTGTATGATGGGGGGGGGGGGGGGGCAGAGAAAAAAAAGTAACAATTTTGCTACTTCTAGGAGCCCAAATGGAAGAAATTGATAATAATGCATTGCTGGTAAGTATGAGATAATTCCGATTTCTTCAAAATATCGTTCATTCATCATCATCATCAGTGTTTTACTATATTTGCTCCTACTCCAGAGCTCTGCCTTCTGTGACAGTGGCGAGTGATGACAGCAGATCGGCATGATGTGATTTTTTTTATTCAAACGCACCGCACGGGTATAGCAGTACCCCTACCCAAAATACCAAAATAAAAAAAATTGCCGTGCGTGGATGTTTTTTCGTGGCAGTGCCGAGATTTTTTAAACAAAGCTTGACAGCAGGCAGCATTCGTTAGTGGAGGTGCCGCCCCACAAATCCTTCTCGTGTTCTGGTTTATCGTGAGACAGACACACGCATGATTAAATTTCTCGAGATTTTTTTTTTTTAGAAATTTGGAGAAATCCTGAGAATTTTGGTAAACATGCATGTTTTATTTTTAAAGTAGATGCACAGGTAGGACCTAGTTCTAGGCCTACTGAACAAAGTTCATTAGTGGAATATCATGAGGCGTCATGCAAATGTTTTGATTCATCAAGGACTTCAAGGTATACAGAGATTTCATCTTCGCTAACAATAAACAAACCATTATCTGTGGGGTAGCTACGCTACGTGGCAAGTCAGTCTCCACCACATGCAGTGCCTGATTTGCTAGTTTCAAGGGGCTCGTCTTGGGCTGCATCTTTCTCCCGTAGGAGTTTGAGGTTATGCACAACACAAATGTAATCTTCCCAGCATTGGCGGCAGATAATCGGTTACGTTTAGCACTGTCTATGAAGGATTACGTGCTAAAACTTCTCTTTTTTGCCACCACAAAATTGGATCCAGATTTAAAATTTAATTTAATAGGTGCAAAATAAAATTGTACGTAGACTGACCTTATTGTTTTCCATGCATATGTTATAGTATTTATATTATTCTTTTTGAATTAAAATAATAGCTTAGAAAATTCTCCCTGTTCTCCGACCTCGGAGAATTTCTCGGCTCACATCTCTACACATGCACGCCTAGTCTTCAGACGGGCGGACGACAGAAAAGTGATGCTTACATGGGGGCTTCGCCCCTTCGCTCCCTAAATTTCAATGCCCACTGGTGAAAACGGTTAGAACTTAGACCACTGATATTATTAGGATATGTCTCAATAGAACACAACGAGAAACAAGAGTACCGGATTAGGTATATAAAGCCTTTTTCATTGTAAACCTACGATCGAAATGTTACAAGTAAAGGTACCGTAGCCGCCGGTCACGGCCAAGAAATATATCAAGTTGACTTCCTTTTTTTCTTTCTTTTTAAAATCTAGTCTCGATACAATGTAAGAATCAATGTTTCAATAATACTAGTATCTATGTATCCAACATTCCCCCCCCCCCCCCCCCTCTCCACTCTTTTCTACCACTCAAATTTTATGAACCCTTCTAAATAACACACTTTTGGGCAATATCCGCGGCGAGTGTTACAAATGAGTGATACAACAATCAGCATTGCAAATACTGGAAATCACTCAAGAAATCTCAAAATCCATATTTTCCGGATATCAAACCCGGGTCTTCCGATTGCCCGCTGAGATGGATTTTGTTATTTCTTTTTTGATATTCACATATTAATCAATACCTACAGGAGTACTTCCTGATAAATTAAATCGAGAAATCTTATTGTAGCAGCATTCATGTGTTGATTTACTCTTGTTCCCGGGTGTTTCTTTTGATTTTTCCTGGTATATACAATATACATTGGTAACGTGATAATACACAATGTGGTATTTTATTTTCTGGAAATGAGAAATAAATACACAAGTTTGTTGATGACGTCATTATGTAGAATGTGGTCGTTCAACGGAAGTTACATAATTCTATCGTCTTGCTCGTTTCGTTGTATGTGTTTTACCTTATCTTCCGACCTGGGGTGGGATCTAGTTACCACGCGCGTGGACTGGTACGCGACGCGACTAAAGACATAACGCCCTTATGGTTATCATGTCCAGCTTCCGGTGTAATCCAATCTCAGACATTCGGAACACAGTGAGTTCCATTCTTTCTCTATGTTAATCTATTATCTTAGCTGTTTATTGTTTTAAAACAATAAGTGGCATTATTAAAAGTGCTGCGTCGGCCTTCTGAAACACTTTTCCTAGCGGAGGCGGAAGAAACTGCAAACTGTACCGTTTCGTTATCATTAATTATCTATTGATACTGAACGGAACTAGTGCAAGCTTTGAATCATATTTTGATCTTTAGGTTGGTATGGTCCATTGGGTAGATTTGTATCTGCTTCCAAGGTCTCGGGTTCGATTCCCGGTTCTTACAATTTAATTTTAACGAATAATTAGGCTGAAAATCGGTGACGTTTAAGTATTGGTGCTAAACATGATTAAATTCTTAAAACGCTACAAATACTAAATTTAACTGTAATAAGTTTACCTATACCAATTGAGAATGGTGTAGCAGTTCATATTCTAACGTTTAAAGTGACTCACATTGAATTGAAATGTTCCTAAAAAGCATAATTTGAATTCATCCATAAAAATCAAGAAACTCCACTATGGGGTTTAGTGAAGAAAATTAATGCACAATGCTAAATGGAAATTATGCTAATATTCAGAATTAAATGCTATATTCATAGCTCTACGATAATATGTACGTGACTTCTGAGAAGGCCTCTCATGATATAACGAACAATACGGTATAGTAATTGTATAGCTTGTTCGGACTCCTTGTCGAAGCTGGTCTCACAGTTCATATATGCCACAGCGCTCCCTTTCAATATCAATCACTGGTTCGCCAGCTCTCGATATAGCGTAGCTAATTTCGCTAGTGCTGAAAAACTTTTATAGTGGGTGCATTCTCATTCAAAAAAAATACTTTTAGGAACGAAAATATAAAGAAATAACTAAAACTACTTTAGTAGCTCCAAAACGAACCCAATTACTCCCTAAACCTCCCCTTCCACCTCCCCTCCTTGCCTACTAGATTGCTGCTGGTAAAATCAGTGTGTAACCATGCCCACCCCAAACGCAATTTTAGCGAATTAAATAATTTGCATCGTGTGGTTTACCCTTCATCCCCTTTCAATTTAGTATAGCGCACTTGTTCGAAACTCACGAAGAAAGCGAACATATCTAATAGAGCTACAAGGTATAATCTGCATGTATAGAGATGGGGGGTAATTGGGGTGGAAAGTCTAACTGGGCAACACTAAATAAATGCCGTCTCTACACCTAATAAATTCGAGACTTAGGCCTACCTTGCAGGCTGAGCTATTGCTATCGGCAAGTTCAAAGTATACGTGAACGGGAGAACTCAAAATAGAAAGCTCAGCTTACTTTATAGTGAATAACTCGCTTGTTCCAACATTAAAAACTGGTTGAGATGACAGTGCAAATATCCAAACTTTCTAAGGGTAAGTGCGGAGGGGGGGGGGGAGGGCGATTACCAAAAAAAAAACGCGTAACAAACTGAGGTCGCGTGTTCTGTTTTATCGTGAGACGTGACACATGCACAGACGAGCGGTTCGGGTAGAAAAGTGATGCATATATTATGAAAGCTTCGCTCCCTGAAAACAATGACTTTAATCACACTGAATTTGTTCCGAGCTCAAGGATTTATTTAGCATTTACGATTTAGGAATAGGCATATCGTTTCTTTTTTTGTTTATGAAATACAGTTCGTTGACAGATGAAAGTAATTTATTAGTAAGTAGGGTACAAGCATCTCAGTAATGGGATGCTAATACAAACATAGAAAGTATAGTAAATGCTTCTAGACAGCCCCCCCCCCCCCCTCTAACCGTCCACCAGTTCCACAGTAAAACATCGTTGTTTTTTATGGAACTTCATTATTTAATGTTGTTCTAACTAACCATGTTTATGGTATAAATATTTGATTTGAATCAATTTAATGTGAAATGAATATATTATTAAGAATGTTTTCGATTTTAAGAAGCTTCCTTATAAGTATCCAGCTAGCAACATTGTCCGTCCGTATTTCGTGCGACATGATCTGTTTTTAAGACATGGCACTGCACAACCTAGCTCCTATATAGTGACATGCGTTTGTTTTGCGTTGTCCTTGTTGTTGGTTGGTGATTGGTGACCCTTAGGTCAAAGGGTTGAGGCTAGCATTGTTTAAAAGGAACAACTTTCCTTACCTCAACCAAGGATTTCAATGCACGATAAGATTTTATTTGTGGGTTCTTCTTCGACAATCTGTTGATTAGGCCAAGTAGTAGCTTCGCTCCCTACTTTGGGGTTTCCAAAAAAATTAAAATCTAGAATGTAATTCGATTTGATTGGGATTTAGTTTCTGTCTCTACTAAGTCTAACACAAAGATTTTCACCATAACCTATGCCTGACTAAATTGTACACAGGTAGGCCTATACCACCACTCCCCTCCCTCTACCATTCTAGTATGACCTAACTCTTATGGCCAATATTATGTCATTCCGATGTTCAGTTAATAATTTTCTGTCAAATAACAAACTATAAAATAATTTAAAACATGATTGTAAACAAAAGTGACTGCAATAGTAAATTGCCACTATAACCAGACGGATAGCCGTATAGTTTTGTACCGAAATAAGACACTAGGTAATAAATAACTGTGAGGTGTCACTGCCCCGAGTGAAAATCATTTCTGAGAACAAGGAAAGTGTAACCACCACTGTGCTGTACGCATGCGTATTGCGTATATATTGTGCGTGTGACGACTAAGAATCACACGGAGATGAAACACACAGCGCATCGCTTTTAATGTTGACAATGCAATGTATTGCAAAGCTATGCAGAGTTATTGTTTATTCAGTACATTCATTCCACGCTGCATAATATCAAATGCTACAGATATAAATAATGGGAACTTAACTCTTGAATCACGGATAATAATTTTAAAAAAATAAAAAATTGGAACCTCAAAATATGTAGTATAAAAAATAATTGTTTTAAATCCGCATGCACAATTACCTAAGTGGCTAATATATTTTATACCCGTCGGAAGGAACGATTTTAGCCTGAGAACTATATCCTAGTCACAAATATTTTGCTACTGGAAATAGGTAATGGAAGCATAATTTTATAAATGCATCTAGATCTGCCGGGATTTGTTGTCTATCCGCTTTATTTTATAATTTAAAATCGAGTATTAAAAGGCATGCGTATAGGCCTATTGTCTAATGGTCAAAATTTATTTTTTAGAAACATGTTTCTTTCCAACATAATGTATCACAAGACTATTTTTTTAAAATATAAATATACAAACACAAATGTAGTAGCAACAGTCGTAAATTGATATTTAGGCTATCAAAATGATCATCTAAATTATATTAAAATTATATTTGGGTTGTAATGAGAGAGTATTTCGAGGGTATCAAACTTCGTAAACTACCCTATACCGGTATAATAAGTCTAGATGTATGTTTTGTTTTTAATTGTATTGTTTTGTATTTGTATTATAGTTTGCATTAGTAGTTGGTAATTGTATTCATCTACAAGACTACGAATCAGTAGTTTCATGTATTCGAACATTGAAATTCACATACCCTGTTGAGCATGGCTGGATGTATGGTTGCTGCCTAACCTTGGGACGTTGCGGGGGTTGGGGCTGGTTGGGGTTGGGTCATTCAACATCTGGCTGCTAAGAGGTCACTCACACATGGTTTGAGGCCAAACACAAAACTTTTCCAATGTAAGTATAGTTGATTATAAGGGTATTTGAAATGTTGCGAAGGCCGCGGCCAACTACAAAATACAAATATTTCCAGCTTTTACAGCGAATATTATTTGTGAATTCTTAAGTTTGATACAAATGTGGTTGCAACTTTACGTATTCTTTTACAATCTCCATATTCAACTCGTGGATATACTATGTAAAACGCTCAGTTGACGCAGGATTGTTGGCTAGCATCCGGTACGTGCAGCAACGAATCCTTTAGTAAGACATTTTTCCCATAATGTTACAAACCAAATCTTTTTAAGTTCTTAGACATTTAACTGAAATGATTTGAAAATAGGAGAGAATGGATAAAATTCCACCGCCATACATGAAGACCTTAGACTTCATTTCACTTTAAACTCTTTGGGTTACAATAATACAGCTTTCCGGGTATCAAACTTGTTTATACTTCTAGGTAGGCAGTGCTATAGTGACCTGAAACCTATTTGGCCGTTTGCCATGGTATACGTGGCTTTGTTATAATGTAATTTCCGACTACAACTACTTATCGGATCATCAAATAAAAATAACATATCTGATTCGACGGACATTCTAATGATTCTGGCCAACCTCGATTTGGTCTCCGTTAAGGTTTGTGAAAAAAGCTTTCAATTAACTTGAATGTAAAGTTTTCAACTTTTTGAACGATTTGTTACAAAACTATACATTTCCAACCCGCCTAGGTGGTATGTAATGTGTGCAAATTTCAAGGCGATCAGAAAAATACGGTTGCCCACCTGTTATCGAAGCAAGTATTATTAGAATCTAAAAACAAACATACGAGCCATAAAGTCAGTGGAGACGTCCTTTCGCTCCCAATAAATAAATAAATAATTTGTATTATAAGAGTATATAACCACTCAGTCATATAAGATTTTCAGTGGGGTTTGGATATTTTCGGGACGTGCTAAATTTACCAATCCATTACTGATTATTCCTACGCAGTTTTTTTAGTTTTATTCCTTTTCTTTATTGAAGTCTTTTGTGTAACATGATTACTGTGGCAACGGTTTATTTAACGCTCGAGTGCACCTATTTCAACCCGAGAACACAACGATCAAGTATTGGGTTTTATGATCTTTTAATTGCTGAGAATTGTTTAGCATACGTATGAAATGTATTTAATGGCGTCAATTATAATAAGAATAATACGTGTGAGTGATATTTATGGGCAGTTAATTTTGATGCAGTAAAGTTGGGAAGCATACACCTTGTTTCTAGTGTAGCGATATGGATACATGCGTATTATACATTTCGTCACAAACAACTAGAGAAGTACTCGTTTAATTGCTACCGACGAAAGTTCCACGATAATTACATTGAAATTTGAGTATTTAGGCCGTAGTCCTTAGTCAATACCGTTTACTTACAATAATTACAAAGAGCTTTGATATTTGGCAGAAAGAATATAAGTAGGCTATCTTGGACCTGTATAGTGTGTGTGTGTGTGTGTGTGTAGTCGAAATTTCGCTTTATTTAGAGTCGATAAAGAAGTTTCTCCAAAGGTAAGTGGGGCATTCTAAAAACCTGATTTTCACAATTTTCACCTGCGGCGCTATTGTTGGGGGTTCTGCCCACCAAACCCCCTGTGCTTGCCCAACGAAAGTACAAATTGTAATTTTTGCCGCCCCACCCCCCAAAAATTCTTGCGGGCGCTCATGTATAGGTCAGCAATCTTTGCGGGCCTTCAAAGTCCAACTCGCAACCTTCTCGCGGTTTGGCCCGTGAATAGGGGAGTTTCACTCCCTGAAACTAATGGCGAGCTCTGGGTCGTCGTCGGGGAACCCCTTCCCTTTGACTACTTCCCCGACGGCGACGACAATGACAACACGGACGGATGATGACACAAGACGGAGACGACCATGACGTGGGGGAACCCCTGCCCTCCCCATACGCTTGTGGCTGGTTCTGACCAGCACAGGCCTGTCCACCCCTTGTCCCCCCGCGTCGCCCCTTACGTTCCTCCCCTTGGAAAGAAGAAAACATGGTGGTAATCCACAATTATGGAAAAAGAAAATTTGGAAGATTCCAATACACTTGACATGGGCACTGATAACTCTACTGTTAAATGCCCTAAAACAACACTAACTAACTAGCAATCTTTGCTTCTTTGCTACTGTAGCTGCTAAATGCATAAATTATTAGGTAGGCCTGGACCTAATCAATGGACATTACATTGTATTGTAATGTAAGGGTGACAAGAAACCGTCCTACAATCATTTTTTTATATTATATTTTACTCTGTTTTAGGCCTATATTTTTATTTCGTCTCAATTATAACGAGGTCAAGCCCAACGTCAACAAATTGGTAACTGTTATGTATTGTCGCCATTATTCTGAAAAAGAAAATTGTGACCAAAGTCCTTGTTTTGCTATTTTAATGTCCGAAAACATGGTCCAAACAAAATATGTAGTGATAAATTGATAATTGTTAAATCGGTCTAGAATAAAAGTTCAGAAACTTGGAAAAGGCCAACAACAAATTAACAATAATTGTACGCAAAACTTGAATTCTGAAAGCTATTTTAAAACAGAAAAAAATGGAAAAACAAAATATAGGCCTACGCTCTTTAAAGTATCTGGTTTCGTTTATCGTTTTCGTTTATTCCAAGATTCGTTGCAACGCATTCACATTCACAACACGAAACGCGGATTTCCGGGTTCGATTATACATCAGACTATACAGAGAGAAGAATAACGGATAACTTAAAATATATGGAAATAAGTGCGAAACCAAGAAGTAGGCCCTACCAATTCGATTGCTTTTAAAACGTGGGAATAAAATTGCAGATTTGGAAGGTTCCAAGAAAATTTTCATGTTGAGAGCGAACAATCACACACGAAAACATAATTTTTTCATGCGTAGTCAAATTTGATTGCTGATTTTTAAAAATGTTGGATTTATTACACAGTATTGTATTACATTTTATTTTATTATACCTTAGTTCAATTGAGAAGTGAAGTGTTCTATAAATACATCTACATTCCCTGAAATAAAGCCTTTGCCTACCAATAAATAAATCAACACGACTTGCACAGACCGGGCCTCGGACCAAGCCCACTGTCACGTGTAGCGAGCGGCGGCCGAGGTCTGAGTAGCTTGGAGGCGGCACTTGCTTTGCTAACACGACACCGCTCAATAGCAGACAAAATGATCTGCGGTGTTGGTATCAACAAAGACAGAATGTTATTTTTAGCAATAAAGCCTATGTGCTTGCCACTAGTTGGACATCGTAAAACACTATACCTATAATGCAATGACGTAATTCGCTGAAAGTCGCACTTCCACGCTTGAGACGTGAGCGCATGGACGTTATTTTAATCTGAATACAGAAGTATAAACTTAACCAACTCAACTCACAGCACTCGATTCATATGTTCCTTGGATATAACAGCATACATACCCCCCCCCCCCCCCCCCCCCCCCCAACTCAACCACCTACTACATCAAAACAAGTTGTCACACAAGGTGACACTCACACACCTGCCGAGATCGACAGCCGTCCTGAATATCCAAGAGTTCGGCAGTCTAAGATCTACGAATTAAAAACCCAGTCATACAATCTTGTATACCGGGGTACTTTGTTAAAAATGGAACCAAGTCAAGTTCCCGTTCCTCTGGGAAAGCAAAAACTTTCTTCCTTTAAAGTTTTAAATTCCTTATCGATCTAAGAAATTCGCAAACAATTTTATAGAAAAATAAATAATCATCCATTTTCAGAGAAGTTCCAAATCTTATAAGTGCTGGACTAATTTTGGTTTATATTTTTGGTATCGGTTTACTGTCCATTGTAAAAAATATAGACATACCGAGATTGTATTCGGCTGGATATATCATTTTTAATAATTTTTAGGGTTGCGTTCCTCCCCAAGACGAAGAAGAATATTGAATATGAATATTGCGTGCACATTTTCATTAAGTTCACATATAACCGTCGTGCAGAAGAAACCATTTTATCAGCTGCTCATTAAAATTGAATATCTACATATTTTGTTATGGCACGTGAATCGGCATACGATGACACAAATTGGCCCGGGTTGCCGTTTTCGTAAGCGGGCCCGGGTCGGGAACGGAAAGCTCTAAATTCTGCATTGTATTACTTATTAGATCAAACGTGTAGTTATCATTTCCGGGCTGTAGGCCTACTGGTACATAGAGAGCATTCAAATCAAACGATCTTTTTATTTAGCTCAAAAGCTATCTTGCGAAGCGAAGACTTAAATTTCACTGACCCTCCCCCCCCCCCCCCCAAATAGTTCGGATGTTTTTTTTGTATTTTTGTCTGTTTGTTTGCGCTCTACCGGGCAAATGGCGTATGGGCTATGCGATCTTGATGAAAATTTGAGGGGACCTTCGAAATCTTTGGGTACAATCGATCAAATATTTCTTATGATTATCGTACTTTTACGATTTTTTTCGATTTTCAATGAAACAAAGAAACATGTTTGTGATTATTGGCAAACGGCTACTCCGATCTTGATTAAACTTTATGGGAATGTTTAAAATCACTGAAATTATATATGTTATGAATTTAGAGACATATAAAGAAATATTTCTCATAGAAATCGTACTTTGACGATTTTTCCCCGAATTTTTAATACGATATTTTCGTGATATTTGGGCCGATAATCAACCATAAAAGCTCGAAGCGGCCTAATATAAGGTATAGGCAATTGTACTGACGTATAGGCCTACCTGTATAGAATTTAGATTCACCCCTGTAATTTTATTCGTCGACACTTTTTAATCGTGCAATCAACACTCCACAAGGTGGATATCTACGCAAAAAGCACAGTACCTTGGAAAATGGCCGAATATCTGGATATGGAATACTTGCCGTGGGGGGATGATAATATTGTAGGCCTAATACAAACACATTGAGTTAATGGTCATGAGCTAGACGGGGATGTGCCTTACCTTCTTTGTTGTGGCGTTCGGTCCCTCTGGCGCCGGTTCTTGAACCAGTTGCTGACCTGGGTCAACGTGAGTCCGGTCTTCTTGGCAAGACTCCTCTTATCGTCCGGGGTAGGATATTTGTTGCGCTGATAGCACTCTTTCAAGGCCGTCCTCGAGGTCTCCTTGAAGCAGTAGACCGTCTCCTCGCCGTCCCAGATGGTCTTGGGCAGCGGGTGCTTCTTGCGGAGTCTGTACTTGTCCACGGCGCCTAGCGCCCTACACCGCACCTTCTCGGACTCGAGGTAGTGCGCCTTGAACCACATCTGCTGCAGCTCGGGGTGGTGGCGGAGCTCGAAGGAGTGAGACTCGAGGATGGCGTAGAGCTCGTGGAAGGCGCCGCGGTGGAAGGCGACGGTAGCCCGGGCCTTGAGCACCGCCTCGTTGCCGCGGAGCAGCTCGTTGGGGGAGAGAGACCAGAGGAAGGTGGCCAGCTTCTCCACGTTCCCCGACTGTTGCAAAGCCTCGCACATGCACGTTACCTGCTCGGAAGAGAACGACAGCGACTTCTTCGGGGTCGTCGAGAGAAAGTCAGCCATGATGTGGGACTTGTTCAGGGTTGATATGTGAGTGGTGCCGCCGCAGAAACCATTGGAGGATGTTGCCGATGTTTCGAGGTCTTGTCCGCTGGCCGAGAGACCCAGACGTCCGCGGGACGCACTCGAGTCACTCGACGGCGATGACAGGGGGTCGGTGTAACTGTCCGGACTCATCGCGTCCATCGCGACGCCGGCACAAACACACACACACAAGCGCACACACACACACACACGAAACAAGTGTCAATAAGAGAACGAGACCCGATCTAACACCTCCGCACGCCGGCTACCGCACGAGACGAGTGTGTGCGCATGGTGGAGCGCGAGGTGCCAACTTGCCCCTCCTGGCGAGAGAGGCGCTCATTGGCTGGCGTACCAAAGAGAGGCCTTCTGATTCGCTGGATTCTGTACAATCTGATTAGAACGGAAGGGGGAGATACTTGAAACGTATAAATAAACATTGGGCTCATCCTTGCGTATAGGGTCGGAGCCACTTGTGGGAATCACGCCTCTTGGTCGGCGACAGAGAGAGGGTGGGAAAGAGACAATTAAATAAATAGTTATGAGATCTAGAGATTCGATTTGTTGGTAATTGTCGTTCAGCGAAGTTTGTATCACAAGGGTGGTTTACTCAATAACGAACAGCAGCAAACATCAAATGATTTTTAAACACATTGTTTATAAAAGTGAAAATAATGCACTAGAACGGTTATCGGAAAGAATAAAAGTAGCAAATACAGGTACATTCATTCACCCACAAGTTTCGAGTAACTTAATCCAAGCAATTAAAATTACACGTTAATCGTAGATTCAAGAAGAACTTTTTCTTATAACATGCTGCCGATGGTACAATTTGACCTTTTGTACACGATATTTTGACATGGCAACATCAATAGGCCAGGCCTACAGTAGTGGTGTCGGAAGTGCATTCTGGTATATTAGGGAGGCCCCCCTCCCCCCCCCTAAAACCATTTCTATAACTCCCATGAAACAATTGTTTCAGGAAACTTATACAATTTATAAAATTGTGCTATATAGTTTACAAAATTTGGCCACTTCAAAATTCAGCGATGCTCTTGTTTGATTTTGAGGGGGAGGGGGCAAACTAGAGTCTTGTCGACCCCCCCCCCCTTGATGTCACAGGGGGGAGGCGCGACTAAAGTTTTAACTTTTCTTTTCAAAACTTTACTTTTTTTATTTTTGTTACAGAAAACTTCACGTCTTGGTCCGGGGTTAGAATTTGGACGAGATCATGGCTCTGCTGATCGTAGAAGATGCAAAGATCATCTCGTAAACAATTTCTATAGGAGAGTAGGCGAGTATGTTACTCCCCGAAACTTTAGACTAAAGCTCTGGAGGTTGAGGGGTGGGTCGCAATTTCGCAGAAAAGCTTGCACGCTTCTTTCATACTGTATTCCAATTAACTTTCATTACTTTCTTTCTTCTCTATATACTTTTCGTCTCTCTTTGCGATCCAACCCCCCCCCCCCAACAATTTCCTCGACACGTATCGTGGGAGTCCGGTTTCAGCGCCGGAGTGTATGCGTGCACTCTAGAGTCGCCTGTGGCTGGATCTATCCAGCACAGTTATGTCTCATCTCACTTTCCCCTAACTTATATTCATCTTCATCCGTGCACACAAATCACCCTCATAAGCATATCGTCTCGATTAGCGCTCAGTTCGCATATGGGTCGGAAAGCTCACATTAATTTATTCATCTAAAAGAAATAACAAACGTGTGTTGGACATAACCTTACGATGAGCCATTCAATTTTGAAAATTACTTTACATTACATTGCTTTTCATGTGTAAATTAAATGTCTATACCTATACTTGTATTTATAATCCAAATAAAAGGACAACGAATATAATATTAAAATAACTTTCGTATACCAAGATTTTTTTGTATGTCGCTATGAAACATGTAAATATTTCGTATTTTTACCGTCTGACCAAAACAATATCCTACATCATCAAACATTATTATGCTACCAATTGTTATACAAAACAATTGGTTTTCTGTAACATTTATTTATTTATTTATTTATTTAATTCAAGTCTTGTACAGCATCACTCATATTATACTATTTAACAAACTAGGAACTAGGCCTAGGCCATTACTATTTGTATAAATAAATTACGAGGTGAAAATGATATAGTGGATGATACACTTTTAAAAAAGATATTATAAAAGGACTGTGATCACAATTGACAATAAACCATATTTTAAAAACATGCAATAAAAAAATGAGTAAAAATACCTTATGTATGTCAACATTTTCTACAAATTTAAAGAATAATAATAAGAACATGTTTCGGCGAAAAAAAACAACAATAATTCACTAGTCAAAATTTAATTTTGAACTTTGAAAAATGTGACAAACAATTATAATAAAGTGGTTAATTGTGAGGTTATGGCCTACCCAAAATACACGGTTAAAAAATCTTGGGTGCAACTGTGTGTCACGTCCTCTTTCATTCCGCCAATTTTTTAGCCATATTTCGCGAACTTTTAGGAAATCAGTCCGATATAACACTCATAGTCTAAACAAACAATACAATAATTGTCA
The DNA here is from genome assembly GCA_024449915.1 of Sweltsa coloradensis. NCBI lineage: Eukaryota > Metazoa > Arthropoda > Insecta > Plecoptera > Chloroperlidae > Sweltsa > Sweltsa coloradensis. The sequence goes on from JAMZAV010001196.1 coordinate 273,802, forward strand.
GAAACCGAGATAACGTGAATTTACAACACAATCTAATAAATTCTCCTCAAGACAAATAACTACTGTCGCAGTGTCGCTGCGTTTCATGAAAGCTGCATTTATTAATTGTTGTGTATGCATCTATGTAATTTGATTTATTTAGTTGTCCTCCTTTGTAATTCAATTTTTTTAACTGAATAAACGTTAAATAAATAAAAATAAAATAGAAAGAAAGCAATAATCCATGTGAGCCAGGACCCGGCGCCTCCACCAAAGTTCTTTACCTTTCCATCTGAGACTAAAACCTTAGGTATTTACTTGACTTTAGGATTAACAAACGTACATTTAAACGTTAATGTACGTAAACGTGTACATTTTCCTCTAGTTTACTTGATATAGTGTTGGTGGGAAATGCATTGAATGCCTTCTTATTTCAGTCAGATATCAATTAATGCTACCATCTTCAAAGCTTACTCTATACGTGCTCCTGTGCGAGTGAGTGTCTAGTTTCAATCAGACATAAGCAGCATCTTTCTACCCCCCCTGCTGCTTACAGCTCCTCCCAGGAGATTTGCAAAGGATCCAATATCATCCAGCATCATTGTACGAACCGTTCGTAAAACATTAGCCCCTACCTGTGAATAGTTCACTCGTATCCCTTCTCGAAATAACGAATGTTTTTGTTCGGAATGGAGATTATGCCATTTAGTTGGAGGTTGTTATAGTTAAATTGAGGTTAATCACGATGATAATAAATCTAGCATAAATCTTGCCTCTCAAGTCTCAATTATATTATGCATGGTCGTGACTCCGGATGACCTGATCGACTTCTCGGTGATCCTTATTATTGAATTTATTTTATTAAATAAACCTTTATTTATCAATGTTTTTGTGACATAAATGAAAACTGTTAAGAGTTTCGAAATCATGTCGAACACCTCAACCCCAATAAAAATTCACTTTCGCGCACAAATACGAAATTTGAACGTCTGATAAAGCCAGGAACCTGAAAAACGTGACGATAGATTCTTGTAACAGAAATAGTGGCTGAAAACGTTTGGTTTTAAATTATACTCGTTAAGTGTGCGAGGCATCAAGAGTTTTTGTTATACTTTTATTGATATAAGCCTACATTAACATTTCGTTTTGTAAGTTCAATTCAATCAATGCATTTTATTCCTGCAAATATACATTACATCAGATAAGTAAGTAAACAATACAAAGTTATGAGCATTCCTGTGATGACAAAAATATATTAAATATACACAATAGGAAGCCCGCGTAAGAGAAAACCTCTTGTGTGCGGGCTGTCAAAAATAATACACATATCATTTTTATGCGGAAACTTATAGATGTAACATAAAAAAACTTAAAAATATGCAGAAACTCATATATATATATAACAATAAGAAATAGACATAATGCTCACAAATATATTAATACATAGAAATTAAACACAATACACAAGGCATAAACAAATTTTTTTTAAAGTCAATTAATAATTAATGTGATTCACAATTAATTTAAGACATTCATAAATTCTTGAACAGTGCAATATGATTTCGGTTTACTCATCCATTTTTTCAACGAATATTTAAACAAACTTAAAGATGTACATTTTCTGATAGCCAGGGGTATCTGATTAAAAAATATGGTCCAAGATAATCGACATGTCTTTGCCCAATAAGTTTACGTTTTTTTAGGGACACATAGAGTGTATTTATAGGTATTATATTGTAAAATCGGGTATTTTGTAGTAGTGGTTTGTTTAATTGCGCTGTACATATTAAATAATTGAAGGTGTTAATTTACTACATCTTTACCACGAAATTGCATAATATATAATATGTGAATAATTGTGACTTGCATAATGTGTCGCAAACGTGCCTGGTATAAATGGTATAAAACTGGTATAAATCCTAAAATGTAAATAGGAAATCGGTATTCGATTATTTTATGGTGTCACTGATGGTTGAAATAAGTTAGAAATAAAGCCGAGTGGTACAACTGCTATTTTATACTTCACATTATTTGTATTGTCTTTTGTTGCGACTCTGGTTGTTTGAAGTGGGCTCAGCTTATCCCCTCTAACCTGTCGACAGACGAGAGTCGGAGCTCGGAGGGCTGTTGCGAGCAGTAATGAAATACTTGCAGTCACTTCAGAGTATACCAGGGGTAAATCAATATCAGAGTCTGCTAAAAATACGGCTTTCAGGTATTCGTATTTCTATATTGCGTTTGGGGATTATTTATAAGGGAGATCAATGCAATAAAAAAATATACGGTAAGCTTTACTACCATGGCAACGGATATGTAACTGTTTTGTTTGATTAATCTGGCTGACAGAACTTCAGTAGTCACGATAAATTAATCAAACCCAGATTACTACATCATGTTTAATTGAATTCTTTCATTTTGTTTGCAGATCAAAATAAGTACAGGTACTTTATTTCTACTTTTGTTTGTATTGACAGGTGCGTTCAAGAATATTGAGAGTTGAGGAGGAGATAGATGTATGAGTGACACTGTATATGACGTGTGACATATTTCATTTGTCATATTATGGCTATGGAAAACGTATTGGTGGGATTCTGGCGAGTTTTTACCGAAAATTACGTGTTCGGTATTGAAATAGACAATGCAGGCGGCTTGCATAAGAGTTATCGTAATTATATTTTTTTGACCATCTGGTATAGCCTTAAAAACACCAACGTTGCAAATGTCACCAGTGGAATTTGCATTTGTTCCCATAATTACGCCGTAGTAGGTATCGTATATAAAAGCACAGACGAACTTCATGTTTTTTTGTTTTGTTTTTTTTTACTTTAAAATCCAAATAATAATATTTATTATAAATTATAAAACATTTTTAGACTTTCGCGGCCGAATATATTAAAAAAGGTGTCACAACCATGGTAAGTGTAAACCGCGACGCGGCGAAATGACCCGTTCACACCTTTTTTAAATAATATTATTAATAATATTTATTATAATAAGTTGGGAAAGTTATTTGATTAACAAGACAAAACAGGGGGAGAAGTTAATTAATCAAATTCAACAGATCGTCGAAGAAGGATACATAAATAAAACATCGCGGCATTTGGTGGAGGTGCCGGGTTAGAAAATATATCTCCTTTTAAGTGAGGATGTAGCCACGTTCCCCTGACCGTCAATTGTCAAAAGAAAACAAAAGACACAAAAGAAAAGTAAATTTATGAGAATTTAGAGCCAAGTTTATAAACTATTTGTTGGTTTTTGTGTTATCGAAAAGTGGATAATTGTTTGTGAATATTATTCATTATTTTGTTTTAGCGGAGTAAATGTTGTTTTTGCCATAGGCCTACTACATTTGGTTTGTTTGTGAAAATATACTCTCTCCCAGGCGCGTAGGAACGTTTTGAAAGTTGGGGAGGGGGGAAATTTACTAGAAGATTCCGTGGGTGATAGCTGGGGTATGGGGCGAAGCCCCAGCCGCCGGGGGCCCTTTTGCCTTTCACCATTCTACTGTTATTTCGTCATGTTTTAACTGAAAAATGACAACAGTAGAGATTACCGTTTGGTTTATGAAGAATATACATTTAAGTTGTTTTTTAAATTTCAATTTGATTGACCAACTAAACCATCATGTGTATAAAAGTATGTTATGCACAATAATAGATACAGTTTTGAAAGAACTTAAATTATTAGCTCTTAAACTATAACAAAACTTCCTGCACTCGGACTCTGTAAACGATGTTTTACAGCAACTATCTGCGATCTAAAAACTAAAAAAGTGAACGTGAAGTTAATTATTTCCACCGCCCCTCCCCCTTCCCCTCAGTTCCTACGCCACTGCTCTCTCCAGAGTTCAGTTTATATAATGCTTACGTTAACGTAGGCCTTTCGTACGTTTCGTTGATGAGTTGAGCTGTATTTATTTATAGCACCCTCGTTGTAAACACATCACACTAAACATAATGCATTCTTTAGCGGAGCTTACATAACATCAATAAAGCACGCATGCTGTCTTACTGACCAATCTGTTCACACGTGTGTTTATGCTGTTCCCTCATTTAGGCTTAGGACGTGTAATAGTCTTAATTCTTATACGACTAAGCCTATAATTGCGAATCAGAACAAAACTAGAGTTGCGAAGTGAAAGAGTGTAGCTCCCCTCACCCCCTGTCGGCGTCGGATTACATGCTGATTATCTCCCCACGGTCCCCGCGCGCAGCGGGATGACAAACTGTTGCTAAGGGTCAATCTGTTAACCACTCACTCACTCAGCTGTAGCAAACCTCATTAAACGTAGCGGCCCGGCTTGTGGGTGCGGGAGTATAGCCCAGCTGGGGCAGTGTCACAGGTTATAGGCTTTGACGGAGCTAATGTCTTGTGTGAGGGACAGAACTTAAAAAATGCACTTTTTTTGACGTTTTCTAAAAAATTCCATTTTGAACGAACGAACTTACTTTTTATAACGTTCGTTTGGGACACAAATTATTTAATCGAAGTTTTACAAAATTCCTCTCAACGTTAGTTTTGTTGGTATGGCAAGCAGTTGCAGCATACCTTCTAAACTAGGAAGCTTCGCAAACGCTTTTTTTAGTCGCGTTGATGGATGAGCTTTTTAATTATAAAATGTTAATTTTAAAATAATAAAAACATATTAACACGGCCCATACAAAGCAATTATTAGGTCTGTTGGATCTTTGATTGTTTATAACAAGGCTGTGAGTAAGGTATACAATCTCCTGTGAAGTTTTCATACAAGGCTGTGAGAAAGATCTAAAATCTATATTTTAGTGCTATTTGGGCGGATTCTGACCAAACGGGTGGGGCTACAACGTTCATATTTCACATGGACATTAAGGTAAGGGTAATGTATTGACTTTTGAAAAAAAATTGAAAAAGTTAGCCATAATCTATAGAAATAAAGGTTTTAATATTTAACACCTCAAAAAACTCAAATTAAAACCTTTATTTCTATAAATTCTGGCTAACTTTTTTAACTTTTTCTTTCAAACATCAATACATCACCATTACCTTAATGTGCATGTGAAATATAAACGTTGTAGCCCCACCCGTTTGGTCAGAATCGGCCCAAATGTCACGAAAATATCGCACTAAAAATCGAAAAAAAATCGTAAAAGTACGATATTCATGAGAAATATTTCTTCGATTGTACCCAAAAACGTAGCAAGTCTAAGTTCAGAGATTTCGAAGGTCCCCTAAAATTTTCATCAAGATCGCATATGCCGTTTGCCCGGTAGAGAGCGAACAAACAGACGGAAAAACAAAACAAAAAACAAAAAAAACAAAAAACACCCGAGCTAAATTTTTCGGGGGGTCGGTGAAATTGAAGTCTTCGCTTCGCTCATCCAATTAAGCCCGTCTTGATGATTTGTGCTTCTTTAGTATTTTATTTCTAGAATCGATTAAAAGTCCCTAAACACGTTTTCTATGTAGGATTATGAAGTTTAGAAGTAAATTAATAATATTAAATAATTTTCCCTCTAGGTGCTTTAGATGAACTTAGTTTTTTTTTGTATTTACAATATTCCGGGCCGCAAAGCCTTAAATTTGAAACTTAGTTTATGTTAAAAATAATTTTAAAATGTTTACAATAGATTAAGTTAATAGGGACTTCACACTTTTTAAAGTTCCTGATGTCAGTTAAGTATTAACTAAAAGGAGTATTTAAAAATAATCCTAACTTGCTTTAACGCTGACTATCAATAGTCATGATTATGATCATAATCCATGATAATCGTAAACGTCGTATAATCGAAACAACGATAAAAATGTATGGACTATAATATAGTGTTATTGAATCGTGTTGATAATTTTGCAAATTACTTAACTGATTTTTGTTTTAATAAATACGTAAACCAGTTTATAGGAGAACACTATACACATCAAATTAACAAAATATATCTTTTTTTAATTGCTTACTCCCATATCAGCTGTACAAGTAATCGCAGGTTTAACAACGATTGATTACATGTACCTATGTAATTGTAATTCAATTTTCTCTGAAATCGTGAATTGTTTTCTTATGATATCCGAAACGGTTGCTGTTCTTGTAATAACTTATTGTAAACGTAACTACGACGCATGCTAGCGCCGGCCGCGCACATGTTTCCACGAAGCTACACCGGCCGACGTGAGAGTGTTGCATGCACATGCACATGCAGAAGTGCATCCGCTGATGCATGCCCCCTGTTATCACTGTGTAAGTGTCGGGTGTCCCTGCAGCTTCTCGCTGCATTGCGTTATCAAGTCGTGTATGTTTAGAAGTACGTCCGAGGTGATAACCTCCCTAGCTTGACCTTCGTGTTACTGATTAGCGGTCACTACCTGTCTGGATCTGCACGGGCAGCCTCTTTGTTGCATGGCGGGAATTAACACGTGCGCACCTTGGCGTTTAAATAATTCTTACGTTACACGACATAAAACATCACGATTTCGTAGGATTTCAAGTGACTTATAGCCCTACTATAGTAAATTATGTTATTTTATTTATTTATTTATTTTATTTTTCTTGCAACTATGTAGTTTACTTTCTCGATTTGGTTAGTCGGGAAACACTCCCGTAGGTGTAATTGATATTATTTACTACACTTCAGAAATAAAAAAAATGAAAAAAGTCCGCCCCAACCGGGAATCTGTTGGTTCGATTCCCGGTTGGGGCGGACTTTTTTTTCTGAAGTGTAGTAAATAATATGTAGTTTACATTGTGATAACTGGCAAGCACCTAAAATTAACAATTTGTAATGCACTTTGCGGAAAGGGACCTTATGGTGAAAACCAAAATTGGGAGTAAATCGATTAACAACGTTACAGCGCGTGAAATTTCGATTTTCGGTTTTTTTGCTTGTTGTTGTGCTTGTTGTTCAAATGATACTAAAATAAAACAACAAAAAAACAAAAACAAAATTATGCAATTTTTTCCAGGGGCTAATGTATTTTTATTACATGCGTAATAAAATAAAATAAGATTTTTTTTTACAATTATAAGAAAAATAAAATAACTAAATTTACTACAACATTAAAAGTTTGGCAGTGGTAGGACTATATGGTAACTGACATTTAAATTAAGTTTTTTTAAGGATGTATTTTCCTGGTGTTATTTTTTAGTATAAAAGCTTTTAAATGCATTAATTATCTCAGAAATGTTTTTTTTGTAACTAATGTTTTATAAATGTATAACGTTTTCATTTTCATTTAGTTTTTTGATTGATAAATGTTCAGAAAATGTTTTTCTATAGAAACTAGAACTAGGAAGCTTCGCAAACGCTTTTTCAGGCGCGTTGTTGGATGAGCGTAATTTTTATTTACGAAATAGCGTAAAATTGCGATTTTCATGAGAAATTATTTTTCGATTGCGCTAAAATTTCACACCAATATATTAATTCATCAAATTAAGGTTCTGTAAAAAAATCATTACAATCGGATAAAGCAAGTAGGTGTTATAAGCCGAAGATTTTTTTTTATGAAAAAAACGTAAAATTGCAATTTTCACGAAACAATTATTTTTCGATTGCTTTCAATTTTACCCCAATATATGAATTCATAAAATTAAGTATCTGTGAAAAAATCATTACAATCGGATAATGCATGTATAGGTGTTATAAGTCGAAGAAATGTTTTAAAAATCGAAAAAATCGTAAAATTGCGATTTTCATAATAAAACACTTTTTGATTGCGCTCAAATTTCACACGAATATATTAATTCATAAAATTAAGGTTCTGTAAAAAAATCATTACAATCGAATAAAGCATGTAGGTGTTATAAAGTCGAAGAAATTTTTTAAAAATCGAAAAAAATCGTAAAATGGCGATTTTAATGAAAAATAATTTTTCGATTGCGCTCAAAAACGTGGCAGTTCTAAGTTCAGAGATTTCAAATGCCTCTATAAAATTTCATCGTAATTGGAGTATCGGTTTAGCCGGAATCGCGTTAACAAACACACAATACAGAAAAAAAGAAAAGAAAAACATTCCGGATTTTTTTCTCCAGTGTAGTGAAATGGAATCTTCGCTTCGCTCGCTACGCTCATCCAAAAACAAATTTCAAAAAAGTTCATCCTAAGGTCCCTTTCCGCGACGTGTATCACATTTCTATAGTTGTATCACAAGTTGTAGGAGTTCATATTTCTTGATAACTAGGAAAACGCTTAAGTCCCGCCGCGTTGTTGGATGAGCGTAATTGGTGCATTGAACTGCCATGTGTTATGCGGATTTTCTGTTGTTCTGTGAAAAAATCATTACTAAGTTGAAGATTTTTTAAAAATTAATTTAATTTAAATAAAAAATAAACTTTAATTTTAATTTTTCTAATTAATCGTGATTTATAAAAAGAAAAAAATCGTAAAATTGCGATTTTCAAAGAAATAATTATTCGATTGTGCTCAAATTTCACACGAGTATATTAATTCATAAAATTAAAGTTCTGTGAAAAAATCATTACAATCGCATAAAGCATGTAGGTGTTATAAGTCAAAAAATTGTTTATAGCCTAGTTCCACGCGGTATGGGACTTCAATGTTAATCGTTGAAAGTGCGCCGATTTCGTGTTAAAAGCAGGCAACATGACTTTTCTTATAGGTAATTTTACGCTGAATTCGAAAACCAATGTTGCCCAACAGTGAATTAAAAACTTCAACCCTTAAATCCCATTTCATTGGGCAAATGACTCGAATTGGTAGACATTTAGGGGATCCTAGGTGGTGAACGTAATTTTGAAGATAAAAATGATTTGAAAATTGATTTTTAATCACAAATCAAATGTCTGAGAGTATGCTAGTCCAAAATTTGAGCTAAACTGGTTAAACTGGTTTAAAATTAAGTTTAAACACAAAGAATAGCTGATACGTAGGACGTTTGATTAACATTTAACACTGTACAACAGAGCATTGATGAGATAGGCTGTTAATACTCGCTGAGCAGTTAACGTACACTCAGTTAAATAAGGTGCAAAAGAAAAATCGAAAATTCCTTAAAAGCTCTTCTTGTGGGAGAATTTTTAATACTAGTTGGTGATAGTTACTCTCGGACTCTCGGCCGCTACTAGTCCGGGGACTATCCGCAAATTTGAGACCAAACCTAAAGGACAAATTGCAACAGAAACAAATTTGGCATCATTGGATTTAAAAAAAAAAACAATTAATAACCCATAAAGAATCCCATAAAATCCCCAGAGGGAGGGTGGGTCTAATCATCCCCTAAATGAAAATGTAATAAAATTGAATTTAAAAAAATGTACTTTTAAAACTTAGTAAGCATGGTATGTTTTCAAAGATTATTTAAGGGTCTTCTAAATAAAAAATATTTCAATTGTTCAAAATTAATTTTGTGGCCAGCAGAGGTCAATGAAGGTCAAATTTTGTATTTTATCAATATTATTTGGTAAACGTTTTTCTATTGGCACAATAATGTTTGACAATTGTCTTATTGTTCTAAATATTTAGTAAATAGGCCACACTTGATATAAGGTATAAGTCAATCATTGCAGAAAAAGGTTATTATTTCAATCTGTAGGGCCATGAACCTTCAAACATGTTGTCAAAAATATGTTTACTTACGTTTAAGCGCACAACAATCATGTTATGTAATAATATTATTCGCCGATCGGGGTTTCTCACGTAGTTCGCATCGCAGCTACAAATTGATATGTACCTTGATCAAAACCCACACATTAAAATCCTTACTGAAGGTTTTGTCATGGATTTCATATATTCGGCAAAATTTTAGATAAAGACTCAAAATATAGTCATTGGATTTGTTATTTCAACCAAATTCACACAATAAAGTAGTAGGTAATGAGGTTGTCTACTAGAAGATTTTAATTCACAAAACCTATTACCTAAGTGCCCGCTATAGGTCGCTGTACACTCAGGTACCTCGGGAAAAAAAAACACGATTTTGGCGTTTTTAAGGTGTTTCCAAGCCGCCATGAAACGTGAAATGAACTTTAAATACGTCATAATAATCAGATCATAATCATGATCAAAGCTATTTAGGTACCTGACAACTCATACCAATTTTGGTTGGGATGAGAACATTCCTTCCGAATTAAAAATGGGATGCAAAATTATCAATATCACTTTCTGTAACTCCTCTGCTAGGCGACTCTGAAGGCCTACGGTGTAGCATAACAAAATCCATATCAATTGGCTTTCGATTAAACGTCGTGTTCCTCCATATTCTATTGTGAGAAGCTGTAGTGACAACGATAATACTTCAGCCTCTGAGCCGTGTAATAAAGCCAAAACAGCTAAAAAAAAAAATGAGTACCGGTAATCGAAGTTTGATGACGCAGCTTGTATATTTTGGGCAAATTAATCCCATTGAAAGTTTAATCGAAGTTCAGACGTGTGGTATGAGCAGTAGCATATTAAATGATTCCAAAATGCAGCCTGTAATGAGCGTACGACTCTGTGGTTTCATAGACCTAATGGCAGACAAAGCAAAATACCACCTCAAATTATATGGAAATCAATCCGGAAATTAACAAATCCATCTCAGCGTGGTTGTTTCCAGTTCAAATAAATTGAGAAACCACCTGATATGTTTACTTTTCTTTCGTCGTGAAGTACAGAAGAACAATAAAATAATAAATATGGCGACAATGCAATGGCATGGCTAGTAAGTAAGTTGCACTTACGATGCAAGATTCAACCATTATTTGTCCCAGGATTTTGCGTGGAAAGATACACTCAGTTCTTCAAAGAATAAGAAAAATCTTTGTAATAGAATCAAAACCGAGATGAAAAATATATATTAATTTATTTGTACCGTCAACAAATGGGTGACGATTGTGGTTGTGAAACGTATCTTATGCCAAAAAAAACGAGTGGAGACAAAAATTAATGACACGACGAGATCCCAACGAAAGGTCCATCATGCACTAGCAGTTCAGTCAGCCCGATAATGTCAATGGTCAAAGATAGCGGGCATGAGATGACTAAAAACTTCTAAACGCAGGTCACTTGAAATAAGTGAAAGAGCATTGAGTGCATTCCAAAATCAGTCAACACATGCATTCATTCACCTATTAGTAGGAGGATATATTTCAGAAAATGAGTCGATCGAAAATATTAACTCTGCGTTCAAGATGTAGTGAACACCTAGGCATGTGGGCTTAGGTTGTACCGGTCTCCACCAAGAAACGCATTGTAAGCAACTTGTAATTAATTTCTTTGCGACGCAGGAAACATCATCATCTGTTACAAAGACATTATAGAATTGACAATGAACTGACAATGAACTGGCAATGATGCCATTCAAGTTCAACATGTCGATGAAGCCACAGGGGCTGTGATGTCTAACATCTAACATAAGGCAAATTCGTGTATTTCTCTGCATACAACATAGACTTCATTTGTAGTGGGGTAATGCACAAAATGGCTAAATGGCAACGGATGGGGTTCGTGTCACTTTGAGCCTTTGGATTACATCATGTAATCCACATACAAACGATGTACATACGATGTAATCGGTAAATTTTGGAGGCGTATCGAGACTTCCAATGTAAATTATTTATATTGAACACACTAAAATCAATAAGATCATGTACTAAGTTAAAAAAGCAAATACTCACTAAAGTTAAGAAAATAACGTTAACAGTTTTTTAAAAAGTTGCATGCAAATTTAGACATACAATTTTTTGCGGGGATGTGTAGGCGGTGGAGGCAACGAGGAGGAAAAAATTGATTTTTGGTTTAGCACACCGAAGTTAGTAAGATCAACTTTAAGTTGCAAATGTTTGTAAACTTAAAATTTTTGTTGGGGTAAGGGGGCCGGGGGTAGGGGTTGTGGGGGGCTAAATTCTTCGAATGTCCGGGCAACATGTTTTTTTTGTTTCAGCACACCAAAGTTAGTCAAATCGCATTTAAGTACGAACAAAAATGTATGTTAATGTCAAAATTTTGTTGTTGGAGGGGTAAGTAAGTAAGTAAGTAAGTATTTTATTCATTGGACAAATACATGGTATCTGTATAACACAATTCTCTGTAAAGAAGAAAAGTGCAATGAATAATTCTAATTTTAATTCTAATAACTAATAATATTAATATCTAGGATGATTGTGCCGTCCGGTGTGTAGAGATGTCCGTACCGGATAAGATCATTCGAACCTTTGCCTCTGAGCTACTTTTTGTTCAATGCGCTTATAGCATTCACATTCTTTATCCCACACATTGTGGTTTTCATTTAATTGTAAACCATATCTGTTATTTGATTGTATGCAATTAATGCAACTAGCAGAGTCTGCTGTACAGTCTGGGGATTTATGGTACCCACCGCAGTAGCCGCACGCAAGTCCATTTTTACAGTTCACAGTGTTCAGTTTACAGTGAGGCGGTAAAGGGGGGGGTGGGTGTTTGAGCCATCGGACATCTGGGCAACATCCATTTTCGGAATTAGCACACCAAAGTTAGTCAGATCGCGTTCAAGTACAAACAAAAATGGATGTCAACTTTTGTTGTTGGGGGGGGGGGGGGGGGTCTAAAGGGGGGTTAGAGCCATCGGACGTCTGGGCAACATCGATTTTCGGTTTAAGCACATCAAAGTTAGTTAAGATCGCGTTCTAAATACAAGTGGAATGAAAGTGTCAATTTTTTATTTTGGGGGGGAGTATGGGGGGGCGGGGGGTTAGAGACATCGGACGTCTGAGAAACATGGATTTTCGGTTTAAGCACACCAAAGTTAGTAAGATCACGTTCTAAGTTTGCTTTTAACACCCTTTCGGCTAAACCACATGTTTGAACCAGGCTATAAAAGAAAAAACCCGCAAAATTTTGATTTTCATAAGAAATAATTTTTCGATTGCGCTCAAATTTCACACGAATATCTTAATTCATAAAATTATGGTTCTGTGAAAAAATTATTAAAATCGGATAAAGCATGTAGGTGTTATAAGTCGAAGAATTTTTTTTTTAAATCGAAAAAAATCGTAAAATTGCGATTTTCATGAGAAATAATTTTTCGATTGCGCTCAAAAACGTGGCAGTTCTAAGTTTAGAGATTTCGAAGGTCTCCAGAAAATTTCATCGCAATTGGAGTATCGGTTTAGCCGGAATCGTGTTAACAAACAGCCAAAAATACGAAAAAAAGAAAAAAAAGAAAAAAAAACATTCCGGATTTTTTTCTCCGGTGTAGTGAAATGGAATCTTCGCTTCGCTCGCTACGCTCATCCAATTAATGTTTTAATAATTTTTCCTGAAAATCTAAACACATGTCCTCCAAACACCTTCTGAACCTTTTCACTAGGAGTGAGCTCATCAACAGCTTTGATTCCATCGATCAAGTCCACAATTATTGCTCTATTTATTTTAATTTTCTATTGCTCTATTTTAGTTAACTGCGTTCTAGCACACCGATTAGGTACTGACAGTTTACTGCAAGCAATCAACTGTTTCCCACGCAAAGGCATCTGTAATAACAATCAGCTGTTTCCCACACAAAGGCATCTGTAATAACAATCAGCTGTTTCCCACGCAAAGGCATCTGTAATAACATAAGATCAAATGCGTTCTAGCACACCGATTAGGTACTGACAGTTAACTGCGTTCTAGCACACCGATTAGGTACTGACAGTTAACTGCGAGCAATCAACTGTTTCCCACGCAAAGGCATCTGTAATAACAATCAGCTGTTTCCCACACAAAGGCATCTGTAATAACAATCAGCTGTTTCCCACGCAAAGGCATCTGTAATAACATAAGATCAAATGCGTTCTAGCACACCGATTAGGTACTGACAGTTAACTGCGTTCTAGCACACCGATTAGGTACTGACAGTTAACTGCGTTCTAGCACACCGATTAGGTACTGACAGTTAACTGCGAGCAATCAACTGTTTCCCACGCAAAGGCATCTGTAATAACAATCAGCTGTTTCCCACGCAAAGGCATCTGTAATAACATTAATCTAAAAGACAATCAAACAAATAACACATGTTCAACTACTTACTACCACTATTCTACTCCCGAATCGTATTGAGCAGTAAGTTCGAATGCGTTTCAATTGATAAAGGTTGGTTGTCAACCATTCTTAAATTGTCAAAGGTCACAAACACCTGGCAAGTTTCGTTGATTAACGAATTTTTACTTGATATTGATTGATTAAATAATTAATAAATGTGATTAGTGCTTTTGTCTCTTGCAATGTTCTATGCTCCGCCACCAGGGCGATAATTATTTTTGAAGCCGAAGATTAATTTAATATGTTGAGCTGTACTATTACCTGTGTCGAGTTCACACTAAATGCCTAATCTACAGGTTGCTATATTTATAGATACTAACAACAAAAGGTATTCACAATAACAACCAATGGATTGTTGCTCCAATCTAAATGCCACCGCCTTGGAAAGTTACTCATTACATTGTTGCCTGCTATTTACAAGAAACAGCCATCCCGTAGGAGAGACACACAGTCTACAACCACAAAGGGCAATTCATTACAATCTAAGTGATATGACAATTGTAAAACTAATTTTTCACTAGAGCGCAGAACGATCGAAATTTGGTCACAGTTGTCTGGACGTTGATAAAATTCGAACTTTGACAACATCCATTAGGCGCTGAATATTGTTGTATTTGATATTATATGTTGATAAAATTCGAACTTTAATAAATCCATATGGCGGTGAGTATTGTTGTATTTAAATGGAATCCGTTGATAAAATTCGAACTTTAATAAATCCATATGGCGGTGAGTATTGTTGTATTTAATGGAATCCGTCGATAAAATTTAAACAGAAAAGTCCACTTCCCAACATCCTTCTTTTTTAGTTTTCACATGTTTCCCCAATTTCAAGTCATGGGCTTTATATTGCTCCTTGAATTTATATAAGTTGTAGGCCTATTTTTAATAAAATGCAGGTTAAATTCAATTATGCGCTCGATGATGAGTGAGTGACAGTTGAGACTTGAGAATCATGAACAACCACTGAACTAAATTGCGTCTCTAGTGCGGGATTCGAACTCGCGTCTCTTTGGTATGGTCTGTATATCTGCTCCCCAAACACCCAACTTCAGCATGGTGGGGACTGGGGAGTATTGATTGGAGGAGAAGAAGAAGGGGATGATTGTAATCACGAAGAAGTTGGTAATTGTTTCATGCTGGAAAAGCAGAGAGAAATAATTGGCCAATATTCATAACAAGTCACTTTTATGGCTATACTATAAACGTAGCTACTTGTGATTTTAACGAGTCTGTTGAGAAAAGACGCATTTGAGTGTAGTTCTTTAGTTGTATACCTCCCTGCATCATAGTATAATAGATTGAACGACCTTTTGTTGTGTTCTTGTTGTTGTAAAATAAGGAACGAAATAATTACAAGGGATGAGGCAATCTCTCCAATGAGCGCGTGTATCCTTGTCAATTATCATGCTGCATACACACCAATTTACAACAAATACATAAATGAGGTACAATAATAACTATTGTGATTTAATAAATACGCGAGTAAAATGTTAAAGTAAAGAGTAAAGTTTTTATAACTTTCATCAACACATTTCGAATGCCAGATTTTAGTATTGTAACGAATATACATTAATTTGATTATAATTGGTAAATCATACTAGCCAATTTTTGTTTATTTGCTGTATTGTAAAAGAGAATAATTCTTACTTTGGAAGTATAAATTTTCGTGGGAAACATACCCGGGTGCGGGTGCAATGCATATACCCTTCTTCAGGTGGAGATAGTGTGAAGGGATGCCCGAGGGCTGTTTAAGAGGACTCAAATCTTTTGCATTATCATTAACGACTGAGGAATACCTCGGTAAAAACCTTCAGTCAGGATTGCCGGTCACGTCGGGATTTGAACCCGGGACCTCCATAATCAGAGTCTCGCGCTTAGCGCTCGAGCCAACACTGTCGGTATATTGGAAATGATGTTTTTAGATATAACTGGAAAAATCCAAGAAGCAAGATGGTTGTGTTCACAAAAGAAACTTGATACTTTCTACTCGATCGAAGTGACATAATTCAGTGTCGCGGCTACGGCTCATTTGGTTCCCGGGAAGAGGGGAGCGTAAATAAGGGTATGGCAATAATTTACGAGCAAGTTTTACCGCCCATCAGCTGTAGCCTGTGTGTGTAGGCCCAGACGCTTTCATTCATCAGTGCTGGAGAGTGCCGAATCGAATGCCAAGGTCTGGGCTGGGATGAGGTGTATTCTTGCTTTTTTAATAGTATTTTATTCAATTATTTGTTTGACGAATATCCTATGCAGTAACAAAAAAAAAGATTTACAAAGGAAGACAATAAATAAAAATAAGTACACTAATGCACACAAACTAATTAACTGCATCAGCATCTACTCTGACCCAGGCAGCATGTGTATTATCTGCACCTTATATTTCATATAACTTGGCAGTGACCAGGACGTACCATTGATTATAAAAATGAATTTGAACGTATGTTTGTGTTATTTTCTACCATTAAAAAAAAAACAGTGTTTGGTATAAGTTCCCGCAAAAAAGGAACTTTTAGAAGTTGTACTTGGCCTTCAAAGGGAACTTTTAAAAGTTACAGTTCCTGACATAATAAAAGTTCTTGTTTAAAAGTTTCTTTATCAGATAAATTATTATGGTACATACGTTGCGAACAAATATGACAGGTTTATCAATCGAGGTTACGCCTCCTAAAAATGATATGGTGTTGTTTTTATCTGTTTCATATCTGTATCAACTAAATCCGTTTTAAATTTAGAGGCATGGTGGGTTTTGTCATCTCTTAGATTGAAAGGAACACTGTTAAAAATACAGTATCATTTTTATGACAAAAATAGTAAATGGAAAAATTGTCACCAGAAAGTAGAAACTAGAAATGTATATTCGCGTTTTATCCCACGAAGGAAACAGATTTAAAATAATAATAACACAGATTACAGACAGTAGGCACCACACCTATAGTTTTACTTAGTTAAAAATCACTATAGTATTTTGAATTTACCTCTTTTACTCTACCTGTATCTACATGGTAAGAAATAGGTAGGTGTATAGATAAGTAATTGCATTTTGTTGTCCGATCTCTCGTTGGTCATTGTTTGCTCGTAGATGGCGTTGGTGCCAACAGGATTGCCTTGGTCCGCTTTAAAATGTAAATCCCCCACTGAAAATCAGTATGTGTGACTGCTTATAGTGGGTGTACTCAAAATTGCGTTGATGGATGAGCTTTTATGGTTGATTATCGGCCCAAATATCACGAAAATACGTATTAAAAATCAGGGGGGGGGGGGAGGAGGAAATCATAAAAGCACGATTTCTACGAGAAATATTTCTTCAAATGTCTCAAAAATCATAACATATATCATTTCTGTGATTTTAAACGTTCCCATAAAATTTCATCAAGATCGGAGTAGCCGTTAGCCCGGTCGCGGGCCAAATATCACAAAAATATCTTATAAAAAATCGAAAAAAAAATCATAAAAGTACGGTCAAAAGAAATATCTGATCGATTGTACCCAAAAACGTAAGTTCAGAGATTTCGAAGGTCCCCTCAAATTTTCATCGAGATCGCATATGCCGTTTGCCCTGTAAAGCGCGAACTATAACTGACAAAAATACAAACAAAAAAAACACCCGAGCTAATTTTTTGGGGGTCAGTGAAATTAAAGTCTTCGCTTCGCTCATCCAAAAATAAAAACTGCTCCTGCCCGTGTCCTCCTTGTCGTCCTGTCACCTTGCATGCAGATGCGCGCGTCGCGACAGTGAACGGGCACATGCTTCGCACCCCGCGGAAACGCAGCTATTGTTTCACGTCCTGCCTTGCGCGACACACATCTCTCACCAGCCACTCACCGTTGCTCGGGTATCAAAGACAGGCCGATAGCGATAAATAATAATATTCCTCTGTGCTACTGCCAGTTATACATTGAAACCCGACCGCTCTCTGCACAGAAATAAATCTTTTGATGGAGGGACAAAGTCTTGTTATGTCACATTAGTTATTTGCGAAAAGACGTGTCTTCATTGTATAACACATTTTATAAAGATGAGCCAAATAAATGCATTCACCCTATAACACGTATTAAAAATACGACTAGCTAAAAATAAAGTTTTTTTTGTAATTATCTGTGAGACTGAATACCTAGGCCAACGTAATAAGTACATATATTTGGAGCCATACCCACACTGACACAAGTGATTTTCAAGGAGAGAATTTAAATTTAAAGCAGACCAAGCCAACCCTAACGGCGTCGACGCCATCGACCAGGGAACAATGACCAACCAGAGAACGGCATTTTAAATAGGAAACACCGA
Source organism: Sweltsa coloradensis (assembly GCA_024449915.1). Classification (NCBI taxonomy): domain Eukaryota; kingdom Metazoa; phylum Arthropoda; class Insecta; order Plecoptera; family Chloroperlidae; genus Sweltsa; species Sweltsa coloradensis. Next base: position 292,033 of record JAMZAV010001196.1, read on the forward strand.
CCAACATAATCGGGCACGATCGACCCGCGAGCTACGCCATAATCACCTATAGGCTGTAGTCCGGAACAACTTCAGAATTTGTTTGTGCTTCGTTGATTCACATTCACCGTTTACCTATACTCGACTTATACTTAAGTCCATATTAGAAAGTACAAATCTTCTGCCTGAAGCAGGATTCGAACTCGGCACCTTCTGTATAATGGCAGCTCTGCGTGCTACTATAATATTAATAGCCAACAAATGTGTCATGGTCAGAGATTAAACCATGTTCCACCGACTTTCCGTGTGTCTTTGAGCCGAGAAAATAGTCGAAAACATCACCCCAGGCCAAACTCAGGAATCGAACCTGGACCCTTCTGCTTACCCTTACACATCGATACTTCAACAAGTGAAACATGGGGTCCACCCAATTAATCATTTCTAATTGCTGTTATAGTTCCTTTCTACCCTATAAACGACTTGCATCACAAAATGCTGAATGCAATAATATTATACTGCAAGTGCATGGTATCGGTATGTTACTCTTGTGTGTTTATTCCTGTTTCCGGTCTTGGGATTTGTAGCTTTTACATCAGTACACTAAATGGGAACTTTGGAACTGTCCCATATATCAAAGAAGTGAATAGTAAATTGCATAAAATACCCCGAACGATTTAAATGTGTGTTGCATTGTATTAGATAAATCACATCTTATCTTCCATTGATTGTGTTTTCGTCTAAGCTGCACCTTGTTAGTATACAGCCTACCGCCGCGCGAGTACGGCGTGCGTGGATGTGTCAAATGAGTTATGAGTGATAAGGGGTTACACCCCTCGTCCTCAAGGACCCCATGCACGACGCATGGTAACTAAACACCCTAATTATAGGGAACCGTCTGCCAAATTATACCTCGATAATTAAATCACGGGGGAGTTACATTACCGCCCGGCCGGTGATAGAGCGCCAATTATCATCAACAGAGATATATTATCATGAAAGACTTTCAGTTTCCATGTGTTCGGAGTTAATTGGGACCCCACTGCGTTTCGTGAGGCTACAACTATAGTAACAGTGGCGTTGAAGCGAAACGTCGTGATAATAGCAATGGTCACATGATATTATCTTGTGTATACGAGCGTGCACTCAAAATTTTCAAATTAAGGGGGAGACAAAAATTAAACAGCGTTCCCCTTTCCATGTTCTTCACCCTTAGTTTACGTCTGTATATTCTATCGCGATGAATATCAACTTTTCATAGGTCGTGATTTTCGAGCAAAACTACTAAAGTCGTGTGCTGAATATTATCGTACTGTATCAATTACTTTTCCAAGGAATCGCAATGTACTTATTTGTATTTGTATTATTATTATAGTAGCTCAATATTGAAATAGTAATTTAAAAAATAATCGGAGAGGTAAATTGTATTAAATTGGATGGTGGAGGGGGTGGTATGTTGGTATGCTGTACTTTCATGTAAATGTAAGCAAGTTGGTATTTGATGTGATGTTTTACAAAGGTTTATATATTAAGTTTTAGTATGTTTGATTGATAACTTATGAAGTTCGAGTACGGAAAGCTTGTAATTCTTTCCCTTCTCTTGTTGCACATCCTCGCTTAATAAGCCTATTTTGTCAAATTAAATATTTCCCCGCATCAGGAGCCCTGGTTGAAACAATTATTTGCAAGCTATTAATTCTAGCGTACTATACTATATAAATGCTTTTCTCCCCTCTGTTCCGTCTCCCTCCCCAATAACGTTATTATGATATAATAGGTGGATGATGCCAATTAACAAACAGTAACACACACATACACAAGATACCGTTGTCAAACTTAAAACATGCACAATGTGCAAATAGCATATACGTCATCATTATCAAGTCCTTCTATAAAAATCAGATTCCCTACGAGTGTAGGCTCGTAGTATAGGAAAACAGAAAATTGTGACCCATGAGGTAATATGGCTAAACGAAGTCGATGCATTCATCGGTGCAAGAGTGAGGGATTATAGTAAGTTACTTGCGACAAATTCGCGAGTTGACTATAAGCCCTACTCAAACCGATGCTAGGTTGCCTAAACCTAGTACCTACCCAAATTCCTTCCAAAATCTCTTTCATTGTCTTTAATATGAATTTGCATTGACCACCGGGCTATCAAATGACAGGGATTCGATCCGGGCGGTTTGAGTACGTATCGATAAAAAGGTGCTAAATTTGTGTTCTTATTAGTTACGGGTTGCTGTTTTTCGGTTTATTGTCGTATTAAGGTCGTAGAATATAATGGCGACTGACGTGAGTATGATAGTATATGGTATAGTGAAGATCTGTCGGTAGAGTGCTCACTAAGGATGTGGGTGATAGTTGCCAGCTGGGAATCAAAATTCGTTCAGTAAGACTCAATGTGAGGACTATCCAAAGTCTTGAAACTCGTAAATATTGTTTTTCTTGTTGCGGTTGTGGTAGCTTTGTACTGTATAATGATAATGCCACAATAATCTATTCATTACTAGTCTTAGGGAATACATATTTTATTATCATCCACTCACGCATCTATATTTTGTAAACATCCCAGCACTTTTAATAGCTCTCACAACATGGTAACAAATTATATTGTCCTCAACTAAAAATGATTTTTTTCATCATTCTGAATCACAATTTCTGGTTACTTTACATAAATGTTTAAAGTTTTATATTTAGGTATAAGGGTAAAAGAAAATGTATTTACAACAATGTCCAAAGAAAAGGAAATTTCATAATATAGAAGCTCTGCCATAGCCCTATTCCTTAGCCTAGTGTGTGAACTTTAGTATTTGTTTCCCATAGTTTATTCTTACACCTTATTAGCTTACATCTATATAAATACATACACATTCTTGTCGCCATTGTTCCAATATTGCAATTTGCGAACCACATTTACAGAATTAATTTTCCCAACCAATCAGTAACTTGGCAAAATACCATCACATATGTTATTTATTAATACTGTGTGTGTGTGTGTGCGTGTTGTAGAAAGTGTGCATGCACGCGTGTGAGTCAGCGAATCCCACGCGTCGCGGCGTCGCGCAAACACGTTCTCGCCGTATCAGCGAATCCGCAGTCACGGCCACGCTCGTCGCGCTACCCCTGGATACAGTGAGCGAGCACTCTGGCTATGTAGGTCTTTTCACATGGGATTGACTTCGAAATTCAAAATTATTAAAATAAATCTAAAGCATAATTAACGTATAAGCTTTAATTTTTACAAACCGGGTTAAAAGTATTACTTACATTTTAAATGCTTATAACAACTAACATTGTAACGTTTTCAAATTCATTTTAAAAGCTTTAAGTTCAAATTAAGTAAACTACATCACATCATTTCCAGATCCACACACACACCTCATATTTGGTGAAAAGTTACATTGGCGTGTATTGACCGAAACCGAACCCAAAATAAGTCATTTTCGGGGTAATGTAGAAATGCACAAGGACCAAGATAATCTTCATTTCGTTTCTGGTTCAACATTTCGTTTTTCGGGTTCGGGACTCTCTGCACTTTTTAAAACTCTTTCCCCCACTTTTCTTCTATACTAAAAGCTAAGAGTAATAACAAAAACTTTGCCTAGGGCCTACATAATTTGTGTCTATTATTGTAGAAACATTTTTACTGTAGCATCATTATTAAATGGATTAAAAATATAAAAAAAGCACACAACATATTGTGATTTTATTAATATGTAATAGTTTAATCATTGTCAGTTGTTATATTTTACGCAATGTCGACGTTAGTGCGTCGGCAGGACTAAATCTTGTCATACACAATTTAACCTTATTGTAGTAGACTAATTACATTTTCCGATCCCTTGAGCTGTGAAGAGCCCTCTACAAAGCGAACCCGATGTTGCGTCGTTGTGAGTCAACAACACGTCGACACAAAGGTTAAGAGGGCTTAAATCCTTGTTGAAACTCGAGCTCCGAGAGGTGTGAAGGGGATGAATGAAAGCGCAAGCAGGTATTCAAGTTCAGTTGTAATCCGGGGGTGTTAGTCCGTCCGTCCGTCCGTCCTGTTGAGGTCGGGTTACCCAACCCCTCTCTAACGCGCGCAATGAGGTACGGGGAGGCTCATGAGGAATGCACCAATCAGAACATATTACCAAGAAAACTACATTTTTGTATGTTTTGTAAATTTAAGAACGGTGACTTTTTAAGGACTGAATTAATGTTTGTAGTTTTTCTTATCCTGTACAGTAACCTCGTATCTGTATTGGCTAAAGAATTGCTATGCAACATTTCAAAGCTTGTTAAAATGGCTCTAATTATCGAAAAGAGCAGATTCGAGGTGTTTCAATTTTATTGAAGACATTAAACCTGAATACAAAATCCTCGAATCTGCTCTTTTCGATAATTAGAGCAATTTTAACAAGCATTGAACTAATGAAGAATTCAATATGCATATGACTTCATGCACAACTTTTACTTTTAATAATCAATTATTTTAGAACAAAAAAAAATGATTACATGTTTCATTGCTGTTTTTGTTTTACTTTTCGTCACAATAAAAAAAATGTTATTGGTTATCTTCGGTCATATACATACATATATATATAGTTTTTAAAACTGATTTAATATAGCGCCACCAATAAACACGAATAAACTACTTTCAGTAGCGAAATTTATAGCCTTTGGATTAGAATCCACACTTTGATATAACAAGTCAAGGCTTCTTATGTTAATAATTATTTTTGTAGGTTGATATTTTTGAGTAACCAATGCCTACATTTCAAGTGGCGCAGTGGAGCCGGGTCGGTCCGGAACCTCGACTCGGTAGATTGTAAAAGCCATTCAAGTCGCAACGTCGTTCCGCCACTTTTTTGTATTTATTGTAATTATGGTTTGATACTATAGTGTGTATGATTTTATTTACAATGTACTCTATTTGTGTGGTATTATTGTATTCATCAATGGAATTTTAAAATAGTCCTGGAACAGTATTTATTGATTTTAATTACATTTTTCAGATAAATCTTAGGTTGCGCCCCTCTACTTATTTTTGTAGTATGATGAGGAGTGTCGTGATTTTGTGTGCATCACTGTACCTATGACCTCAAGAATTGAGATCCGCTCTTTTATTCACCCATGATTATTACGTTTTATTCGTCCCATTCAGCAAAAAGACCACATCGCAATAAACGATGTGTCTATTTTACGCCCGTTGGGTGCGAAGCGCGAACAATTAGGCCTGGGAGTACAAAGGCTTTCACCCCCTGTCACATCCTCTTCACAATACACAGCAGCAGCAGTGAAAAGCACAAGGAGATTATTCACACTTATTATTATGTTAGGTCGAAGCCCTCGTAGCACACAACAAGGCATAAAGTATACAAAGTTCATGTCTTAACAATTGCACAGGCGGTGACGATTGATTTGTACATTTTTTTGTCAACGTACAACGTTACAAAATTCGTGTGTTAGGTGTGCAACGAGAGCTCGCAAGGATTTAGCTCGAGTTGAAGACGTAAAGTCGTAATGTCTTTTTAAAGTCTAGCTGTTTATATTATTTGTGTCAGGGGCGTAGCCAGGATTTTGATTCGGGGGGGTGGGGGTGAATTTCGGGGGTCAGGCTTATCATTTCGGGAAAAGTATGTATCCTGGTGGGTGCATCGGTGGGTCGGGGGGGGGGGGAGATTCCCCCAGCTAGTGTGGGTCAGCCCCAGATTTTTTGTTTGTTTTTATCATTGCAAATACGTAGTGACATTTTACTAGGTTTTAGAGTGCTTTTGTCGATAATTTATAAAATTTTGAAGACCCACATACTGTCAGTTTACAAAATCTTGCTATATGTAGTGCCTTGCCTATACATATGTATGCCAATGCCACATAGTATATAGTGCCATTGAGTATTATCATTGAGTATAGAAAAGTTCTATACTCAATGGTATTATTACTATAACCTTTCTTCTGATTTCGGTTGGGGGGAGGGGGGGGGGAAGAATCGGGCACCCTGATCCCCCTCGTTACGCCCCTGATTTGTGTACTAAATTATAAAAAATATGAACTAAATTGATAGGGTATACCAAAATAGCCTATTTTTCTACTTATAAATCTTTTTGCACCTGTGCTTTTTCAAATACTAAAAGAAATGTATCATAATGCGGAAAAATACACATTTAGTTATTTTATCAACGTGTTTTAAACAATGGTCTATTCTATAGTAGGAAACTAACGTCAGGCCAAAATCTAGTTCAAAACGTTGTATCGTTTCCATGTTCCATGTGTCCATGGAAACGAGGGGACTTTGAATGGGGAGCAAACCTAAATCATAACCTGGATAACCCCCCTCCCCCTGGTAGCATAGATACTGTGCTCATTACATCGCAGCATACAATCGACGCGTTTTTTTTTTTAAAATTAATTAATTTATTGTTTTAACATATTGATGCGTTATAGGTTGCTAGCAACCTACCAACTACTAATATGCAGTTAAAATTAAAAATACATTTAAACTAGGAAGCTTCGCAAACGCTTTTTCAGGCGCGTTGTTGGATACGCGTAATTTTTTTTAAACAAAAAAGAGCGTAAAATTGCGATTTTCATGAGAAATAAGTTTTCGATTACACTAAAATTTCACACGAATATAATAATTCATAAAATTAAGGTTCTGTGAAAAAATCATTACAATCGGATAAAGCATGTAGGTGTTTAAGTCGAAGAAAGTTTTAAAAATCGAAAAAATCGTAAAATTGCGATTTTCATGAGAAATAATTTTTCGATTGCGCTCAAAAACGTGGCAGTTCTAAGTTCAGAGATTTCGAAGGCCTCCAGAAAATTTCATCGCAATTGGAGTACCGGAATCGTGTTAACAAACACACTCAAATACAAATAGAAAAAAAAAACAGAAAAAACAAAACATTCCGGATTTTTTTCTCCAGTGTAGTTAAATGGAATCTTCGCTTCGCTCGCTATGCTCATCCAACAATAATAGAAAACAATGAGTGTGTGTCGACGTATAAAAAAAAGTAGGTGATAAATTTATGATAAACATGAATGGTATTGAGCATGCTTGTTTTGTTGAATTTGGTGTTAGAATTACTGTCAGGATACATCAGATAACTGAGAAAAGCAGATTTTAGGGCAGATTTGAAATGGCTTCGATTGTGTATTTCACGAAGCACAGGCTACAACGGTAAATCATTTCATAATCTGCAGCTCCGAAAGTAATATCCCTCTTGATAGGACAAAGTTCTTGCCTGGGGAGGTTTAATTATAACACCACGTCCGTACTCTCTTCCACGGTTGCAGATTTGAATCCTGTGAAAAGGGTTGAGGTCAGTTCATGAAGCATTCCCCAAAGAAATTGAAGATCATTCTTCCACCATAAATATATTGAATACTATTAAATTTTGCAAATTTGTATATTTATTATATTTTTAACCTTGGTTTTGTAGTTGGCAAATGACAGTTTTTTAATTTTAGGTCTCAAATAATTAAACGAGGGAGCGGAGCGACCGAGTGTCTCCATTCAACTCAAACGGCTCTCATTCTGTGATTCTGTCTGTCTGTCTGTACGTCGAAAATCAGCCGAACCGCTGAACAGATTGGGCTGAAATTTTAAACAGACATCCAGTACGAGTTTACTGAGAACTGCTAACAAAATCAGCTAGATCCATTGCGATTTAATCCTACAATAAATAAAAATGTGATTTTTAAAATATCGATAGCATTTGTTTAGTAGCAGCTAGTGGGACGATAGCTACGTGGCTTGCATTGCCTATTGGTAAGCATTTAGACTACCGCACGGAGGGTTGGGGTTCGATACCCGTTAGCTCGAACTTTTTTATATTTTTACACCCACATTTTATTTTTGAGTGGTGTTAAATGGGAAATAAAAATTAGGTGATTTTGTTTTATCTTGGAAATTTGTTAATGTTTCACGCTAATACGTTTTGAACATGATTCACATTTTAAATGTTCAATTTAAATAACAAGGGAAACGCCAAAGTCGTTGTTATACGAGTGAGTGAGCCATGTGTTGAGTACCCGGTATCATTTCCCATACTGGGCTAGATCCAGCCTTAGGTATAGGGGAGGAAAGGGGATGTTCCCGGGTACTCAACACTTGGCTTACTCACTCGTTTAACAACGACTTTGGCGTTTCCCTAGTTATATCATGTTTTACTGTTGTGATGGATCAGAATAATTAAATAAATGCGAAAAGGAAACAGTGGATTTGCATTTTTGGCATATTTTGTAAGATTTACCACAAAATGGATTTCTTGTTAAAATTTTTGTGCAGTGCTTAGAAATTTATGGTGGAGGTGCTGGGTCGAGTGTGAGAACGAAAATATTTTGTTCATTTCATCATCATTTTTGGCAATACTTGAACAAGCCTTTTTGGCCACACTTTTCAAAATGTACATATCAATAGTGGCAATAGGAAACTACGCGAACGTTTTTTGCAGTCACGTTGATGGATGAGCGTGTTTGGTGCAATGAGCCATTTGAGCAATGAGCAACACTCCACTGAAAATACTGACAAAATTATCCTTTGATCTGTTTTTACTTTTGAATTATACTAACATCAAAGGGTTAAACACGCCTCCATTAAAAAAAGTTTTGGCGCGCGCGGAATCGCGATTTTGTGTTGCGATTTTCTATACATATATATAGTAGTTAGGGTCTATCCGCCTATAACTTAATCCATGTATTGATTATTTAACTAGGAAGCTTCGCAAATGCTTTTTCAGGCGCGTTGATGGATAAGCGTATGTTTTTTTAATGGAAAAAAACGTAAAATTGCGATTTTTATGCGAAATTATTATTTAATTACGCTCAAATTTCACACAAAAATATATATATTCATAAAATTAAGATTCTGCGAAAATATCATTACAATAGGATAAAGCATGTAGGTGTTTATAAGTCGAAGACATGTTTTTTAAATTGAAAAAAGCGTAAAATTGTTATTATTATAAGAAATAACTTTTTGATTGCGCTCAAATTTCACACGAATATATTAATTCATGAAATTCAGATTCTGTGATAAAATTATTACAATCGGATAAAGCAATTAGGTGTTATAATAAGTCGAAGAAATTCTTTAAAAATCGAAAAAAATCGTAAAATTGCGATTTTCATGAGAAATAACTTTTTGATTGCGCTCAAAAACGTGGCAGTTCTAAGTTCAGAGATTTTGAAGGCCTCCAGAAAATTTCATCGCAATTGGAATATCGGTTTAGCTGGAATCGTGTTAACAAACACACAAAAATACAAAGAAAAATAAAAAAAATAAAAACATTCCAGATTTTTTTCTCCAGTGTAGTAGAATGGAATTTTAGCTTCGCTCGCTACGCTCATCCAAAAAATCTTTCAATCCATTATTCCGGTATTTTTTTTTTTTAATTTTAGCACACTTTTGTAACTTAAAAAACTGCCTTCTTCTTAATCACTAGTCCAAATGAGCTAATTCTTGTTTTGTTTTATTACTTGGACAAAAATAAACAAAATTGTGCATGCGTTTTAAGTTGTATTAAAAACTTTGTCTAAGATATAATTTAAAAGTCTACTAACTGTAAATAAAATAAAACAAATTCAAAATGCATAAAATAAGTAAAAAAAAAAGAAAAAAGAAAAAAAACGAAAACACATGCACAATTGTCACTGATTATGTGCAACTACAAAATTTCACAACAATTGGTCTGATAAGAAACAAGTTTTATCTTTTCTACCAAATATCTATTAAAAAAACTACGAAAAAAATCAAGGGGCAGAATATATGCCCCCCCCCCCCCCACAAAAAACACACACAAAAAACGCCGTCTTGTCACGTCGTACTCGTGAGGTTGATGAATGAGCGTGTTTGGTGCAACGGGTAATTTTTACTGATACCTTTTAATTGTATTTCTTTTTGTCATTGTTGACATCGAATCATGTTTTGAAATTGGTGGAGTGCCAAATTGTGCTAATCTCTGTGGAAAGGTACACCAACCAATTGCAAATGCCAGCAAGTACTTTTTGTTGACATTGTTTTAATTGCTTAGCAACAAAATCATATTTTAGAATGCACAAGTTTGATTACCGTTACTACTTGAGAAGTACTATTATAAAATGTCTTGTCTGTTTTGGGGAATGGTCGTGGGGCTCGAAGCCTCTCCCCTCCCCTGGTATGCTTTAGTCCCTGGTGCAAAGCACCTGTAGCTAAAAATCTTATGTGAACCAGAGTTGGGCGATGGACAGCATCCTTGCGCTGCATGGTGGTTGGTGACAGGTCCCGTTGATTTTACAGGTCTAAGGTTACAAAAAGAGTATGTTCCCTGAAAAATTTCATTAAAATAAAGGAGCAGCCATGTAGCTGGCTGGCAGCAGTGAAGAAATGTTAGTAAAATCAAAAAAATCTTCATGCAAAATAATTATTCAAGTGCATTAAAAAAACGAGGCATGTCTTAAGTTCAGAGATAGTGCAGGGGTCCAGAACTTGTTATCAAGACTGGTGTAGCCATTATGAGTACAGAGAGGACAAACACACTAACAAGTTTGAAGTTACATTATATCCTAATCCTCTAACCAGAACCAAACTCAACAGTTTTTAAGGAAAAGATGTTCAGGACAACTCCTTTTTTCTATTGGTAAATACATGTCTGGAAAATAGTTTTAAGTACCTATGTTTCAAGTGTTAGGGATGCCAAAAATATGCATTTTATTTTGCCTTAAAATGCCTATTTACATCATTTCATGAGTAAAGGTCCTTTTTGGGCATTTTTAAGGTACTATTGTCCTATTTTTATATAATTTGCTAAAACGGATGCAAAACGTGCAAGTGTGAGTGCAGTGTCGAGCTTACGTGAAATGAAATTAAAATGTTAAAATTATGTTTTTCATTTTTCATCTTGTGTTTGATATATCGACAAAACTATCCCCCCCCCCCCTCTCAATGAAAATATATTGGTGTAACTGTAATAAAACATTACTGAGAGTAATGAAAACAATAGAATTCGATTGAATTCAATAGGTCCTTTTTTGCTGTTTTAAAGGTACTATTTGCCTGCCCTTTTCTCACTTTGACAGGTCCTGAACATCCTTTCTCTTAGGTATTGAATTGATTGACCGTATTGACAATCAGTATCACTATGCCAGTACTTACATGGATACCAATAACATGCTTGTTACAAACATTGGAAGCTTTGCAAACATCCAGCCCCAAATTAAGATCAACAACTTTTGAACACTGCCGGCACTAAAATAACTTCAAATTGCTCTTGATCTCAGAGTACATTCAAAACCAGACTGATATAGACCGAACACTAAAGTTGAAAATTGGAAACATAATGGAGTTTAGTAGGTACGTTAACCATAAATTTATTGCACTTATTGCATTTACTGCAGATCATAGAGTTATAAATATTAAAGGGGTTATTACCCCCAAAAAATATTGTTTATCACATAATCTATTTATAGCATAATACTACACTAAAATGACTGTTTAAAAAATTATATCTTGTAACTGTGATTTTACACGAATAGGGAATGCTCCTAAATTTTTTTAAAAATATATTCGTAACGTTGTTACTAAAAAAAAAAAACGATTCCCAAAAAAAGTCCGTCGAAAAATGTTTTTTACTTGGTTTTATGAGGGTGTGAATATTCGTGTTTAAATTCCGCGCGTAAACAGGCCTAGCTGACTGTGACATCCATGTGACGTCACATAGAAGTATCGTTTCGTCAGTCTGCCGGTAGGGGTTCCACCGCCTGTCAAATTCATTGGTTCCTAGTCAATTCCTAGCAAAGGCAGTGGGCCCAAGGTCTTGGTTACCATGGAAACCAGAGTCGATAAAGAAGGTTCCCCGGATTAGAGTCGGTAATAGATCAAACAAAGTACAATGTTGAATAAACAAATTTGCAGATAAGTAAGGTATTATTCATTGAAAATGCATGTTATATTATGTATACATTTTTATATTATACATTATCATTATTAGGTGTAGGCTCATGCCTCAGGCAAACTATTAGATCATATTAAATTGCTTGATATGGATTTGACTACATTCAATTCCAGTCGGCCAGCGTGTGGTGCAGCGCGGGCGCGTGGAGATCTATTCAACTATTACTTTGTCGTGACGTCACGCAATGTACGGAGCGTTTTAGTCCCGCTTCGCCACAAGCCAATTTGAAACCTTCATAAATACGCCAAAAATCGTTAGTTTTTAAAATAAATTTATATTTGTGAGTATTTCTTATTATATTTTATGTTAATTACAATTAAGTCGCATACTAGAGTTGAGGAGCATTCCCTATTATTATTATTTTCATCCAGAAATTTACGATAATTAGCGTTTTGGGAAATTTCTTAAATCAGCTTTAATCTGTTTATTTTTTGTTCCACATATATACTAGCGCATCGTACCAATCTAAAATGGCCTTTAATAACATTGTGTCTTGAAACTGTGCACAAATATACACTCAAACATGCAAAAATATGAATTCCAAACTCATACCCCTTCTTGGTAAACAGCATATTTTGACCGAACCACTTGCCCAAATTACAGAACAAAATATAGATTTACATAAAAGGTTTTAGAGTACATCAATAATGGCCAAAATGTTTTTGGATGAAAATCCTCCAAGGTCAAGGGGTATAAAGATCGTCCCTATGTTATTTCTTTTGAGAGATTTTTGCCGATGGGATCTAGCTCGAAAAATACCAAGCTTAACAATTTTTTTTAAGGTCATGGTGGACCCAATAATTTTTCTGTTAATTTCTAAATTCATAACTAGTTAGCCTGAATGAAATATATTTTTTCATTTAGCGGGTGAATACCCCTTTAAGAACCAGTAATGGTAGATACACCCTTCATATTACATTGACTGGCACTGCCATGCGGAGAAGCATTCCACTAATCTGACATTCAGTAATTCATGTTATTGTAAAACATAGTCAAACCAATGGTTATTTCTTAGTTATTACTTATACTAGGCCTACTGGAGGTTTCTGATTAGTACTTTTAAATACCGGTACTAAGTTTTAAAATAACTACTTCAGGACAGGTAGTTAAAAATATTTAAAAAATCAGATTTATGGGACTGGGGAGTTGAATTGACTGAGGGGATAGTGGAGAGGTGTACTGTAAGGTCATGCTTAAGTTCATTTCCAGTACGCGTTTAATGTTTATTGTTAAATCATAACACTCGTAATACATTGACGTTTGAACAACAGTTGGATTTATGCAGTATACCTACCCGTATTTCATACAGTGTTAATTTAATTAAAAACCATGTAATATTTTGTAGACTTACTAATTAGTAAGTAATTTCCAATAATTGACCAAGCAAAATTGCTACGTATGGACTAGTTTTTGATTGAAGGAATATTAATTCTGTCCATCCTAGTATTTTGAGTCTGTGCTAGACGTACCGGTACTTGAATCAATCTTTCCAATGTATGAACTCTTTTACAACAACTACAGTATTGTCATTATAATGGTAGATGTATTTAGGTAAAACAGCATGCTCAACAAAAACACATGCCATTGGCTATTGCCCGGGCCATGGTATAGAATACTATTATATTTATATGTTATATGTTGATACATACCCATAGTATGTTATTCCCTTTTGAATTTGAATGTTATGCTCTTTCTTGTTGCAAATTAAGGAATAGGTATTGTTATTTGTTTGTATGTATTTTGTATAAAAATATGTAGCCTATAAACAAATGTTTTCTTCTTCTAGAATTAACTTTAAAAGATGCGTTGTTTTTCATTTAACAATGCATCTACAAAGCTTTACATATTTTTTACAGTATCAGTTGTAATAAAACATTTTATATTGTGGATAAGAAAATGAAATCAATTTAAAAAAAAAGACATCTAAAGGTAATTAAAATTTTAACACATAGGTACATTGATTGATTAATGTCAAGAAAAAATGAGAGATACCAGGGCTTATGTTTTGGTTGAGTTATGGATGAGGGCGACACTCGGCCTTAAGATAGTTTTAAATATGTATCCGGAAACTTTAACTTACAACTCACTTACTTACACGCTCTAAATTGTCAAACAGAGCATCGTAATCATCATCGTCTTCAATAATTTCAACATCATCATTTGAGGGTTCCGTAATAACAGGATTCATGTCAAAACTATCCCTCATGAGAACACAATTAAGTTGGCTCTTGACGTACTCTTGGCACACAAGTTCTTTGGTGTTTAGATCGTGTACCCGGAGAAACCTATCCAACCCGACGCTGGCAACGTACGGTTTTGTTCGGTGGCACGCAATTGATCGGATACTACCGACAGGACCTCTGAAGCTATGGAGTGTTGTACCTGGTTTTCGTAAGTCCACTAACGTTACAGCGCCACGTCCGCTTCCAACAACAACATGCCTGAAAAGATGAATATCATATTAATATTATCTGAACAAAATGAGAAGTCAATAAGTTGGTGTCTAATTATTGCAGAGAGGTGTACGTGAGAAAAATAACCGACTCAAGAGTCGAGACACATGAAGTGGAGATGGCAAGTCATGATAGCTGTAAGATATTACACAATAAGTTATTAGATACTAAGGATGAATCCCAATGCAATGCTACAAAGATAGACTTGCCTAGTTAGTATGCTAACTCACAGCTCCACTGCTGGCTTCTTGAGACCCAACCTATCAACGCTTTTCCAATCTAAACTAGTACAGAGTATGTAAATTTGTTAGTATTTTGAAGTTACTAGTGCTTGGTTTTATTTTAAGTCTTCTTTTATTGAGTTAGTATTACATTAATAAACAGTCTGTCGGTCAGTCTGTTAAAAAATTGTGTTTGCCAGAGAATAAAACTTTACATTCCTGCTTCCAGTTGTCATCCGATCGATATGCAATTTTGCGTAATTGTCAAGCAAGGATTTAAAAGATTACTACCGGTAAACATTATTGCACAATAAGCACAAATACTACATTGCAAAATTTACCAATTTTGATGATTTTACAAAAATACAAATTCCTAAAAATTCATTTTTTAAAATACATGTTTTTTATGTTTTTAATGATGACCATAACATGTGCAAAGACTGGTAACAATCTGATAAAAACTGGCTCCAGGAAAAGTTCCAGAAAAAAATCACTGGTATTGCACACTCTAAGATCCAGAATTCCAATGCCTATTTAAAATTTATCTGCCAGATAGTCATCTAAGTAAATATTTACAAGGCTTCTGATTGGTGGTTGCCATAGTGATAACAAGTTATGTGGCAGTTAAATTTACTTACCACTTTAACTGGACATTTAATTACCGGACCTCGTGTATGACTGAGAGGGTACTCTAAATACAAATTTATTTGTCTTCTGTATGATCCCTGGGCTGTTTCGTCGTGTCGATGATGAGGCACGACGAAACAGCCCAGGGATCATACAGAAGACATCTACGGGTCGTGAAAGACAACATCTCATCACAAATTTATTTATTTTTATTTATCTAGATGGCCAGGCCAATGTACAAATTTGAAATCTTCCATTGATGAGCATTGTTGAAATAGTTCCACTGCCTATACTATAAGTAGGTAAAGCCTACTAAATAGTCGACACTTGACACAGCAGGCTATATCTGAAACTGTTCTGTTACTAGGGCATACTATTCAAGTGGTGATTGTTCTAAATGCAGGTCTGCTGCATGCAATTTAAGAAGGTAGTACTGATATGATAGTTTGACACTCACTCTTCTCGAGAAGCAACAGCCAGTGACGTCAAAACCTCGTCTTTGATGTGGATATTCACAACTGGACGCCGCTGGGATGACTTGGGATCATAAAGTCGTACCTACGTATTGGTGGAGCAAAAGACATTTGGTGTATTAGCTAAGAATTTCAGCTAGTAGCCTACCAACTAGGAAGTATAGCCTACACTGGATTATCCAACAGTCTAGCAAAGGTTTATTCTTTGTCCACTGATTTATTTTGGCCAAGAGAATAGGATGGAAGGATAGACGTTCAAGAAACAAATAAATAAATAAAGTAAAATATTTGCATTTATGTAACCCGTAAGCATTCTCATTTTGATTCAAGAACCATGCATTAATTTTATCACTCATTTTCAACTACCAATTTATCCTAGTGTAATCTACACGATTTACCACAGGCCTACTCAGTCATGAGACAACGTACCCATAAGTCAGCGGTTTTCAAAGTCTGGGTCGCGTCCCAAACTTGGGACAGTGAGGATTTGCTTTTGGGACACCAAGAAAATTGGGTAATGGAAGAGTAGTAGTCAATAAATAATAAAATAATTGTTTTCACAAAAATAATAAGTAAATTTGAAAATAAAGTGTGACTTCCTGCATTGTCCCGTTATAAGCACAACTCCTTTAGTGATCTTTTGACTGTGATCTTTTGAAGTCGAATGAGTCATTCTTTGAAGATATGTATGAAGGATGCACATGTGGAAAATGACGCTCCACCATGAAAATCTCAGAACTGCAACGCCACCTTACTGGAGGTTCGTTGTGTGACTGTTAATAATAATATGTCCTTGCTGTTTGGTCCATATTGCCACCCCCAATTACAAGGGTGGCAGTAGAATACCATTTGGTTCGTCAGGTCTAGGTTTTCAGTTGCTCAGTAGCCACCGTACAGTGACCATTCAACGCAATGAAAAGCTGTCTGTAGTAGTCAATATTTTACCGGGTTGATATATTTTTGTAGGTGTGGTTAGTGGAAACTTTTATTAAGCAGTGGCATTGTGTACCGTGGCCTTATAGGCCCCAAGCCTGAACAAAAATTGAGCTTAAATGTTAAAGTGACAGTAATAACGGTCCTGACGATTGGGGGGGGGGGGGGGGGGGGTTATACCGAAGGAGTGTTGGGACGCGGCGATTTGATGGCTTAATAATTGGGACTTGGGTGAGAAAGTTTGAAGGCCGCTGCCATAAGTAATTACTTTTTCAATAGACCTGCATACCGTAGGTAGGCCTACTACAGAAGTGCCTTGATTTATAAGCATAGATTGTTGATTCAATTACATGGCTTATAGACAGAGGCAGGTATTTGGGGTGAAAATAAAAGTAAATTTTAGTTTTTATTATACTCGAAAGCGGTGAATTAGTGGTGAAAATTATTTAACTTTTAGTTGAAAGCTCTATATATCTCTCTCCCCCTTGATAATTTTTAAATTTTGGGTGTGGGACCTCGTAAAAGAATTGCAGACAACAACAAAATGTAGTTATGAGAATTCAGAGACAGGTATTTGTGGTAAAACTTATTTGTATATTTGGTTTTGTCTGCCCAAAAGTGATGAATTGGTGTTGAAAATGATTTATAATTTACGGTTTTTAGCGATGAAAATTTTGTTTTTACCATAAATAAATACGTGCCTCTGATTATAGACAAGCAGTAACTAAGTATGGAAATGCTGTTCTACATTCTACAACTTACATGGCCGTAACGAGAACAAATGGCAACCTTGCCAGATTCTGGTATAAATCCTATGTCCGAGATCCACACAGGAACTTCCAATTCCAACATGTCATTCCTTACATTTTTTGCTTTAAATGTACATTCTTTAGATTTCAGATTCCATAATTTAAGGTCATTTCCCTTTCCACCAGTTGCAATAATATCAGGATTGATATTGCTGTGACACATTTTAGATATTGGAGCGCCTGTTACTATGATATCTTCAGCAGAATTAGAATTGAAACGCCATATTTTCACCTGGCCCGACTCGACTCCCGTCAGCAATGACCTATAAGAAACAGACATAATTTAAACTTTTAACCAGCATATTGATATTGAAGAGTGATATTTCTTGTTAGAATATGAGACAAGTTTGCTGCATTAATCTAGGTAATTTAGGCCTAATGCTAGTATTTAAAGTGTATGTACGGCACATTGTAGGCCTGCTTACTCATTGTATCTCGACACTCCACGCAGGGGTCCTTCCCCACATTTAACATCAACACAATTTGTAAATGCTTTGAAATCTGAATCGTAAATCTTTACAGTTTGATTCGAGAAACCAATGAGAACGTCACGTTCATCTGGATCACCCCAAGCCATTGAAGAGATTTCATGATCCTTTGATATAAGACTCAGATTATGGATGTTTTTAACAATTGTTTTCAGTTTATTAACATTCACACCTGTAAAAGAGAAAAAATATAAAAAGTTAAGTACCCTATGCATGTAAAAACCTAGTGGCTTGTTGCCATGCCCGAGTTCCGGCGGTAGGTATCCAACCGAAATCAACAGGACCCGTCACCAAGACCAAGGACCACCACGCTGTCCTTCGCCCAACTCTGGCATACTGGAAGATTTTTAGTAGTAGGCCTAGCAGTAGTAAGCTTATGGATTTTATTTATTATTTATATATAATATAGTAGGTAATAGGTGCTTAGCACCAGGGACTAAAGCATACCAGGGGAGAAGCTTATAGCCCCACGACCATTCCCCAAAACAGACAGACAAAATAATTATAATGGCCATCTGCTGCAAACAGAGCATCCTACACCCCTACAATGTGCACTTCAATACCGGTATTGGGCAATTTGATATAGACTTAAAGGCAATTAGATTTTTAAACAGAAAACTCCATTGACCAAGTTTTAGTAATTTAGGAAAATCATATTTGGAGTCTACCTACTCAGTAAGTAACATAACTTTTTTTGCAGGTAAGGTGTGGAATTTGTTTTACATTTTGAAACATTAGATGCCAATATCAGGTTAGTATTGTGTAGGGACTACGTATCTTGTTATAGCCTGGACCTAGGTCTATTTACCTGTGCTTATAAAGTACAGGAGCTATGGAACAAAAAGGTTTTTACTCCTTCCACACAAAAACATAGATAGGCTAGGGTACCTATTTAAAATCCAAAGCTTATATTTAAAATATACCCTATCTAATTAGGTCTAGGTCTACCTGATATTCTTAATCTAAAAGTCAACGTCACCAATGATAGATCCCTATTTAGGCACTCCAGAATATCTGAAACAATTGTTTGTTTGTTTGTTTTTTTGGGGGGGGAGGGGGGATCTAAAACCAAACTGGCAAGGAGCTCATTAATAATTAGTAGGCCTATTCTCGTTATTTGATGATAGAGATGGTAGGGCCTACCTATTTTTTATTTTTTTTTTTTTTTTTTTAGTAGTAGTATTTCTTTTTATTTAGCAAATTGCTATTTTTACAATTCATTTCACAATACATTTCACAATACATTTCAGTTTCACAATATGGCCTATAAACTATAATATATTCAATTTCATGTATATAATGCAATTCCCTATACAATCTTCATAGGCATCTTTATAACTTCACATTACGTCATTGTACCTTAATCATAGACATTGTACTATTATCCCGAGTGGGCTCCCATAAAATACATTCATTATAAATTCACATTAGTATAGTATCAGTGTAGGCCAACTATATTTTATTCTAGAATGAACTTTTAATTTGTCATGTTAATATTCAATTCGTACCTAGTGCAATACCCTATAAAATAAAATAAAATACCCAGGGGTATAAATTTACATTAATACTATTGATTTTCATTATTCATTGAATCATTTTATCCCAGAATGAACATTTTTCATGTGACTTAGCCAGAAGTTTACCCATTTGATTTGTTTATTGCACTTTGTTCTAAATCTTTTAGGATTGTCCTCATCACGTATTTCTATGGGAATTCGGTTAAAAATTTTGAGCCCTCTTACGAATATGGAGTTCTCTTCACTTCTTTTACTTACTCTTACAATATTTACATCCATTCCTCTCCTTGTCGGATATGTGTGTATATTTTTAATCTGAGTTATTTGTCTCCCAGGTATTTTGGCATCACACCCTTATAAATTTTATGTATGAAAGACAATGTATTCAGGAGGATTCGATCTTTAATTAGCATCCATCCTAGAGCTGAGCACATTTTATTTATGGATGTACTTCTGTTTACCCCCAATATAGCTCGCATTGCTTTATTTTGTTGTTTTTGCAAAACTGTTATTTCATTTTTTCCTAATAAGAACAGTAGGGAACTACAGTAGTCTATATGAGGGGCAACAATTGCTTGGTACAACAATATTTTTGCTTTAATAGGTATAAGTCTATGTATTCTTAAAAATAAACCTACTTTTTTTATGAAGGATGACAATAGAGGTAGGCCTATATGATTGATTTATTTACGCTATGGTTGGATGATGATGGTCAAATGTTGGAGCTTGATTCAAAATCTGCGGTGGAAGAGTTGGGTTGAAAATTATTGCAGAGAGGTGGACAGACAATTGTGCATTTTACAGTGTAGGGCAGTAGGACCTACTTCCAAAGGAATGATAGGCCTATATGGCCTAAGTTACCACAAACAAGACGCTCGGTGGCTTGATTTATTCGTACTTATGGCGGGCGGTAGGGTTCGCTTCGCATACAGAGCTAGCGCTGGTATTGAAACTTTGTTTGGCCATTAGGCATGAGACGCATATCAATTTGCAGGGCGTGTATGCTAGGCCCAGACGTGCTAGGTCCAAAATGGGGTAGGAGTATGCCTAGTGTAGTGCCAGCCAGACAAAATAAGAATCACTTGGTCCAGGACCAGGATAAGTAAAAATTCTGCTCCTATAGGCCTAGGCTACCCTAGGCCTGGGTTCATATTCGACACTCAACATTCATTAAATCATTACAAGAACCAATCGTGAAGTGTTCGCTTGTTTTTGGACAAAATAGTTGACTCGAATATTTAGGGCGCGTCTGAAATCGACTTTTTGAGCGAGTCTGCTTGCCGAGTCGACTCGTTAGTCGGAAGTGACGTCACGTAGTTGGTGTCCAAATGTCGCTAGTAGGCGTGTTTAGTCTGCTTATGTAGCACCCGAGCGTAGTTGCCGAAAATGCATGCTTGCAAGCCTACTTCGCCTGCTTACAAGATGGCGGGGGCTACAGAAATAATTTGTAGAACTGATTGTATTCAAACAGATAGATATTCAGTACAATTTCTTGGTTGTTTAAAGTTTGCAATACGATATTTATTTATTATTAGCAGCAATTAAATGGTGGGGAAGCTAATTATGATTTGAAAACATATTTTTACTTCATAACCTCACTTTTACGAGATTTTTTTACTTTTACGAGCAGGCTAGGCCTAGCATGGAGCAGGCAAGTTGTTAGCAGGCAAGCAGGCGAAATTACATTTCAGATACACCCCCAGTATGGTCCAATCCAATACTATCGTACAAACCGATTAGGCCTAAATGCAAGGCGTAGGAAAACATAACCTTAAAAGTCCAGGCTCTAGGGCTACTCTAAGCAAAAAATCGTTTAATTAGTGTTAATAACGATAGTCACCTTTAAAGGTACCCCTTTTTCCTCCGAGGAACAGATTAAAGCACTTTTTATATTCCATAACTAGAAAAATTAAGTAGGCCTACAAAGAACGGCAACCACATGCGTGATTCTAGCTGATGCTCTCCTCATGTCAAAATTCCTTTCTATGTGGCCACATGCCGTTATTCGAATTCGGCCATTCAGCCAGTTACAACTTGATATCCTTCACATCCAACAGGCGGTGAGAGGCGTAGGACAGACAGACATCGACTTCAATGGCGGACGCCTTGTGATGATAATTTTCTTGTTCAATTAATCAAATTCAAATAGACCCTAGACCTAGAACAATGGATAGCCAAGGGAAAAAAGTGATTGTTTGTGACAATGGTACCGGGGTATGTGCTTCATTTTCTTTATTTTTAGGTCTCTCCTATGATTGCTAGGTTTAGTCTTGCAGAGTCCTTCGCCGGGTTTAGGCCCAACAAGGTGAGGCAAGGCTAGGCCTAGGCTAGGCCAGAGCCTTACCCTAGGCCTAGGGGCTAGGCCCACTTTTTCCTAAAGGCCATAACATGTAGGCCTAGGCCTAGGCCTATTTGCGAGACTTCACTGAAACTAATGTTTCAATAATATTTCGATTTCGTAATGCTTATAATCTCCTATTTTAATCTAGGCCTAGGTTAGCCTAGCTTTGGTTAGCCTTCCAAGAAATTAAAGGCACTTTCTGTCTGAGTCATCCTGCTCGATGTCCAACGCCCTTGGGGAGGGATAAGGAGGGTCTAGGCCTAGGCCTAGCCCTAGCTCCAGGGTCGTGTTTAGTTAGTGAGCCGCCCTAGGCAATTACATTTTGCTGCCCCCCCCCCCCCAAAAAAAAAAAATAATACAGTGGTTTACACTTTAAATTTTCTGTGCAAGACCTAGACCTAGGCCTAGGCCCTAGGCCTATAACTGGATATGTCACACCTTTGCAACAAAGTTGCCTGTCTCATCGTAATTTAGGACCTAGGCCTAGGCGTATAGGCCTACCTCCTAACACCACAAACGTAAGTTATACCTAGGTTAGGCCTCAAAGAACTAGCCAGGCGCGTAGGAATGTTTTGAAAGTTTTTTTTTTTTTGGGGGGGGGCAAAGCCCCAACCGCTGTAGGCCTAGTCTCTTTTGCCGAAGACGAAAATAACATTCACCATACTACAGTTAGGCCTATGTAGGGCCTGATGTTTTAACTGCACTCTGACTCGGTAAACGATGATGTTTTACAGCAACTATCTGCGATCTAAAAACTAAAAAAATGAACGTGAAGTGGTCTAGACCTAGCCTAGCCCTATTTTAGTAAATTTTAACCAAATTGCAAACATGTTCGTTTTACTATTAAAAGGTTAGGTCGCTAAATTGTGTAGGTTAAGTGTAGTGCATATTTCCTACGGAAATTCTGGGATTAATATTTAGCTCACGTTAGTTTTGCCCCCTCTGGGCCAAACTTGTGGGGAGGACATTCCGACATTGCCCCCTCTCCCCCCCCATCCCCCGGTTCCTACGCCACTGAAAAGAACGTTACCTTTTATAATTTATCAACCTCTAGCAAAACTAGTGTGGGGTCTTAAAGTTAAAGACCAAAGTTACAGCTGCACAAAGTCTATTGCCGAAGTCAAAATTTTTGCAAATATGCAGCTTTGAAAAGCTCTAAAACTTGTTTAGAAAATAAAATTACATCATAACTAGGGTTACCATTCGTGCATTCCTGGGATTGTTTCGATTTTGAACTCTGTATTTTTCGTGTCCCATAAATTCGGGAGCAGGCACTTAGGGCCCCAAATAAGGTGAAATCACTGTTGGTCAGTGGCGTCGGAACAGGGGGGGCAAGGGGAGCATTGCCCCCCCCTAACTTCCATGCCATGGGGGCATAGGGGGGCAGATTTTATAGTTGAAAAATCAAGATTTTTACTCTACTTTTTGGGACAGCAACGTCGAATGATCCTGTCAACAATTCATTTCCAGGAATAAACAACCCAACAATAGCAGAAATGTTAGGTTGGCTGACGTATCCCATGAGATGACTGAACCGTCTATCCGACTATCTTTATAACTAGCCACCCGTATTGTATTGTGTGCTGGTCACTCAGTGGACACGACACGTAAACTCAGACTCACGTCTAATCCAAACATCCCTTGGAATGATTTGCTAGAGTTATTGGTAGACGCAAGTTGGGATTTGGTTCGCACGTGTCGCATCGTTATGCGTTCACTGTTCACTGTTCAGTCATCTTTGGAGTGGTGTAGTGACTGTGATTATAGCGAAGTGGCAAGTGGGAAAGATTATTTATTCCTCTTAGAGTGTAAGTAGTGTAGTGTGAAGTGTAAAGTAAAGTGTAAGTGTGTGTGTAGTTTTTCGTGTTTAATGGTGTTAAATATTAAATTGAAATCGTAATTTAAAAAAAATATGAAACGTACTAAACAGCCTTCAGTTAGTATTTTTTTTTTTAAGAAGAGGGTAAAACAAAAATATGTTTGCCTGTATGCTTCGTCATTACATAAAAAAAATGAGTTGTTATTTATTAAATGGGCCACTTCACGTTAATTTCTTGAGTTTTTAGATCGCAGATAGTTAATGTAAAACATCGTTTACAGAGTCCGAGTGCAGTTAAAACATGACGAAATAACTGTAGTAAAGTGAAATTTTTTCGCCTTCGGCGAATAGGGCCTCTGGCGGCTGGGGCTTCGCCCCAGATCCCAGCTATACCCTACAAAATCTACCAATTGATTTGCCCCCCCCAACTTTCAAAACGTTCCGACGCGCCTGCTGTTGGTGATACCCGATATTTGAAGTGGGTGTTCTACTGTTCATGTAGGGCGTTTTGTTTTATTTCTGTTCTAGTTTGTTAAATGTGGGTATGCAGGATCCAACTTTCCAGCCCACATATTTCCTTCCATGGTTGGACGACCAATCATTCGAGCAGTTAATAAAATTGGTGACATAGAAGTTAAGGTAAGATATAGCCCAGCCTACTTTGTTTCTCACACACAATTTTTTGGTTGGTAGGCCTCACTACCAATCTCGATTAAAATTTTCATTATAATTTATTTTGAAGAATAAGTTTTCCCTATAGGTCTACCATAAAAAATTATGGTTATTTGGTACATTACGGTACTTTGAACACTAGAACAAAAGTGCTGTAATTTAGTATCAACATAGCCCTGGTTGATGGTATCTGTAATGAACGTAGTAGGCCTAATTATTTATTGTACATTTTGAGTAAATTTAATTGTGTTTTATTTCAGGATATGTGTGTCAAAGTAAGATGCCAGCAATACTGTCTGTAAGCTTATGACCTTCAGTTATAGTATACTTTAATGTGAACATCCTAGTTCTTGATTAATGACTAATATTATCTCATAACACGTTTTCTTTCAACTGTAAAACTGATTGCGTAACTTTGTGGCCAATGATTTTTTGTTGTATCAGTACCTACTCAGTAGTCTAGACTAGAAACTGGTTTTAAATTGCATGATTTTTTAATTTTTGCTGAGTATTTTTGTTGATAATTTATACAACAACATATTATGTACAACATACAAAGTTACATAAATATGTGCATAGACCTGTGCCTAAATGCAAAATAACTAGGCACTAACCTAAACTATTGAACGGGTTTAATTATACTAAAACCACATTTAAGATAGCTTTGCTTTATGCTACTAGTGGACTCTGCCATGCAATTAACAAAATAGGTATATTATTAAATTAACGGTAGAGCCTATTTAAATTTTAAATTTAAAAATTATTTTTGCAATGTAGGTCTAACAGTAATGAGTAGAGGCGTAATAACACAATGCCTGAACCACAAAAAAACATCTAGGCCTAAATTATGATTTTCTCGTTAATTCGAAGTTCGGACTGATAACTTAAACCTTTCACTGTTGGTGAAAAAACTGAAGAAATAAGCCTATGCCCTACGAAAAATGGAGGGTTATGAATTAAAGTCGATCCAGTGAAACATGCATGATATGGCATTTTGCTAGAATTCATAATATAGACTCTTCAAAGTGTGCTTTTTGATAATACAAATCGCAGAACGGGGGTTACCGACTTACTTTTTTAGAAATTTTGATTTAAAAATCACGAAATTTGCTTCTTTTAACATTGCAGGTACCCACCCTATACAAAAATCTACACGTTCCGACATTAAACGCACTACAGAAGACTGACTTTAAATGACATATGAATAAATTATATATCAAATTGAAGGTAATTAAATACTGAAAATAAATTGCGTTTACAAAATGGTTGTTATCGAACTACTTTTTTAAATATGAATGCCGAAAGTCCAAAAATAATCTTGGGGGACGAGAGCGTCAGTGGAAGCGCGGCAACGCTGCGTGACGTCAGGCCACAGCCACGCGCGATTGACCAATGGCAATAATGGGAGCGAGTTTTTAAACGTGGGTTTGGCGACAGTACCAAACTGTGGTCTGGCTGTCTCTCAGTGTAACAACATGTTACATCGTGTCTTCTGTATGATCCCTGGGCTGTTTCGTCGTGTCGATGATGAGGCACTGCTCGACGTTTCGCCACCCATGTTGGTGGCTTCTTCAAGAATGATGGGATGGATGATGAAGCAGGCTGTATATATATCCCCCTGCTGGTAGATGAATCAACAGGTGGGGGACAGGGCCCTAACCAATGGGAACCCTATGGCTAGACCAACATGCTTTTTCTTTTTCTTTCTTTTCTTTTTCTCCCGTTTCGAGCAGTGCCTCATCATCGACACGACGAAACAGCCCAGGGATCATACAGAAGACATCTACGGGTCGTGAAAGCCTACAACATCTCATGTTACATCGTGTTTACTTTGGCTTATTATCGCGTGGTAACAGTTTACAGTGCTGACACACACAATTTTGAATTGAAGTATTTTTCCCCCGAATAATTCACGGTCAATAGATGAAAAACAAAATTCCCTCTTGCAAAATACTCTGATTGCTGTATTTTATGGCAAAATTTATGAATTTGTACATGCGAAACTGTTACGCTGAACTGAACGCCAAGAGCTGAAAATATTTTTAATGCTTTCAGTGCTTGATTGAATCTTGATGCACTTGATTCATAGAATCTCTGTAGTAGGCCCATAGACGATTTTGTGCGGCCATCCACGGCAAATTTCACCACACTCACCGAGGCTGTTTGGTTTTAGGGCCTGGTAAAAAAATTAGGTCCAGTAAGGAATACATATAAAATCAGTTTTAGCCATATTAGATACCGCGTCAGTAGGCCTAACTACGAAATAAGTGAAACACGTGTTGTGTAACATTGTTAGAGTAGGCCTAATAATTTATGGACAAAAATTTACATTCCACAGTCTGTCCATGGAGTTATAAATAGTATGGTCTGTCTATGCAAAAAGATTGTTTTAAGAATATATCAAATCAAATAAAAAGTATACATAAACAACTCACATAAATACATACATAAATAAATAAATAAAAATGCCTGTGTGGCCATGGGCCCATGCTGTAGGTGTTTTGGAACAATAAAGAATTTGATTTGATTTAACAACTCCATTTTGAGAGGTGTAGGCTTACTGACGTAAATAGCAAATGTTGAGGGAAAAATGTCCTTGTATTTGAGTAATTTCCTATTGAAAAGTTATAAAAATCATGAACAATAAAGATGGAATGAGCAAAAAAAATTTAAAAAAGTTTTCCCAGTCGGGACTCGAACCGGCGACCTTTCGCATACAAAACGAGCGCGCTAGCCGTTGGGCCACCAGCGACCACAGATCTCGGGCAGTCCAGAGAGATGCGTACGCTTCCTCAAACCCAGCAGATGTGCACGCCGACTCAAAACGAGCGTAAAAGTTTTGTGATGTCAATTAGGACACTTTTAATACTTTTAAAGCCTTCTGCCAATATTTATTGAATGTAATTTACGTCTGTAAATAGCATATATACGCATCTACAGTTTATTTTGGTATGAAACACTTTCGAGGTGGCAGATTCTCTCGGCGCGTTTCTATCCACTCGATCAGAAGCAGAGGCAGAAGGCTGCTAATACCAGGTTGGCCAAACTCTCAAGAAGAAGTTTCCAACTATTACATATCGTATATTTATTGTTACAAATTACATGAAAGACAATCATATTGTACATTTAATGTTTAACAAACACAATATTACTTTGTCCATAGGCCCATTAGCCTACTTTAGTGATTTACGTGTTATTTTGATGAGACGTTTCGATTTCTGAGGTTGGCAAATACTGAACTAGTCAGTTAGCGACTGTACCAATAAGAGATGCAAATAAATATGTTTTCCTAAAATGTAACAATAAAAAATAAATACACCTACATACTTTGAGTGTAGTAAAATAAACTACAGTTGTAAATTATCTGACATAAAAATACCAAGTTGGACCTATTTTATAAGTTGTAGGTGAATAATAATATTATACTCTTGAGTCCGCTGGTACACTCACTGGAGTCACTTTAAGACAGAAGTTAAATTCCCAAATATAATTTTTTTAACATATTTTTTTGCCGGCATAAAAAACTGATCAAAAAATAAAAAATAAAAAATTTTGAGGCGGTAAAATGATGGCCATCTTGTTTTTAGTTTATTTTCTTGAGGTTTGTTTATTTGTCCTGTCCGAAACTGGTTATAAAAAGTTGAGAACAATACTACCTAGGAAGTTTGGGATTTAGAACGATTAAAACATGTGTTCTGACCTTCAGAGATGAATGCCAATGTGCAAAATGGACTGTTTGAGATGTCACTTATTTAAATTGAAAACTATGTTTAACATTGCATTGAACAACAAAAATTGCATTGAGGTTAGGTCAATGCAAAAATGTTATTTGCATTTGTTTATTATTATTATTATTATTATTATTATTATTATTATTATTATTATTATTATTATTATTATGGACGTTTCACTTAATAATTAGCCTAGCAATGGTTCTGTGCCAACTGCGAACTTACACATTCATGTTCCACATATTTACTTTCCTCACTTTGCAGTCATTGCCAACCAGGCTTTAGCCTACGGGACGCCTATACATAATATTATTAAGGATATGCAACAATGAGAACTTTCTCGTATAAAAAAAACAAAGTTGCTAGCTATATAATTTCTACCTGTATTTTGTTTGAACATGACTTGATGATTAAATTATAAATTGACATGAAAAAAATGATAAACAATAGGCCTATATTAATTTTATCATCAAGTTGCAAATATTTCAACTAGGCCTAGCACATCTTTACCCATTAGCCAACTAAAATGCCATTGAGTTTCAAGCACTATTATAGAAATAAGGTAAGGTTCAGAGTGTTTATGGAAGTAAGGTAAGGGGTATGTGCAAAAATAATCCATCTGAGGGTAGTGCGGTGCATACAGATTTTTTTTCTACCCCGCTTTAAATAGTTGTGACGTCAGTGTAAGGTACTCGCTTCTGCTACCTGCTACAGTGCTATTCGTTATTAGTCGGACTGCCTCAGTGTAGCGCTTATTTCGTAAAGACAGGTTCATACGACTGTGATTAGTGCAAACACCTTTAATTTTATGTAATTTTAAGTGGAGACTGAATAGCTTATACTTAATTTGCAATCGTGATATTATTTGGCATTTTGTGCGAGTAGCTTATTATGTCCGACTAACTCTACAACAAACCAATCCAAAATCACATTTCATATGTCCAGATTCACACTACTCACACTTGCAAGTTGTAACCAATTCGAGTTTCTTGATCTACCCTTATAACTCACCAATCTATTCCCTACTGCCGTACTTTGTTATTCAATCTCTAGTTTTTCTGCTACCATATATTATTAAGGTTCTAAACTGCACGGTACAATTCCAGGCATTGATTGAAAATTGTTATTGTTGCACAAGCCGATATAGAAACAGGCCTTAACAATAACAACGTTTATAAACTATAATTCCCTCGGTCACTTTTTACCAGTAACATTTTATTTAGTTCATTAAATTCACCTAATAAGTAATAATAGTAAAATGAGCACGAGCACCAAGGAAAATCCATATTTGACGCACGCATCTTGTAAATAAACACTACTGAGGCATTCATTGAAAGCGCTTGTAGGGCTTCCGCTTTGTCACTCTCACTTAACCATGTATATTTGTATATTGTTGAGCTCTTTCAGCTGCCATGTAAATGTAAATATGTTTCTCGATGTCTAATGTGCTGTTTTGCTCCCTGTGCCGCTCCTGTAGGGATATGCTCATGTGCCAGTAAGTACCGTATGCATGTGTTGTCAAATGTCTACTTGGCATTCACCAATCTCCGTGCATGCGTAGAAAGAATGCTTTTGGTTAAATAATTATTTTGTATACATTATATTGATATTGTGTAGTAGATTGTATTTGGTTGTGTATTGTATTGTGTACACGTTTAATTATTAAGAAAAAAATATTTTCACTAAAAGAACTTTACTGAGCAGTTTCAAGGTTTAATTTAAATCCAGCTCGGCTTATGTAGCCAATCGGTACTAGTTATTCAATATTGATTTTTGTGACCCACTGAGACCTGTCCAACACTAAAACTTTCTCCATACTTGGCCTGTGACCCTAAAAAGAATTACCGATAACTGGTGCCACAGAACTTAAGAATGGATGTTCAGTTGATCAGTTCAGTTCAGAAAAATGTTTATTCTCAAGAAAAAAGAGATACATGATACATAGATTAGTTAACAAAATTAAAGTTACATGATTAATAGATTTTTACACAAAAGAAGAGCATCATTGAGAGAAGCCCACATAAGCACAGTGCTTGTGTGAGGGCCATTACAAGACATTTGATATGTGTTCTTAGCCTTACCTCAAACAGGAAGTGGTGAGCCACAATAGAACACAGTATAGATCTACCATCACCACAAAAGCCCTGGCAAAAACAGACGAGTCCAAGTTGACTTGAATGCAGGCGATTGAGCTTTCTATAGAGAAAAGATAAGGTGCGGGGCAGAGAGGTCATATCCTTCCTGCGGCCATAAACTGTAGTCTTATTGTGGATGTGTCTTATGGAATCAATACGGCTACTATATCTACGGAGCACCCTTAAAACAAAGTAAGATCTTAGCCTGGAGGTGCGCGCACGTAATGCCGTGGGCCACAGTGGTGTTGGTACATCTATAGGATTAAAAAATGTATGATTACGGTACATGTTTTCGTCTGTAACATCTTTTTAGGTGAGGGCCTGAGGGTTTAAACTAACCAGTGTTTTTACTATTAAGTTACAAATAGTAGCATACTACAACTACTTTCTAATGAAGCAAAGTGAGACTTGCTACCAATTTCAAGTACCTATATGTGAATTGAATCCAAACTTAATCGGCATAACATCCACACGTGTGTGGAAGCTGAGAGATGGGTATGTTAAGTTTTCTTGCAAGTGAACGTATGTGGCAGCCAACGTGAAGCTTGGGTATCGAATCAGGCCAGGCCGCTGAACATCGTAGATATTAAGGTGACATTGGGTACGCATACTCGGGCTACCGAATCCATTCCAAGGGTTCAAACTTTCTTCGGTTACGGTATGTTTTTTGGTAAATTTAACATTAACGAACCATAATTTTGCAATCTAGGATGCATGAAAGAATCACTGTCATGGAAACTAGGTGTCTTAGGGTGTGTCTGAAAATTATTCAAAGTCTAGGTCCAGGTCCAGGTCTAGGTCCAAATTCAAGTCCACGTCTAACAACGTAGTTAGGTACTGATTATCTGTCGATGGCGTGTAAAGTACTGTCTGAAAAGTCTAAGTCTAGGTCCATTCTTGGTCCAAGTCGACAAATAGATCGAGCAATCGAAAGTGTACACTCGTTTTAGGTCCGATTCAAAATGGCCGTCCGTGACAACGAGAGAAACAATAAATGAATGCATTGTTAAATAAAGGTAAACATTTAAGTTTTGTTTGTTTTCATCACGTATTTAATTGGTTTTACTAGATGTACAAATACTTTTAATAAACAAATACTTTACAAAGGACTATCGAATGCACACCTAACCTAGCTTTAGGTAGTGTTGACTTTGCCCGGCAGGCAGCTCTACTGTAGGCTAGTATAGCACTTTAACATTGAGTTGGACTTGGACCTACACCTGGACTTGGACCATAATTCAGACACACCCTTAACAGTTCAATGTTGGTTTGTTGGTGTCCTATTAAAAACCTGTTTTTGTTTGGCACTCACTTTAATTTAATTTGTTTCATTGATGTTGAGTGTTGCTAGTTAAATATTACTAGGAAAACGCTAAAGTCCCGCCGCGTTGATGGATGAGCTTTTTAAAGGTTTTAGTTTGCGTGGGATATCTTTACTTTTGCAAGTGCTTTGTTTTGCTGCCTACGCATCGAAGGTGAATGTTGTCAAGTTTCTTTTGTTTCTTGTCAATTGGTATTATTTACCGTAAAAAACTTGTATTAAAAGCTTTATTTCTATGGATTCTGGCTAAATTTTTCCACTTTTTCTTTCAAAAGGTACTACATAACCATAACCTTAATGTCCATGTATAATATGAACGTTGTAGCCCCACCCGTTTGGTCAGAATTGGCCCAAATGGCACGAAAATATCGCACAAAAAGTCAAAAAACGTATATTAAAAGCTTTATTTCTCTCGATTCTGGCTAACTTTTTCAACTTTTTCTTTTAGAAAGCAATACATCACCATTACCTTAATGTCCATGTGAAATATGAACGTTGTAGCCCCACAGTTTGGTCAGAATTGGCCCAAATGGCACGAAAATATCGCACTAAAAATTGAAAAAAATCGTAAAAGTACGATATTCATGAGAAATATTTCTTCGATTGTACCCAAAAATGTAGCAAGTCTAAGTTCAGAGAAAACGAAGGTCGTGTCAAATTTTCATCAAGATCGCATATGCCGTTTGCCCGGTAGAGAGCAAACAAACAGACGGAAAAACAAAAAAAAAAAAAAAAAAAAAAAAAAAACACCCGAGCTAAATTTTTTGGGGGGTCGGTGAAATTGAAGTCTTCGCTTCGCTCATCCAAAAAGGCTCCATATAAACTTTGACGAATTTGGGTTACCTAATGAAAACTACCTAATGTTATCCCTAGTAGATGTAGAAGCTTTGGTGTATCAAACGGTGATTAGTCATACTCATGGAATGAAGAAAACTGAGAAAAACAAGTTTCTAGCAAGATAGTTTGCTATGTAGTATAACTATTTTATAAATATATCACTGTACTAAATAAAGGTACACCAACCAATACACGAGTAACTTTTAACTAACCAACGTTTTGTTAAACTTGTTCAAATTTTTCAAATGCACACGGGTGGATTTAACTTGTTATAGCAGGGCAATTTTCTAATAGCTTCGTTAAATTTTTATTGTACGTTATGGTGGCGTTACTTATGATGTTTTATGTGGACCGAATTGCTCTGCAGTTCCAGGTTTCACTATTTATTTGTATTAATAGCCTATTCATCATCATTATCTGTTGCCACGTCCAACTCTGCGTTGAGTCGGCATTGAAGACAGGCCTCTCCATCTTCTTGTCCTGCCACCACTCATCTCCTTCCACCACATTCCAGTCTCCTCCTCGCTGTTCTACATCCTTTCTCACACTATTCTGCCATTGTTGTCATGGTCTGCCCAATAAAAAAAATAAAAGTAAAAAGTGAAACTTTTTGTAAATTAGATAAGTCTTGTTGTTATGTTTTGGACAATCTGCACATGCACAAGAATTTTTGAATATCAATGTATGACTTGGCAAACTTTGACTATTAGGTAGGTCTACCAAATATTAAAAACCGTGAACTTTTTTAATAACTACTAATAAAGGAAGGTTTGTAGTTTGTACACTTCAAAAGGGCATATGTTCAAAAGTTCACCCTAACTTTGTATGTTTATTTTTAAAGTTCCTTCCCCAAGTAGCCTAAATCCTGCATAATATGTCCAATATACTCTTGTTGATGTGTGTGACTGTGTATCTGGTACATCGGTTGCACTTTGATTTGATGTGGTACAGTTGTTAACCATGCCTATACTGAAGGTATTGCTCACATGATGCATGACAAACAGTAGGCCAACATGTTGCAGTTAAATATACGATAACTCCGGTGGCTCTTATTTAAAATAATACAGTATATACCTAACTGTAAAGATTAGATAGATAGCTGATTGTTGTGTAAAGTAAAGTGGGTTATAATCAGTTGCTGTGGTGGTTGGAAATCTTCTTCCATGTTCGAGTTAGACTTCAAGAGTGAGTAGTGAAGATCTTGTTCTTCTATTATTGTATCATTCATGTGTGTAGTGTACGTAATATCATTGTTGTTATTATTATTATTATTACCATAGCTCTTGCAATTTTAACAGACTTTAGAGTAACGTATAAAACGCTTTAGTTAGGGTTCGGGTCATTCTACCCCCAAATCTAGGAACGGGTGGCTTTCAGATTTCCGCAAACAATATGCAGTTTGGATGGCTGGTTTTGTTTTCCCTTGTCTTCTATAATGCATCATTGTATTTTTTTTGTATGTATCAGTTATATCTTCCATCCTACAAACTTTTCTTTTGCCAGTCCAAATACTGTTTTAGTCTGGCATAACAAACAAATCTTAGAATTCAAGACGAATAACCTTAGATGAGAGTAAACTTGTGTAGGCTAAATAATGAAAATAAAATTGGACATCCAACATGATTATTGGTAGCGGGAGTCAACTCCCATTTCTTCATAGTTTTTAATAAGGTAAAGATTACACATTGACTATTTTACTGGTTTAAGTTCATTTGTTCCCTAAATATAACGAACACCACATAGGCTATTTAAATTTCTAGCTAGTAGGCATAATTTGATTTTAAAGTTGTCTCACCGATGTGATGCCTTACAATTTGTAAAATTGTACATTGTGAGCTCTTCCAAACCATTTGATTTTTGAAGAATAACATAGGTATATTTTTTGAACTGCTGGGTTGGGCTACTTGGAACAGGTACCCTAAGCCTGATTTGGGGGCTTTTTGTTAGCCCATAGGCTATCATGTTTGTTCATATTTATTTTAAACATTTTTTAATTTAGCTACACCTTAAGTGTAGGTCTAAATATTTTGGTGAATAACAAAACTCTCTTTTAGCTGCATTTGCAATCTGTAACTTCTATGGTTTTGTAACAGTCCCTTTGCTTAGTGTTACTGTCTTTTGATTAGAAGTCAATAAGCTGTTTGAACTTTTGCAAGGTTGCGTGCTTTTTTCTTTATGGTATTAACTAGGCTTGGTCAATTTTTTGATACAAAATAGTATAGGCCTACATTTATAATTCCCACTTCTCAGTATAGAATTTCAGTGACCTTTTTCTGATTTGGTGACAACTGTGGTTTCACCTAGTTACATTTTTAAACAGTGACTATTAAATGTAAGCTGTTTCGAACAATTATTTTCACTCCGTTCTAGTAGGTACTCGATATACAGGCATCACTTTTATCTCATGCATATATTATTAGCAGAGTGTGGGCATTACATGTATAATGTCACATTATTAATGTGTAATTTACATTTTAGGACTTGATGGTTGGAGATGAAGCCAGCAAACTACGTTCCATGCTTGAAGTCAATTACCCAATGGAAAATGGCATTGTCAGGTAACTACATAGTATTGTTTACTTATAGTTTTATCAATTGGCTCTTTTCATATGCCTGCATTTTTGGCTTACTGGGCCATCATGCATTTTCTGGTTTTCCAGTAGAGACAGACTTTTTTTTCCCTCATAGTCCATGCCAAGTGGAAGGGCATCAATTTTGTCTTTAAGACTTGAACATCTCATCAGATGCTCTCTGTTCTGTTCTTCCACCCCACTAGTTTATAACTAAATATGTATAGCCATCCATAGATAACTCATTCATTCATTGCTGATACATTTTGTTATCTTAAAAAACATCAGTCTACTCCATGGTGCTTTGTAATGTACAGTAACCTGTAAGCCTAATAGCATTGCTAGAAAGAAAAACTGATGGCTTGATATTAGGATTCAATTTAGATAAAATTAATGCTTACAATTTTTCTACTAGAAAAATAGTAAGGCCTAAACATTCTCACTCAAGAGTAAACGATTAGAATGAATGTCATCGAGTAGTTATCTGGTGTTAGCCATCCAGTGGATCACTCAGTTCAATTGTCTTGCCTCCTGATTCCTATTGAGCACAATTGAATTTTTAGACGTCACAATGCATCAAAACTAATAATAGCTTAAATGTTCCTTGGTGTAAATCTTGTTCATAATGACATAATCCCTCCTAGGTATACATCATTTTCATATTTACATATTTGATGGTTATATTCATTTTATTTAATACCTTTTATCTCATGTTAGAAAACCGTAGTATATTTGTACCTACGCCAGCATTTGTTCCAATCCACAGTGCTACGAGTGGGCATTTCGGCACTAGCTCTGATCGAGCCCAACCTGCATCAATATCATCAATAATACTTAGTTTATAAAGGAGCTCTAAAGAAGATCACTGTATCTAATCTTGTGTCTATGCATATGTTCACTGTATCCACTAATAAATGCTGAGCCTACATGATGATTGTCATTGTTTCAGAAATTGGGATGATATGTGCCATGTTTGGGACTACACATTTGGTCCTGAAAAAATGGGTATCAATCCAAAGGAATGTAAGATTTTGCTTACAGAACCACCAATGAACCCTACCAAAAACAGAGAGAAAATGATTGAGGTACAAACATACTTAAATGGCCCGGGTTATGCAACTTTCGCATTTGAGTGGAAAATTAATCAGGTGTTTTTTGTGTTTTTTTCAGGTTATGTTTGAGAAATATGAATTTGCGGGTGCTTATATTGCCATCCAGGCTGTTCTCACCTTGTATGCCCAAGGTCTTCTTAGTGGGGTGGTGGTAGATTCCGGTGATGGGGTGACCCACATCTGCCCGGTCTATGAAGAATTTGCCTTGCCTCACCTTACGAGAAGACTTGACATTGCTGGCAGGGACATCACAAGATATCTTATCAAAGTATGTGTATTATTTATTCACGTTTGTAATTATTTTACTTAAGTATGACCTATGCTAATTTGTTCTAATTTAGTGTGGTTTGCTGGTCTTGAGGTTAGAGGCTCTGCTTCCAATACAAAAGGTCCCGTGTTTGATTTCTGCTTAAATCAGAAGTTTTTTAACTTTTGATGTTGACTTACGTCTACCAGTTCATGGCTTAGGAATGTGTAAACGGTGACTTTGGAACCGTCCTAGCAACAAGACAAGTGGTAAATTATAAGGTTGTCTGAATTAGCATTGTTGATTCTGGTGCTGTCCGCGGGTGTAATCGTGTCCAGCTTGATTGACCTTTGCTTAGATGTATAGGCGCGTTACCGTAACATGGATTTGCTGACATAGAATTGAGAAATGCGCAGTCGGTTTATGCGCGCTTTGTCAATGGAACTCCATCCCTTTGCAGTCTATTTCCCAATACCTGATTGTTGGTGTACAACTTAATAGTAGTGTGTACAAGCCTTGAATGTGGTTGGTATTTCACATTTCTAAGTAGCCTCCTTCAAACATCCCAGTTATGGAATCACTAGCAGGCATTGGGAACTTGTCTGGGACCTACTTGAGTTCCGTTGACAAAAGTGCGCATAAACAGACCACACATTCCTAAACTCCAGATCCTTAAGGGGGATCCATGGACCCAATTAAAATTTTCCTAAATATTACTTTAACGAAACATCAAAAACAGTTTTGGGCAATGTCAGATGATCATAATTGATAAACTATGTCCGATGTTTCGTTAAACTAATAATAATAATCATCA
The DNA here is from genome assembly GCA_024449915.1 of Sweltsa coloradensis. NCBI lineage: Eukaryota > Metazoa > Arthropoda > Insecta > Plecoptera > Chloroperlidae > Sweltsa > Sweltsa coloradensis. The sequence continues at coordinate 329,047 of JAMZAV010001196.1, forward strand.
TAACTCAGTTCCAACTATGTCGGGTTGAGTGGTGGTTTTCCACCATTATCAAGGGCATGAACTGTAGATACTAAGCTTGCCAGACTCAGTGTTTCTTCCACATCATCTAACTCTTCCTCTCCACCATTTACTCCACTCTCTTCTGTCCCCCACAGCTTTACTCTTGCCACATGCTCCCACACTTCATTCCGTTTTCCAACGTCTTCTTGAATTAATCTTCCATTTCTCTTGGTCCCCCTTAAGATACTGTAACGAGACTTTACTAGAGGGTGCTATTTACCTTAGTATTTAACATTCCTTCATTATTTTTTTATTTGGTTATTTATTTAACTGGTCTTTTCTTCTTCTTACAGTTGCTTTTGCTGAGGGGATATGCATTTAATCACTCGGCAGATTTTGAAACGGTACGGATAATGAAAGAGAAACTGTGCTACATTGGTTACAACATTGAAACTGAACAAAAGTTAGCCCTTGAGACTACAGTACTTGTTGAGCCATACATGGTAAGAACAATATAACCTGGTAGCACCTCTATTACCTAGTGACGTGATTGATTTCACCAGGTTTTGCTTTTGGTTTACAGCTTCCTGATGGGCGAGTGATCAAGGTTGGCGGAGAAAGGTTTGAAGCCCCAGAGGCCCTCTTTCAACCTCATCTGATCAATGTGGAAGGACAAGGTACTATAGTTTATATGTATTCCTTCTGAATCAGTTAATTTGGGCTTGTCTGAATTAATTTTCCCACAAAAATTATTTGCAAATTTTCTCATTATCGATTGAGACAAAGTTTGCTTTTTAGTGTTTTTCATCTTTGGAAAGGACACCCGTCCTGCAAGTTATGCACCATACGTACCATACGCACCTGCCCTGCATTTTGCAGATGCATTGCTGATCTAACTTCAAAGTGACGTGTTACTTACAAAATTAACAAAAGCAATAGGGTGTATGGTTGTAAGTTGGAATAATGAGTTAGTACATTAATAAAAATGGCTTATTTTTATTATTTACTTATTTATTGGATGAGCGAAGCGAAGATTCAATTTCACTACGCTGGAATTTTTTTAATTTTTTTCCTATTTTTGTCGTAACACGTTCGCTAACCAATACTCCAATTGCAATGAATTTTTGAGCCTTCGAAATCTCGAACTTAGAACTGCAACGTTTTTGAGTGCAATCGGAAAATTATTTCTCGTGAAAATCGCAATTTTACGATTTTTTTAGATTTTTAAAAAATTTCCTCAACTTATAACACCTATATGCTTTAACCGATTTTAATAATTTTTGTTTTTTTCTTTTTTGAAACAGTTCTTTGACTTATAACACCTACCTACATGCTTTATCCTATTTTAATGATTTTTTCACAGAACCTTAATTTTATGAATTAATATATTCCTGTTGAATTTGAGTGCAATCAAATAATTATTTCTTATGAAAAATGCAATTTACGATTTTTTTCTTTAAAATTACGATTAGTAAAAAAAATTAATTTAAGTTAATTTTATTTAGTTAATTATTTTTAAAAAATTCAACTATATATTTTTTCAAGACAACAGAAAATCCGCATAACACATGGCACTCATGCATTAATATGCTCACCAACACGCGCGACTTAAGCGTTTTCTAGTATATTTATTTATTTATTGTTAAAATTAAGTCAATACATTAGGCTCATGTGATTGGACGTCAAAAGAGTATACAACCCTCGAAAATGCGAGGCAATGGACTCGCCGGTCTCAAATCCATCGCCCGGGAAGCGTGGCAATCGGCCCAGCCGTGGAGGCTTTCGCGAAGGCGAATTTTTTTGAAAAGTACCTAGTAAGTGACTGAAACACGTTTTTAGGCAAATTTCATGACGAATAAGGGTTAATAGGAGCCATATTGTGAGTAATGACACTCACAAACACTGGACACAAATGATTAATTTGTCTAAGTCCATGAATTGTCTGCAAAGCAATTAATTAAACACTGATCTGTCTATACACCAACACGTCTTTCACCTGAATCGCTGACTAACTGAGGGCAAGCTGACTGTTTTCAGGCTTCAGTTTGTTTTTGTATTTTATTTTATGACTCTTCATGAGTCGAGGAACTTGCCGCATATCCTGAATTTGCGGTTAATACAAACCTTCCTTTTGTTTGCATGCGACATGTGCCCGACTGTCCGCTGGCATGTCGTAAAAGACCCATCTGTGGGTCGAGTCTTTGCCCTGCTCATTGTAGTTGATATAGGTTTTAACTTGAAGGATGGTGGTGTTAGCGGAGGGTGTGGGTGGTGGGGAGTTCAAAGTGCGGACAACTTCATTTTCTCGGTTCTCGGTTTCTCATTTGCTCGATATTTAGAAAAAAAATAGTTTTGATTTAATTGCTTTGAGGGATTTACCATGGTTTTTGAGACAAGGGATTAAATATGTCACTCGCCAGGAGACTTTGTAACTCGCCATGGCGAGCTGGCGAGTGGATTTTTCGAGGGCTTGGAGTATAGGTCAACCTGCTCTCAAAAACGGTTAACGGAATATTTGGATAACCCGGTAGATATCTCTAGTAACACCGGACAGGTGCCTAGAAACAGGATCATTTGGAAAATCACTACGTACTAATCAGTATGTCAGGTTAGTGGTTAACAGCCCAAGGGGGGGCTTTGGGACTCAGCCCCACAAGCACCAACATTTTATTTTTATTACATATATTAACAATGTTATTTTATAAAACCATGATGGAAATATATTTAAAATAAATAAGTATGGTTGTGCGAACATGTTTTTTTTTCATTTTGAACCGAACTCAAAACTTTCTATTAGATAGTTTCATTGAACTTCAACTTCCTTAAAAATTCGAACCGAACCTGAATGACTCTTACCTTCAAGGGTTAGACCTAAGAAAAAGTTGTAAATCTACAATATGTAGGCCTAGTTCTATTTTATTAATTTACTAGTACAGTACATGTACCTGCTGGCATGTTTAGGATCTTGTCACAATAATTGCACTTACATACTGACAGTAGCTTTGTTCAAGTCCTTCTTAAAATATTTCTAGATTTTACCAATTTATGGGATGCACGGCCCAGAGACTGGATCATCGGCATCATCTTCTTTATCCATGTTTGAGAACGTAAATAAATTATTAAATCTCAGGAAAATGCAGGAAAACTTCAATAAATGTGGCCTAGAAATTCCTCTAAAATTGGGTGATGCCGTTATTGGCTATAAATGGTTTCATTATTTATCGTACGTGCCAGCTAAACGGAAGAAAATTAACATAGTTTTTGCATAAGAAATAAGAATGTAAACATAAATTGAATATGTGGAAGACGGTTGGCTGCACTGTGCTTACTGCTTTGACTTTTGATATGTCGACAGGTTGCAGCCGCACGCGCATAGCAGCGAATCATGGCATGTCAATTTTGAACTGGAAGTTTATATTGATGCACAAACTTTGATATTTGCAAACCTAGAACACTATTTTTCGAACTCTGAATCAAAGTTCGTAATTTCGCACAACCCTAATAATAAGGAAAGAAAAATCCTTGTTGCATGTTGACTTTAGCGCTGTGGTCGGTTTGAAGTATTTTTTTTCACTTTAAAGCTGCACTTTTTTTATGATTGCCAACACAATTTTGCGGCAACATTTTGACCTAACTTTTGAGTTTCACCCCGAATAGCAGAGCTACCACATTCAAATAGTGCAGTTTCCTCAGTAAGCATCATATAACTTATAATTTATGTAATCAATAAAATCATACGATTTCCAGTATCAACACGTTTTGGAATTCCCAGTGTGACATGCTGGCACATCTCTATTCACATGTTTCAATATTTAAAATAGTGACATTTTCATCACAACAATAGTATTTATTTATCAGGATTGATCAATTGATCAACCCCCCTAGGATGAAATCCTGGGTGTGCCACTGATGATTACACTAGTGTCAGTTATAGAGGGTCGTGATGTCATCCTTACCCTCTCCATCTCATCTCACTCTACATGGGGGATGTTAGTGAATGATACCGGTACATGTAGTGCATTAAAATGTAATAATAAGGAATTAAGAAAAAGTTTTCAATTGGTTACTCATGGCATTATAACTGTTATCAATCATTCATTCGTATTTCAAGAGACCCTAGAAGCCTCAATATTTGACTTTGTGAAATTTCTTCAAAGTCTATACCCAAAGCTTTTGTAGGGATCGCTTGTTCCAATAATCACAGAAGTTTGATTTAATCGAGTCAGAATTAATGATGGTTAACCCCTCTAGTGAATCAATAATGTAAAAAGATTGTCAGGTTGGGAAAGCAAAGAGAACATAAAGCCCAGACTGAAGGGCTGGGGGCAACAAAACTTTTCACCTGCTGATGACAACTGCAGCTAATTAAAAGTTGTTACCTTAATCCACGACGCGGTTCGTCCTTCTGGGACTCGTCAGGCAGATGGTGGCCACTAAAAATCAGCTAACTACTGTACATGCAAACAAAACGCACAACACATAACCAAACCTGTGGTAGGGCCACGCAAGAAGTAAATTCTGCATGCATGTTGTCATCATCAGCAAGATTACTTCACACACCATATACCGAGCCACACCGTCGGCACATCCAGTAATGGGGCTTCCCTCCCAACTCTAGTGCTCGGGAGACAAAAAATCCATGACACCCTGGATTCGAACCAGAAGAAAAAAGCTGCCCCTTCTGTTGTTGCTGGACCAGGGTGCCTCTTCATTCATCTTTAGAGAAAGGGTTAGAGATAGAAAGGGTGGAAAGTCACAAAACAGCACAAGCAGTGAATCAATTTTCAATAGTGAATCAATTTGAATTTGGTGATTTTATGGCTAGGCTTGTCTACTGTAAACATTATTGAGGAGGCTAATTATTATAATAAAATATGTCTTACTGTGTAAAATCTCTATTATTTAATTATTTTACATCTTGCCTATTATAAAATCTACTTTCAGGTATTGCAGAACTAGTGTTTAACACTATTCAAGCAGCAGACATTGACATGCGTACTGAGTTGTATAAACACATTGTTCTATCGGGAGGATCGACAATGTACCCTGGTCTCCCAAGTCGACTTGAACGAGAAATCAAGCAACTTTATCTCGAGAGGGTATTGAAAAATGACATCGATAAACTATCGGTAATTATTGTCAAGGAATAACTGGATAAATTTACTCTTCAAGATGATTGTGATGACTCAATGATTGTTAATCATGTAATATACTATTGCATGTTTCAGAAATTCAAAATTCGCATTGAAGATCCTCCGCGGCGCAAGGACATGGTCTTCATCGGAGGTGCTGTTTTAGCTGAAGTTATGAAAGACAGGGATACTTTCTGGATCACAAATCAGGAGTATCAAGAGAAGGGACTAGGTGTGCTCAAGAAGTTAGGTGCTAGAGCTAGTTAAAAAGGGAAAGATGCGGATATATGCGAGTCCCGACAATGTGCATTTAGTCACAGTGTGACTTGATACAAAACTCTGTGACTAAAGTTGACCTTCCATGGATATTATAAAGCTGGGTTGATGTTTTGGTGAAACTTTTTTAATTGATGAACTTAATTGTCATTAGGTATCGGTGGCAATAATTATTTTTGAAGTTCGAATGAATTTTGGATGTTGTGCCAAAAAAATGATTTAGAATATTAAATACAGTAATAGTGAATAACTTGGGTCTGGATGCACACACTGTATATTATTCTCAATAGTGTTTCACCACTAAGTGGCTTTAGGCCTTAAGTGTTGCTAAGGTAACAAACATTTTATACTAAGTCACATGTTGTTTCTCATAAGTGCATACTAATGAAGAATGTCCAAGGCCTAGCAGAAACTTAACAGAGGTTGCCGCTTGGGGACAACAGCTGTGCATCCGGTCCAGTCTCCTTTGTATTTTAAATTATGTGCTTAGCTGATTTTTAACACTTTTGTGTAAGCTACTTTCAAACAGTAGCTTGCTCTCGCTACAACTGTTTCTATTTGCTACTTTATTTTTCAAATGTAGTGCATTACTTTTCTGCTACATGCCCATGCTTAATAGGGATGTGCTTGTACCCTCACAATTGCCACATGTATTTCTTTTAAGGGCTCGTCAACTGTTAAGTATTTATGTGCCACTTACAAACACGTGTAGTGGAACTTTTAAAAAGAACGGTTCGAGGTTTTTTTGTGAACTTTTTAATTGATGACCTAATTTATTAGTATGTCAATATTTTAAGTTCGAAGAATTTTAGTTTGAAAATATTTAGAATATTAAATCAGTAAAGGAATAACTTGGGTCTGGATGCCAACAATATACCTCAATAGTGTTTCTACCACTAATGGTTTAGGACTTAAGTGTTTCAAAGGTAACACATTTATACTAAAGTCACATGTTGTTCTATAAGGCATACTAATGAAGAATGTCAAGGCCTAGAGAAACTTAACAGGGTTGCGCTTGGAAACACACACGTCAATCCGTCCAGTCTCCTTGTATTTTAAAATTATGTGCCTAGCCTATTTTTAACACTTTTGTGTAAGCTACTTTCAAACAGTTTAGCTTGCTCTCGCTACAAATGTTTCTATTTGCTACTTATATTTTCAAAATGTAGTACATTACTTTTGCTACATGCCCAATGCTTAATATGTGGTGTTTATAGTACCCTCAAACTGCCACATGTATTCTTTTAAGGGTCGTCAACTTTAAGTATTTATGTGCCACCTAACCAAGGGAATGTGAGGGACAGGGGGGGATTGTCTTATCTTTCTAGAAGGAAATTTTAACGAATAAAGGTTAGTCCACACTATGTACTATATGAAAAATAAAAAACAATTCAGCTGCCCAACCTAACTGGATGTGAAACATAACCCAGTTCTTGTCCTTTTTAAAATCGCTCTATTTTCATTACGTCCAATCAGGATCCAGGTTATCACTGTCGAGAATGGAGCATGTAACTTACCCATTTAATAAAGTAGGCTAAGAACTTAAGTTTTTTTTAATTTTGGGTCTTATGTTAGTCACTACACAATGCATAATTTAAAAAATAAATTAAAATATGTATTAACTGTACAGTATAATTTCATTGTGAAAAGGGCCTAATTATCGGTCTGGACTGGTTGTTACTGATACCAGTACCTACGTAATAACACACGAAGTAGGCCTAGTACCTATTTTGTTCACAATACGTAGTTGAATTTAAATCAATGTTCGTCTATCTTGGTAAATTTCAAATCGAATATGTTGTATAAAAATTATTATTAATATCAGTGGAAGGCCAGCTTTAAGTTTAAATTTATGTCACTCTCTAACTAGCTTGCAAGATTTTTAATTGATTCAGTGTTGGCCACGTCTTGCAAACTACGTATACCACACGTTACTATAAATAAAGTACCTATGTAGGTATACTTGTTTGTTCAGGAATTGATTAATATTTGGTACGTGGGGGAATATTTTATATTTTCCCACTCAAGTCATGTTTTGTATGTCGTATTCCTGTTGTGCTAGCAATGTGCACTATAGCATTCACTTGTTACCGAACAATCATCTGAACTATTGAGGATATAATACATTCCAACTGTAGTTTGGAATAGAGTAAAATAATATTTTATTTATTTTAAGTAAAGTGTGAAACATCTACATTGAAGGATGATCAAGCTGCAATTTGCAGTCTTGTCTAAAAATTGTGTTCATTAAAAAATCCTTTTGGCCTTGATTGGGTATATTTAGGTTTTTAATTCTTATGCACGTTAGGTACGTCTACGTACGTATATAAAAAAGCCCAAATCAAACTACCTGGTACAGTGGTACTGTATCAGAACAGAACAATTATTTATATTACTGTATATTACTTTTGTATTATTATTATTATTATTATTATTATTATTATTATTATTATTATTATTATTATTATTATTATTATTATTATTACTATGCCAAAATGTGCTAGGTTGTTAGTTAAGTCAGTGTTCGCTAAGAACAAATTGAAGTTTGCTATAATAATTTTATTGTTGCTTTATAAATGGTTTGATTGTATGTACTTGTAAATATACAGTAGCGGTCATCTGCTGAACATACCAACATTGCATTGGGAAAACCAGTTTGAAACGGGCAAACTATGTTGTATGTATGTTGTCTGGATGACTTCGACTTTAGTAAACTTAAATATGTTTTCTTTAGTAGTTTCTAGTGCAGTAATTCAAAAAACACCTGTGATGTAAATACATTTATTTGGCTTAACTGGTTGAGAGCTCAGCTACATACTTGATTCCATGTTGCCCTACGTGAATTTACAATTACCTAATGTGGTAATTAATGAGATTAGTGAACTGTATCTCGAGTCAGTAAATTTCCGCATCAATATAATACCTTTTTTTAAAATTTAATGTTTTGATATTTTGCATTTTTCAAAAACATCTTTTGATTTTCGCTGTTATTTCGAGACAATAAAAATAGACTATGGATGCTGGAATTATAGGAATTGTTATTATTATTAGGAATTTACACGATAATCGATATCAATAACCAAAATTCATTGCCGTATCAATTATTGAAATATCTAATAATTGGTCAATAGTGGCACGAACCAAACTCTAAAGACGAAAATTGTCTCACGTTGCGCCATGCACTGGCTGGGCTGATGGTGTCACACTCGAGATTTATTTCAAGAAATGAGGTATCAGTCAAAAACGGAAGCTAAATACTTGGCATTGAAGACGGCGAGGTAGCAAACGTAAAACGTAAATTTTACCTCAAATTCACCTTTGTACTGTCATCTTGTGTAAATGTACATATTTTACTTGAATGAATAGTTTTATTATTAGTAATTTAATGGCCTTGACTTGAAACGTAAATAAATTTGTAAGACGCCTATATCCGAGACATGCCGCTGTAGTCCCTATTGCAAAAATCTACTCTCTTACCATGCCCAACACCAATAGTCTGGTTTAAAATCGATAGGGGTGTGAATAAAAAGGTTGTAAAGCTAATTGTAATTTGTAATAGGAATTATTTATGGTAATGCTTTTTATAATTTTGCATTTTATGTTGACTGTATTATAACTTAGTGCAATATTGACTTGTTAACAATTACTTTTCAGTAGTTGTCCACCTTTAATTCTATTCCGGGACCCTAAATATCCCGGTGCATTGAGTCCTATTTAGACCTACCCAAAACTTCTGATCCCTAGCTTTAAAAAAATGTACTAAAAACATATTTCAAAAAAGTATGAAAATACCACACCTGACATAGCGGAGCCTGGATGTAAAGTATTATTTTCAGTTTTCATTTAGGCCTATAATAAAAAAAAAATTGTTGCAAAATAGAAATACAGCCTATTTTCTTCTTACAAACCTCCCGATATGTTTATACAATATTGTATACTGACACAAATCTTGAACAAACTTAAAAGAAGTATTGCAGTAGAAAAGCATTACAAAATAAGATGGGCTTAAATAATTTAATAAAGTATCTTGCATCAGTATTCACTGATTCAGTCGTTTTGTTTTTGTGCTCATGAATTTTGTTGTACATATACTAATTCTCCTACTCCAAAGTAGAATGAGTTTGTGCGTACACTTATATTCTTCGTTATCCGCTATCGTTTATGTACCAGTAATGATTTTACTTTCGAGACACTCAAGATATGTTTTGTTGTACATACATAGTTTCACTTAATAATAATTGTTCAGGCTAAAATGTTAATTGTTTATCCATGCCAACACTAGGCCATACTTCTTGTTTTAAAACATAACAATTGAGAATATTTATCTCCGTAACGTCCACATAAATGTATGCCGTACCGTACTATATTATCTGTGGTGACAAACAAACAAAAAAAAGCGTAAAATTGTGATTTTCATGAGAAATTATTTTTCGATTGCGCTCAAATGTCACACCAATATATTAATTCATAAAATTAAGGTTCTGTGAAAAAATCATTACAATCGGATAAAGCATGTTGGTGTTATAAGTCGAAGAAATTTCTTTAAAATCGAAAAAAATCATAAAATTGCGATTTTCATGAGAAATAATTTTTCGATTGCGCTAAAAAAAAGTGGCAGTTCTAAGTTCAAAGATTTCGAAGGTCTCCAGAAAATTTCATCGTAATTGGAGTATCGGTTTAGCCGGAATCGTGTTAACAGACACACAAGAAAAAAGAAACATTTCGGATTTTTTTAAAGGTTTTCGCTTCGCTCACTACGCTCATCCAACAATGCCCAATGGGACATGTCAAAATGTAGTGATAAACATCCTGAAGTATAACCCTGAGCTAGTTAAAACTTTAAATTTTATTGCTGTTATAGAACTACCTTATTTAGTTATTTTAGTTCATAATATTGACCGTTTACTTTAAAACTTAGATGGCCTATGTATTTTATTTCATTACTACTGTACTCACTAATGCTAATAATGTGTTAACTTTGAGTATGTTGCATCCAAATATGCAAGCAGTGTTGATCGTTACAGGGAATTCTGTGTGGATGGTAATAAGTTTAAAATAAGACATCTATTCTCTATTGGATAGCATTCACATGGTAGATGTTGATTTAATGCAAATGATGAAGATTAGCATTCATGCCAAAGAGTACTGAGGTAAAGGGATCGTAGCAGTATTCGTCTCGAATAGCCAAAGTGCATTAATATGAGACGTTAAGCCATATCCAATCAATCAATCAGCAGTATTCATGAACATCACTGCAGGTTAATGCTTGCTCATCCAACAATGTATTCTCCGCATAATATTAGTATTTTGAGTCAACAATAGCCTAATTAGAGGCCATGTTAAATACCAGTAGAGGCACATATTATGTAGGTAAATTGACTTACAGTAACGGTCTTACCTGAGATAATGGTTAACACATAATAGATGCTGATCATAGTCTGGTTTTAATAACAATAATGTACTTTTGTATGGGATTAGGACCCCAATCATGTTATTCATTCTTGAACCTGAATCCCAGGTATTGTGTTCTGTTACTGGCTAGTTATTAACCTGCATTTATTTTTAAATTAACATGATTCTGTATTGTGTCTTGATTGAGTATCAATTGCCCATTTGTTATTGTTAAGAGTTTGCAATATTATATTAGTTTTAAAACTTTAGTTAGTCCTGGAGTTGGTAATGTGTATGCGGAGGCCACATCATGGCATATTCAACATTTTTATTAAGAATGCATGAAAACAAAATGTTGAAAATACTCACAATTCTTTTTAATAATTATACAGAATGTGGCGTGGATAAATTTGTTACCAGATGAAAACCATTCATTACTTTCTTACGTACCAGTACATAGTTCTGGGTGTTGGATGTAAAACCATAGGGCCTACAACACTTTTACCATATCTTGGCCTAAAAGTAAAAACATTGTACTATACCAGTTTGTAGAACCTACAATAAATTAATTAATAAATACATTTGGATTTAAAGTACCAACTCAGTCACATGACTAATTTTCAGTGTGGGACATTAAATTTAAAGCCGACCAAGCCAACCCTTAATGGGCTACAGCCGCTACAATGTAAAATAGATTACACCTGTTTGTTATACCAGCCATTTTTCTTATAGCCAGAGCACAAAGGAGTAATTTTCCTATTTCAAGAGCACAAAAGAGTAAGGCATTTATACAAGACAGTGGATCAACATTTTTCCTACCTACATTTGTATATCTTAATTACTGAACTGATTTACAAGAGAATATTTATATGTACCGGTAGGCCTACATCTGACCAAAGATAAATAAGATTTGGTTACTTACGTACATGTCTTTGGCCAAAAATCAAAATGCATGTTAATGAGAGAATGCCACCACATGAAAATCAACATCCAAACACTAAATCTTTTGTCTTTTATTCCGTCTTAGCCTCCTCAGACCCAGCGTCCCCTATGAGAGACACTAAATAGGGCATTAGAAAATAATTAAATGGTTGATCTAGAGATGCGAGCCAGGCACTACATTAGTTAATTTTGTTGCCAACAGATGGTAACTATAGTTACAAATTGTCAAACTTACAAAAAAACTAAAACTGAAGCTCTTATCTTCACCTATTTTTATGAAATTGTATTCAAGATGGCCGTGGAATGGTAATTATGCTGTAATTAATTCTAGTTGCTGTCAAATTGAATGATACAAACATTATTTCAATACTAGAACATTGTGTTAACAAGATGCAATCGGGTTTTTTACTCTGTTGAGAATACAACAATGCCAACAATGCAAATTATTCCTATGTCTAGGGCTCCCATTCGTACCGTTTTAGCCGGGACAGTCCCTTTTTTGAGGTGGTGTCCCGTTTTTTTAGAATGGCGAACGACCGCGCTATTTTTACGGTCTAGCATTTGAATCGCCGCGCCTGCAATGCAACTCTTCACCCCGACCATGGCCAGTTACCAACCACTCACCAAAAACGAACTATAAAGATTCAAGAAGTCAAGGTCAAGATCCAGGCTGCCAACAGTCAGAAGAAAGTGTCATTTTACCGATAAACTACAGACAGATTTTCCTTTTTTGCGAAAAAGTAACAAGAATATTGAAGGGATTGTTGAGTGTACAATGTGTTGTGACTTCAATATATCTCTGGGCCCGGGGTAGAATTGGCCCAGAGCATGGCTCTGCTAATCGTAAAAGGCGATTCAAGAGAAAAAGTCCACCTCGCAAACATCAGCTAGAAAGAGCGGAGTATCTTACTCCCGAAACTAGAGGCGAGCTCTGGCAATCGTCGTCGGGGACCTTGTCCCCTTCCCTTGACGACCCACCGGCGACGATGACGACCGCGACGTGAGAAACCCCCCTTCTCCCCTTACCCATGGCTGGTTCTGACCAGCATGGGCTCCTCCTCCACCCCCCCCCCCCTTTAGGCTAGAGTGGTGCATTATGACCTAACGGTTGACGCGTCCTTAATCCAAATAAACCAAAAAAAATCCTAATTTTCGTTTCAACGTTAACATTTTCGGGAATAGGCGCGTAGGAAGGGGGGGGGGATGGGGGGAATTATCCCCACTTTTTGCCGTGCCCCCCCCCCCACCACCACCACCACTTCAGAAGAGCAATTTCGACAATTTCCCATTCTTGTTGGACGTGATCGCGAACGTAATGATGCATTTCAATGGTTGTAACATGATCTATATCGTCACTACCCCCCTTTTTTATAGTTTTATAGTTTTTACTCCTAAAAAATGCATTAATTTGGTATCGCATTCAGACCACTTATTTTTTCTAGAACGCACCAAACACACTCTAAGAACCTTATCAAAATTTTCGCCTGCGGCGCTGTAGTTGGGGGACAAGCCCCCCAACCCCCCCGTCCTGGTCCCCTAAAATAGTTGTCCCGTTTTTGAGCTTTTTGTATTATGGGAGCCCTACCTATGTCTCCCATAGGCGACATTGGGTCTCAACTGTTGGAATACTTATAAAACTCAAAATTTCATACTGTTATTTTTCATTTGTTTTTTTCTGAGTAAGAACAGTGATTACACTAGCACAAAGCCATGTATTAAATAAATAAAAATTAAAAACATATTTCATGTTTTTTTACACTTGTTATCAATAAAATTAACTATCAAAATTAAAATTAAATTTTAATTAACACGTATCTCTTAAAAATAAATTTAATTTGGCTATTACCAACTTATAAAATCCATGCTTGAAACAACCATTAACAAAGGAATTTTGTTATTTTTTGTTATTTTTTTTAAATTTATTGATTTTCTTTAATTATTATAAATTAAAAAAAAAAAATTGTGTGAATAAAACTAACAGCAATAAAAGAGAATAGACTTACAAATAAACAGAAGCAAAAATTCATTGAAATTTTAGGGTATTTATTAACAAACTAGATTGTTGTCAAATAATTGTTTCGTATATTTGAGACCCAATGTCGCCTATAGGAGACACAGCGTTTTGGCTAATTGGGTCAAGGGATTTTTGCTCAGTTTTTTTTTTTTTTTAAATTTATTTTTTCAACGAGAAAATGTCATTTATCTTTATATATTCGCAAAAAAATAAATTCTGGGTCTGAGGAGGTTAGACAATATTATGGATAGGTTTACTTTTTTTTTTTAGTATTGACTTTGGTAAACCATCTTTAAAACTTAGTCCATCTTTATCAATGGATAATAAAATAGTAATCTCTTATTTGATTTGTAGGGAAATAAAATCCAGAAATAAAATATTTTTCCAATGAAGTTAGCAAAAGGGGACTTGTGTATTTTTTATTTTTGGTCTTGTAAAATATAGTCCCATGCAGTGGTATACCCTTGACCAGAAGTAAATCAAGAGCCGGGTGTAGTAGATTCAACTTGACCCCTTTATTTACTTATGGTCGATAGTGTACATTAAGATGTAGGGTGGATTGATAAATTCAATTGGGTAATTGATGTCCTTCACAAAGTTTCCCCAATTAATTTGCACTGGTCTAATGTGGTGTGGTTCGTATTGTATTTTATTTGTTTATTCAAGTTTTAGATTGGGCTGTATGTCAAGTCATAGAGTGTCTGAGCCTAAAGTAAATAACAAACATCTGGATTTGGAATAGATTTGTGCTCATTCTTTCAATTCTGTGTTCAAATTCAAACTCGAGACAAGCTATGCATGCAACAATATTAGTTTTGTATCCCAGACTTAATTGCCAACTCCGAGTTAATTTCCTTTCAGTAAATATTTTTAACATTTTTATATTTTCTTATTGGAAACTATTTATATTTATCTGTACTTTTCTTAGCATATGAATAAATAAATAACTTGAAATGGTCTTATTTCAATGCATTCAATACCAAATATGAGAATACTATATACACTTAGTTTTACGTAGGGATGCACATCAATACTTTTTTCATTATCGATTATCGAAATGGTAATGTCATCGAATCGATAATATCGATATCACAAAAAAACAAGCCCGTTCCGATATAGATGGAATCTCAAATGTAGTAAATAAAATTCAAAACGGTACAATCTCATGCCACCCGCTGCCTCGTCCTGTCTGTGTCTTTGTTTTTGCCTCCCGCTGTCAGCTAAGTTCTTTACCAAACATGAATCTCGAGTAAGACATCTTGTGGTAATGCCATCATCGAATCGATAATATCGATATCACAAAAAAACAAGCCCGTTCCGATATAGATGGAATCTCAAATGTAGTAAATAAAATTCAAAACGGTACAATCTCATGCCACCCGCTGCCTCGTCCTGTCTGTGTCTTTGTTTTTGCCTCCTGCTGTCAGCTAAGTTCTTTACCAAACATGAATCTCGAAGTGTGACCTGCCCAAGCGGGAAATTCGAATTACGTGTTTTGGGCAGTTTTCAACCAATTATTGATATTTTCATTATCGATGATCAAGATTTTATCCAATATTGATTATCGATCGATAATATCAATTATCGAGTGCATCCCTAGTTTTATCTCATTTTCAGTTTTATTACTGTAGTGCATTTTCATACATATAAGACAATACTACAACAATCTAGATCTTTCTCAGTTCATATTTAATGCTGCAGATCAAGTTCATTAAAATGAAATATAACATTTTTTTTCATTGAGGGAATGTATTCTTATTTGTTGGTTTGGAGGAAGGAACTTGAAACCCATTTGTGGGAAAGATTTAAATAAGATAGTTTTATATTTGAAAGTGGCACCAAGTTTATTAATATTATGTACTAGGTACCTTTTAAGCAGTGAAGTATTTTCTAATATATTTACCTCGTTCTTTGCTGCTTCCCTCGCTCGTC
This sequence comes from Sweltsa coloradensis, assembly GCA_024449915.1. Classification (NCBI taxonomy): domain Eukaryota; kingdom Metazoa; phylum Arthropoda; class Insecta; order Plecoptera; family Chloroperlidae; genus Sweltsa; species Sweltsa coloradensis. The sequence continues at coordinate 344,734 of JAMZAV010001196.1, forward strand.
GGAGGAAGAATAAAGTCGTTTGATGTGATTCAAATCCGTCTTAGATCAAAAAAATAAAAAGTGCTTCATTTTTTAAACTGATCAATTGTATAATGCAAAATTCTATTTCAAAGAAAGAAAATAAAAATTATACAATTAGTTTACCGTATTATAAAACTGTTAATGGATAGTGATTAACCCAAGTTCTACAATTATTACGTTCACATGTTTTGTTTTTTTGTCCCCCTTTCCCTTGTGCCTGGAATCTCTCCGGACAACACGGATTTTGACGGATTTGTCCAGATTGAGGAATTGCCTTGTTCCAGACGGCACATTGTCTTGAATTTGTAATCTTTCAAATCGTGACTACATATCAATGGATTTTGAGTACAAGCGTGCCAAAAGTATTACTTTTCAGCTAAAATTGAAGTTTTCATCGTAAGCTAGGCCTACCTGTTTTTGTTTCTAAATTGCTGTTACTTTGAGAATGTTACTGCCTCGGAAGTTGAGCTAACCTATTGCGTATGGTGTATGTAATAGGGGGTGTAATAGGGTAATTATATTGATTACAGTTTTCCACTAATTTAAAAAATCTCAACTTGGTAATTTAAGTATAATTGATGTTATTTGTGTAATTACCAACGGAGGTAGTGTAGCTGCAATGGCAATGATGGCAGTGACTCCACTTACCTTGAATTCGACCGCGATGTCTTGAAAGTGTGCACTGTTTTATAAACAACAAAAACCTACAAAAACTTTTAACGTTTATATTTTTGGCAAAACTCTTTTTCAGTTGAAAATCTTTTATATTTAAAATAGAAATGTTAAATGTTTTGGAGTTTTTAACATTATACAAACCAACATGGCGGACTACAAACATACACAATGACAGCATAATTTCCATTGGTAAACTACAAAAAACATTTCTAACAATAAAAACTAGTAGTGTGCCAACTAAAAATAAATCAAGAAGCATTAATCACACATATATTAACAATTTGAGAGAATTTAAAAACACTGTGGAAAACAGTGATTGATATAATTACCAATCATAGTTATCTGTCCTAATATTGCTGAGGGTTAGTGGTCAAAGAGTTTGGTCTATTTGATACAACTTTAGAACTTTTGCATAATTTTACTGTAAATATCCATATAAAAATCTCTTGATACAGAATCCGGTTAATTTTTCATGTTTTTTGGATCTCTTATTGACCTCCATTTGACCCAAAACTTGTGAATTTCAGGGTGTTGTTAACAAAGGTAGCCTGCCTATACACGTGCACATCTGGGTCAGAAAACATTTCCACATTACTAAAAATTTCCTATTTATGGCATATTTAAGGACAGTCTCAATCGAAACTAGATTGATTTTATTATCCCAAATTCAAATACACCCTCGGGTGTAGGTTATTTCCGGAATGTTCATATATTCCATTAATAAGCTTTGATGATGAGCTTTGATTGATTGATTGGTTAAGCAATATCTAGTCAATCAATAAGCTTTGCATAGCAAAAGTTAACTGTTCATAATTGGATGAGCGAAGCGAAGATTCCATTTCACTACACTGGAGAAAAAAATACGGAATGTTTTTTTTCTCGTATTTTTGGCTGTTTGTTAACACGATTTCGGCTAAACCGATACTCCAATTGCGATGAAATTTTGTGGAGGTCTCCAAAATCTCTGAACTTAGAACTGCCACGATTTTGAGCGCAATCAAAAAATTATTTCTCATGAAAATCGCAATTTTACGATTTTTTTTATTTAAAAAAAAAATCTTCGACTTATAACACCTAGGCCTACATGCTTAATTAGATTCTAATGATTTTTTTACAGAACCTAAATTTTATGAATTAATATATTTTTGTGAAATTTGAGCGCAACCGAGAAATTATTTTTCATAATAATTGCAATGTTGAGATTTTTTTAATTTCTTCAACTTATAACACCTACATGCTTAATCCGATTGTCATAATTTTTTCACAGAATCTTAATTTTATGAATTAATATTCGTGTGAAATTTGAGCATAATCAAATAATTATTTCTTATAAAAATTACAAATTTACGCTTTTTCGTTTTTAAACAATTACGCTCATCCAACAACGCGCCTGAAAAAGCGTTTGCGAAGCTTCCTAGTAGGATACTTTTCACCATAGATACTAATATACCCTACACTTTGTTTGGGTAATATTATTGTTTTCCAGTGTGGACAAAATGCCATCTGGAAAAAAATACACTAGTATGACCAATATTGCCATCTTCTCATTTTGTGTCCATAATTGGCATTATTCTTGTCATGTTTTTCTAGTCAACCTGTAACTTTTATAATTTTATATTATATATTTTTATTATTAAAAACTAAAAAGGATCACTACTTGAACCTTTCTCCAATCAATTTGTAACTTAATTTTTGTCGTCCAATATTTTGTTTTGAAATAGAACACATTTGCAATAAGCCAATTGGGTAACGGAGCATTACTGCCAGTGGTCAGTTTTCCCGCCATCTCGTAATTCCATGGCTACCAACGTAAAATAAGTCACGCGTGCATTGGAATGCCGATTTATGCGCGTTTCATTCAATTTTCTACATTGTCCCTGCTCTGCTTGGGCCGACACCGACGGTCAACTGTAAAAGGGTAATCTTTGGAAAATCGACACTAAAACGAATCTGAAAAATACGTTTTTGGATGAGCGTAGCGAGCGTAGCGAGCGAAGCGAAGATTCCATTTCACTACACTGGAGAAAAAAATCCGGAATGTTTTTTTTTTTTTTTTTTTTTTTCTTTCTTTCTTTCTGTATTTTTGTCTGTTTGTTAACACGATTCCGGCTAAACCGATACTCCGATTGCGATGAAATTTTATGGAGACCTTCGAAATCTCTGAACTTAAAACTGCCACGTTTTTGAGCGCAATCGGAAAATTATTTCTCATGAAAATCGCCATTTTACGAATTTTTTCAATTTTTAAAATATTTCTTCGACTTATAACACCTACATGCTTCATTCGATTTTAACGATTTTTTCACAAAACCTTTATTTATGAATTAAGATATTCGTGTGAAATTTGAGCGCAATCGAAAAAATTATTTCTCATGAAAATCGAAATTTTACATGTTTTTTTTTTTAAACAAGTCTTTGACTTATAACACCTACATGCTTTATCCTATTGTAATGAATTTTTCACAGAACCTTAATTTTATGAATTAATATATTCTTGTAAAATTTGAGCGCAATCGAATAATTATTTCTTATGAAAATCGCAATTTTACGATTTTTTCCTTTTTAAAATTACGATTCATAAAAAAAATTAAAAAATAAAGTCAATTTTTTATTTAATTTAATTTAATTTAAAAAAAATTATTCGACTTTGTAATAATTTTGTAACAGAACAACAGAAAATCCTCATAACACATGGCAGCTCAATGCACCAATTACGCTCATCCAACAACGCGGCGGGACTTAAGCGTTTTCCTAGTAAATAGATAGATAGACAGATATCTTACTTCTACATATTATCTTTCATGAAATGGTGTTTAGCTTACCAATAGATCGATATTGAGTGCATTGCCGAATGTGACACTTCAAATTTATATTTAGCTCAACTTTTAGCAGCTTTGGCTATGCAAACTTATAAATAGAAATAGGTAAGTCATCCTTGTTTCCTTTTTGGATGAGCGTAGCGAGCGAAGCGAAGATTCCATTTCACTACACTGGAGAAAAAAATCCGGAATGTTTTTTTTTTTTCTTTTTTTTTTTTGTATTTTTGTGTGTTTGTTAACACGATTCCGGCTAAACCGATACTCCGATTGCAATGAAATTTTATGGAGGCCTTCGAAATCTCTGAACTTAGAACTGCCACGTTTTTGAGCGCAATCGGGAAAATTTTTCTTATAAAAAACGCAATTTTACGATTTTTTTCGATTTTTAAAAAAATTCTTCGACTTATAACACTTACATGCTTTATCCGATTGTAATGATTTTTTAACAGAACCTTAATTTTATGAATTAAGATATTCGTGTGAAATTTGAGCGTAATCGAAAAATTATTTCTCATGAAAATCGAAATTTTACGGGTTTTTTCTTTTGTAAAACAATTCTTTGACATATAACACCTACATGCTTTATCCTATTGTAATGATTTTTTTATAGAACCTTAATTTCATGAATTAATATACTCGTGTAAAATTTGAGCGCAATCGAATAATTATTTCTTATGAAAATTGCAATTTTACGATTTTTTTTTAAATTACGTAAAAATTACGATTTATTAAAAAAAATTAAGTTAATTTTTAATTTAATTTAATTTAATTTAAAAAAAAATCTTCGACTAAGTAATGATTTTTTCACAGAACAACAGAAAATCCGCGTAACACAATGCAGCTCAATGCACCAATTACGCTCATCCAACAACGCGGCGGGACTTAAGCGTTTTCCTAGACTAGGAATGAATTGAATTGAATTGTTGGATGAGCGTAATTGGTGCATTGAGCTGCCATGTGTTATGCGGATTTTCTGTTGTTCTGTAAAAAAATTTTACTACGTTCTAGATTTTTTTAAATTAAATTAAATTTCATAAAAAATAAACTTAAATTATTTTTTTTAAATTAATCATAATTTTAAAAAAAGAAAAAAATTGAAAAATTGCGATTTTTATAAGAAATAATTATTCGATTGCGCTCAAATTTCACACGAATATATAAATTCATAAAATTAAGGTTCTGTGAAAAAATCATTGAAATCGGATAAAGCATGTAGGCGTTATAAGTCGAAGAAATGTTTTAAAAATCGAAAAAAAAATCGTAAAATTGCGATTTTCATGAGAAATAATTTTTCGATTGCGCTCAAAAACGTGGCAGTTCTAAGTTCAGAGATTTCGAAGGCCTCCATAAAATTTCATGGCAATTGGAGTATTGGTTTAGCCGGAATCGTGTTAACAAACACACAAAAATACAAAAAAAAGAAAGAAAGAAAGAAAGAAAAAAAACATTCCGGATTTTTTTCTCCAGTGTAGTGAAATGGAATCTTCGCTTCGCTCGCTTCGCTCATCCAACAATATATTGGGAATGGGAGGGAGGGGTATGACGCTTTAAATACATTGGCAGCTGCATTATTACTAGGAAAACGCTTAAGTCCCGCCGCGTTGTTGGATGAGCGTAATATTGGTGCATTGAGCTGCCATTGTGTTATGCGGATTTTCTGTTGTTCTGTGAAAAAATTATTACTAAGTCGAAGATTTTTTTAAAATTAAATTAAATAAAATTAAAAAATCGTAAAATTGCGATTTTCATAAGAAATAATTATTTGATTGCGCTCAAATTTTACACGAATATATTAATTCATAAAATTAAGGTTCTGTGAAAAAATCATTACAATAGGATAAAGCATGTAGTTGTTATAAGTCAAAGAATTGTTTTAAAAAAGAAAAAAACTGTAAAATTTCGATTTTCATGAGAAATAGTTTTTCGATTGCGCTCAAATTTCACAAGAATATCTTAATTCATGAAATTAAGGTTCTGTGAAAAAATCATTAAAATCGGATTAAGCATGTAGGTGTTATAAGTCGAAGAAATTTTTTAAAAATCGAAAAAAATCGTAAAATTGCGATTTTTATGAGAAAAAAATTTTCGATTGCGCTCAAAAACGTGGCAGTTCTAAGTTCAGAGATTTCGAAGGCCTCCATAAAATTTCATCACAATTGGAGTATCGGTTTAGCCGGAATCGTGTTAACAAACACACAATAATACAAACAGAAAAAAAAAAAAAGAAAAACATTCCGGATTTTTTTCTCCAGTGTAGTGAAATGGAATCTTCGCTTCGCTCGCTACGCTCGCTACGCTCATCCAATAACCACGTAGTAGATATTAGTCACTCAACGGTAGTAGGGTCTAGTTATTAATTTATTTTTCACTCAATTTCAATTTAACGCTTAAAACTGTTTGGCAAGCTCGGACCAACTTAAAAAAATGTTAAATGCCCATTTAAAAACCGCTCGATCGTCAAATCCAGCTAATTTCACATACAGAACGTACAGCTTTTTTACCTTTAATTTTCCTACAAAACATCAGCATTTTTGGGAGGCTGTTCACAAAGGATGAGCGCGTGTCTCTGTCAAAGCCGATTTTGAAATTCCAAATAATTGTCTCTTACACAAAATCAGGAAATTATTGCAATAACAGTTTGGTGTCATATTTACGGTATCTATGGGACAAATGATATAGCTTCAAAGTGATCCTGGCTTTACCTCTGCGTTCTGCGCATTGTAGGGGTTAAATATCAATGGTTCTGCGTCAAAGCCTGGTTTTCTCGAGCTTAGGCCTACAAGTATTTCAATAAGTCGTTGCAGTTTATATAGCCACTTAACAGTTTACACAGGAAGATTTGTAACAACGGGATGGAAATAAAACTAGGCCCTTTCGCGAACGCTTTTTCCAGTCGCGTTGATGGATGAGCTTTTTTTAATATCTCTGTCCAATGATTTCTAAGTTTTTCTCGTTACTTTTTCAAGTTCCATTACAAAATTATTTTGTTAAATTAGGATAATTTTTATTTGTAAAATATATCGAGGCCCAAATACAATTGCTTTTTGTACGCATTGTAGGTGATTGTTGTCTAGTTTCTATAATAGGGAAGACTCACAAATATTTTTTATTATTCTACTATATTCAGGGCCAATTTCTGATTACATAAATATAACATTTTCGTTATTTCAAAAACATTTTCAGTCACTAAAGTGAGTTTAAAGATTTAGCGTAATAATGGCGGGAAAAACAGGGCAATACGTCATAACCCTACAACCAATCACCGTGTGCTCATTGAATAAACAGCATTTTTGATGATTATCTTACTTCTAGAAGCACTTTTAGAATAAAATTTGTTTGTAGTATGATTAAGAAATACTAATAAACAATAATTTGTATTACAAGATGTAAGATTTGCACATTTGTGTATACATGGTTTTACGAAAACATTTATAAAGAAAATGTCAAAAAAAGAAAATGGCAACAATGGACTTTTGTTATAACACGAGCTGGTGAACGGCCGAGCGGCGAATTTTGCTCCGTGATCTAGAAGGCCGTGGTCAATTTCATTCATTACCAACAATGTCTTTAGGGTTATGACGTCACACGTCTTTTCACGATAAAAGCGCGGGAAAGAGTAAACGTAAAACTTTGTACCTCTGTGGAGTATACAGTTTTTACTTTAGAGTGTTATAAACTACGGCGATGGTGTTTTTAAGTGAATATCTACTGATTCTGTACACCAGCGCTAATATCTAAAACTGGTGAGACTTCCCTATTACACCTGTAAAAGGCTTACAATATTAATAATAATAAATAATAATAAATAATATTAATAATATAATAATAATATTAGTATCCTTGGTTATTTCTATGAATTATGGCCACCCCACCCGTTTGGTCAGAATCGGCCCAAAAATCACGAAAATATTGTATTAAAAATCGGGGGAAACCTTAAAAGCAAGATTTCTATGAGAAATATTTCTTCGATTGTCACCAAAATCATAAAACATCTAAATCTAGTGATTTCAAACGTTTCCATAAAGTTTCATTAAGATCGGTGTAGCCGTTTGCCCGGTCGCGAGCTAAATACCACAATATCGCACAAAACGTTTGTTTGTTAGTTTGTTTGTTTGTTTATTAGCCTTCTTTGGTACACTTATGCGTCCACCCACTATTGTGGTGGACAAGTAAGTTCGACAAAAAAAGAAGAAAAAAAACGTGCTAATCTTTTGGGTCAGTGAAATTGAAGTAGTAGTAGTAGTAGTAGTAGTTCTTTATTCTGTTGTTACAATATTATGGTTACAAAAAAAAATGGCGAGGTTCAATCGATATGGATTGTTCTTCCACCTAACCATTTTACATATTATAAATACAAACAATAATATAATACACAATACAAATAATATTCTAAAATTTAAACATAGAAATGGAAGATTAATAAAGGAAACACAATAGATACCTATTTAGTTAAGTAGATGTGTACTTGATACATTGAAATGACTGTGGGTTTGTGCAGTTATTCTGCCAAAAGGAAATGATATTTACAATCGGGACAGTGTGTGACAATTACTACCGGTATAGTATGAAGATGTATTTACATGAAAAACTCATCTAGATTATAATAAGGGGTTTCTATGAGAAACTGCTTTATTCGTTTCTTTCGAAGGTTAGGTCTTAATATATCAAGGTTTATTATTTTAGTCGCAAGAGCATTATAAATTCTTCGTCCCATATAGTATATATGTTTTTCGAGATGAGTGGTTTTATGGGAGGGATACTGAAGTGAGGTTTTGTGTCTTGTATTATGGTCATGTTGAATTAAGTTTTTGAAGTGTTCCGGGTTGTCAATCACAAAGCAAGCTGCGCTGTGTATGTAGACATTTGTAACTGTTAGTATTTTGAGCTCTTTAAACATATCGCGACAGCTAGCGCGGTGCCCAAGCTTGCCTAATATTCTAATGGCACGTTTCTGCAAAATTAGCACTCGATTAATCAAGTTTTTATACGTTGTTCCCCAAGAAAGTATTCCATAGGATAGAATTGAGTGGAAATTAGCAAAGTAAGCTACTCTAGTTATCTCTGAGCTTGCAAGAGTGGATAACATACGGATAGCATGTGCTAGAGTTTAGTCGCCTACAAAGCTTATAAATAAGTAGTTGCAACGTTAAAGTGATATCCAAGAATAATCCCAAAGAAATTACATTCACTTACAGTTGTTATTATACCCTTATAAACAGTTAGGTGTGGAATTAACAGAGATATATTTGAATTTAGTATGAAATTAAGTAGTTGTGTTTTTTTATCATTCAGGTGCAATTGATTAGCTGAAAACCATGTGACAATTGCATTTATTATTATTTCTGCACATACTTTTGTATTTTTAGAATCTGGACATGATATGATTATACTTGTGTCGTCAGCAAATAGAGTTAGGAACAAGAGTGTGAGAGGTGGAAGATTTTCTTGTTCAGCGATTTTGTTGCAGTATGCTGCAAGGTCATTGATGTATATCAGAAAAAGCAAGGGCCCTAGGACAGAGCCCTGGGGAACTCCAACCTTGTTTGTCTGCCAGGTTGATTTGGTTTGGGTGTTGTTATTGATAACCACAAGTCTTCGCTTCGCTCATCCAATAACAATAAACACCTTGTCAAGAACATTCTAAATTCCCACTTTATTTCAAGCGACCAATAAAGGAAATGCCTGGGTTGAGCCAATGCAACAACGGCGTATTCCTGCAGTTAGTAGCTTTTAAGGTTGGTAGTACTGTTCTGGCAAAGGGGGAAGCTCGGCAGCAGAAAGTTTGTGGAAATGCCCAGGCCTTGCTACTAGACAGATTGCTAGGCCAGGCTAAATTTGATTCTAGTTCTTGTTTGTGTTTTATTTAAGTAGAGGACTAATTTGGTTGTATTTCGTGGACCTAAGTTAGACCTCGAAATGGGTAAACGCAAGAACCCGGTCTTAATTGATTCGGAAAGTGGTAGCGATGATAGCGGTTCAGACTTGGATTCGGTTAGTCACTCTTTCATGTCAATATGTTTGTTAGGCCTAGGTCGAGGCAAGTAGGCCTACTACCTATGCATTTCCTTTAATTTGCAAATACTTAATTATTTTCCCAAGTTCGTGCCTAGGGGCAATGCCACCGACCAAATGGTTAACTGCAGGAGGACAGCAACAATAAAATATGAGAGCTTCACCTAGGCATAGGCCCTAAGCTTAATGGGCCCTAATCCAGGAAGCCCCAGGTCCTAAGACCTCGCCTGTGGGATTTCTTTTATTAGCCAAATATGCCTAGTATTAACACTAGTCTTTGTATTCATACGTTGAGTTTCGGATCATTTAAATCCGAAGGGTGCTTCAACTAGGCGTACTGGACCCTAGCATAGAAGCTCTATAGTTCCAAATTCAATGATAGAAGTCTGGAGTCCCCGGGATCTAATGTAGGCTTATGCCTAGTTTACAATCACGGAGTGGATAGTCGTACGTTCAGCCGTATTACTAGTGCAAAATTAGTCCTACGGTCATCGACGATACCACCTAACTTAAGGCCAATGGCTTCAAACATCCAGCGCAGTGTGGCAGAGTGGTAGTGCGTTAAATCGTTTTTTTACCATTCTTTTAGGTCCATGTTTTTCTGCAAATGATTTCACTACATTCGGCCTTGTCGCGAACGCAATACTACGTCGTAGATGAATAAAAGTGTTTAAAAGTGCTAGGCCTAGACTATTTGAAGGAAAAGCCTTATCTCTACCCTACATCTTGACGTGTAGGCAGCCTAAAAAGACTGTTAGCATAAAATAGCAACGTTAAAGGTCTTGAAGTTTTTTTTGTTACTAAAACAGCAAAAAAGGACGACAACGACAACTGAAAAAGGACTTAAGTTTAAAATAGCAACGTTAAAGGTCTTGAAGGGTTTTGGTAATACTATAGTAGCCTATAGGGTACTCCGGTTCAAACCGACATGCGCGCGCATCTCCACTGCAGCCAACTTACACAATGCGATAGTAACTACATTAGAAACAATAAATTTGCCTTGTTAGGCCTATTATTTATGTTAAAGGTGTACTTTCGTTAGGTTAGTCGACCTTTCTGCCTAGTTGAAGTACGCCGAGCTAGTTCTAGGATATAATCGATAAGAGCGCACCCGAAATCCTTTCCGTTAAAAACGAGGTTGGGGATACTTGTTGTTACGCAGTTGGCAGCATTCGTCGAAAATTTGCGCGCGAAGCGGGGTACCCTATACTATAGTTTTACCAGGGTTTTTTGTTTCTAAAACAGCAAAAAGGACGACGACGACAGTTACCAAAAAGGACTTTCATTTAAAATAGCAACGTTTAAGGTCTTGAAGGTTTTTTGTTACTAAAACAGCAAAAAAGGACTGCAGCCCTAATCCATCCATCAATCATTGGCCGTACGACTAATTTTGCACTAGTACTACTAATACGGCTGACCGTACGACTATCCATATTTCATTGGTTATGTAGCCTAATTTAATTTTAATCATGCATTGTTTTTTTTACACTGTAGGAGCTGTTATCGTTGGCAAAAAAGAAGAAGACTAAGCAACAAGATGAACCCTCTGAAGGATCACAAGCACCGAGCCCAAAACAGAAACCAGAGAATAACAAAAACTTTACTGATTCTGACACTTCTGACTCTGACGATGAATGGGATGCTCGTGGTAGCAGCAAAAAGAAAAAGAAACCTAAAGCAGCAAAAGCAACTAGTAAGAGGACTGTTTCAAAATCCTCATCCGGCAGCGACAGTGAAAGTGAAGAAGAAAAGGAGAAGAGTTCTGAACCTGAAGAAGGTAGGTTACAGTAACCCCTGATCTTGCAAGCTCGCCACTGAACAGTTACAACAGTCTCCTGGCAGGCCTGTAAACTCAAATCCTTTATCTTAATCTTTAATATATCCCTGCTAAAAAATCTTGGTAAGATTGTAGGTCTAATGTAAAATCTTGTATTATTCTTGTCAAGATCTTGAAAGAACTTGCCAAGAATAATGTTTGGTACGGTAACCGAGTTGATGAATTCAAAACTGAACTTAATAAATTCAATCAATCAAAAAGATCTTGCCAAGTTCTTGCGACTGCGTGTCTTTATCCGTGGCTTGTTAATCTTGGCTCTGTGAACATAAAGCAATTAGGCATGCCTGTAGGGGCATAGGAACTATTTTTGTAGTAGGGGGGGGGGGGAGGAGTCAGACTAAATCTAAAACCAATAACATAGGGTATAGGCCTAACTAGCGATGTGCGGATAGCCGAAATTTCGGTTCGGTTTGGATATTTAGTAGCCTATCCAAACCGAAGAGCGGCTCTATGGTCTTCTGGTTAGCGTATCTGCTTCCAATGCAGAAGGTCCGGGGTTCGATTCCCGCCAAAAGGCAAAAATCCATCAGTTCTTGTCTTAAGCGTTTGTAAACGGTGACTGTGGAGCTGTCCTAGCAACGAAGCACATAATAAATTCGGAACTTCTTCGGTTGGTATGGCCATATGGACCAGTTTTTTAACACTGTTTTTCTTCAATAAAACCAGGGCGATTCCACTGAAAGTGGTCCTGCTGGCTCAAATAATTAAAATTTTGCCAAGACAACCAAATTAGGTACCTACATATTTTTAATGAAAAAATTGTCCTCTTTTCAATGAAACAAAAATAAACAAAATCTAACAAGTATTTACAAATCTATTGTACTTTATGTGCAATGATTCGTTTCTCGTTTCTGTTTTCTGTGCCATCAGCAATTCTTATCACAATATCACATCAAAAATTGCTTTATATCCAACTTTTCTTTATTATGAGTTCTTAATCTATAGTAGCGCATGCTATTGTTTTGCTTCTACTCTACTTTAACATAAACACTGTGTTTATCATTATTAATTAATTAATGAATCATCATATATATTATATATATATCAATATTATCAATCATCATACATTATCAATATCCATATCAATTATCAATTATGCTTTATATCCAACTATTCTTTCTTCTAACACTGTGTATATCATTATAATTACTATCACTTTTATTATTAATTATTAATTATAGAGACTATTCACTTTCTCTGCAAAGAGTTAAACTTGTACACTGTACTAGTCTAAGTGAATAAAAATATCTATCTATCTATCTATCTATCGTTCATTTCTAAAAAAAATGAATGACATAATCAATTGACGACTCGAAATGGGCGGAGCTTAAAACGATCGATAGGTCACGTGACTAGTATTGGGTATAAATCCTCATTTCGCAAGCTGGCGCCTGCTGAACGGCGCATCACTTATCACGCTCTAACTTTTATACCAAACATAAATTGGACAACACTTAAATAAATAATATTTAGCAAACATATAATTCCTTGTGATAGCGATTATTCCGATTGTTTTGACAAAGTCATTAGCTTCTTATAACAATGTACGCATCACACAAGTGAAAATTATCAATGACTTAAGTTTTCTCATTAATTAATTTGACAAAAAACTACTAATCGGATTTCGACAAGGATTCTTTGTAAGAATGCATCAGACTGTTTAGACAAGAAATATACTAACTTTCTAGATAGAAAGTGCACTGAACGAAAATTTTTGTAGCATAGAGTAATATGCAGTGTGCACTTTCTCACGGCTCATCCGCACGTCAAGAGTGCGTATTTTAGATAAAAACACATACCCTGCATACTCTATGCTGCAAAGTTTCGTTCAGTGCACTTTCTATCTAGAAAGTTAGTTTATTTCTTGTCTAAACAGTCTGATGCATATTTTTAAAGAGGTCTTGTCGAAATCCGCAGTAGTTTTTTGTCAAATAATTTTAAACATTTATTGTTTTCATAATTTTCACATGTATGATGCGTACATTGTTATAACAAGCTAACGACTGTGTCAAAAAAATCGAAATAATCGCTATTACAAAGAATGATATATTTGCTAAATATTATTCATTTAACTATTGTCCAAATAATGAAAAGAATAAAAGTTAGAGCGTGATAAGTGTTGCGCCGTGAAGCAGGCGTCAACTTGCGAAATGAGGATTTATACCAACTAATTCCGCCATGTTGCCTCGTGACGTCAGGAGGCGGGTACAATTCAAGTCGTCAATTGTTGATATATTTTGTGTTTATATATATATAAAAAAAAAAAAAACTTTTTGCAAGTCAACTTAGTTAACTTATACTTAGGTACCAAAAGCCAATAGCAGGCATTTTTTATAATATTTTTTGGTGATAAAAAAAACACAAAACGATGACTCATTACAAGTTGGTCACACACGTAACGCCAAGAAACTGATAATAAATTTAAGGGTTGAAATAAATTTAGTACAATGTTTACAAGCTAATTCCTCTTTTAAACAGGTTTAAGAAAGATGAAAATCAAAAACCAAAAATCAAAAAGTGCTTTAATGACCCTTTTTAAGTATGTCACACACGTAACTTTCCTTGTCACAAACGTAACGTTACGTTTGTGACACATTAGGTTTGTTTCTTTGCCCACCACTTTTCACAACTTTTCTAGTAAGCAAACATGAGAAATTGATAACAAATTTATATTTAATTTAAATACCTGGTAATGGGTTAACTTTGTACAGTAGTATAATTTAGGACAAGACATAGACCTATCAGTTGTTGCAATTTAAATATCCCTCTTGTTTTGGAGTCTATAAGGCTGTTTTCTCAACTGGCATTCAAGATCTTTGGATTTGTAATTGCCAAATTGGACAATGGCAGTAACAAACCTCAAGCAGCCAGCGGGTGAATGAAGCTTGTCAGCACAGTTAATTATTGTTACATTAAAATCAATGAGCAAGAAGGACAATGTTGTGGTTTAGAGATCGCTAGACTTCGCACAAACCGCAGAAGAGTTGATGACGGCAACAACATGTCTTCCACATCAGCCAATAAGTAACTGAAACGGTAGAGCTTATGTACATTTCTATGTACATAGTATTACCAATGCAGTTTTTTTTTAAATTGGTTTTATTTCATATATTAGGCCTAGGCCTAGTTATTTTGCAAATAATATTGTTGTTTGGTTTTCTTTATTAAGATTGCTAGCTGAGAAACCACAGAGTAGGCCTACTGTTACCTCAGAAAGAAGGAATACAGTACATAACATGCATATGTTATATGTGAATGTTACCCTAGTGGAAACATATAAAGCTACAGACTTCTGATGTTGACGATAAAAATGTTCCCCGACATTCAAGATTGTTACGAGCTAAATGATGAGGAAAATGGAGACGCCGCAGACATCAGCGACGCAGAGCTTGAAATGACCTCCAATAGTAAACCACAAGTAGAAGTTGGAGACTGGTGTTTCGTTTCCTATGACAAAGTAGTTTATGCAGGAGAGGTAGTAAAAAAAGAAAGTGCCGAAGTACAAGTGATGATGCAAGATGATTCCTGACGGAAAGTATTGGAAGTGGAAGTGGCCGGAAGTTACAGATTCCATATTTCATCCTATAAAAAATCATTTTTTAAAAAAAAAAACTGCTCCAAAAGTCATAAATCCACGTGGACCAGTTAAGTTTTGAATCATTGAGTGAAAAAAACTACAAACTACACTGAATTCTTCCTAATTTTACAATTATATTCACACGGTCACACACGTAACGGCCTATTGTCACACACATAACGCAACTTCGGACATTTATTTAGTGGACAAATTAAAAACATAAAACTCTACAATTTATTTTTTAAACAGTTATAGTTCAGCCATTCACCTACAATCAATCTCAATTTTCTAAACATTGTAGTTTCACAGGAATATGGTGACAAACATTACAATTCAAATATCTGTATTTCTCCGAGTCACAAACGTAACGCAATTGGTAAAATTCATAATAACTAAACTTTAAGGATAATTTACTTTTTTTCTTCTTAAAAATCAATAAATGTCTAATCTAACGCAATTTTTGATTTAAAAAAAAAAAAATCCCATGCCTTTAAATTTCAATTTTCCTTCATATTTTCAGTGCGAAAGTCACACACGTAACAGTGGAATCGCCCACCAACGAAAAACATCCTAAAACGAGTAGGCCTAATATTTTATAAATAGTGATTTAAATATTAAAAAATACACATACTTGTTTCATTTCATTTTGTGTTATTAATAATTGTAAGCTATAGGCCTAAGTAGCGAGGAGTGACACGGCCTAGGCCTAGGAGGAGTGAACTGGGCATTTGTCATCATAAAAATGGAAATAGCCAACATTGGGGAGAGTAGGCCTACCAACCTTTTTCACTTAAATACTCCACCTACAAAACCTTTAACGTCGCTATTTTAAATATAAAGGACTTTCAACGGAAAAAGTACTTTCGTTTAAACGGTTTTGAAGTTTTTTTTGTTGCTATAACACCAAAAACGTGATGATTCTATTTTGGATTTTTTTATTATGTTATTATTATTATTATTATTGTTATTATACAAGAGATATAGATGGAGGGACCAAATAAAATGGAACGTTGAAGAAAGGGGGAAATCATGGGAAAGAATTAATGAAGAAAGACTCGGGGAGGATAGAAAGAAATGGAGAGAACTGGTAGAAATGCCTGTCATAGAAGACGTCGAAGTAGATGAGGAGGTGTTGAGCCTGGCTAGCAAACACTGAAAGTCCACAGCCCGAGAAATTGGTGATACGTCGCCCCCCGACCTGACTTATGTGGAACCGGGTTGTTTGATTATTATTATTATGTTATTGTGATGTTACTTGCAGTGAGTAGAACATTCTCAGCACGGTAGGCCTAAAATGGCACCCGAAATCAGTGAAATATGCGAGTGATTAGTAAGAGTAATAAACCTATATATTGTATATTTTGTGAGTAACTAATTAGTGTTAATAAATCGTTAATAATGAGTTATTCTTTATTTCTCATTTGAAGTTGTGTTTCATTGTTTTTAATGAAAAAAAAAACAATGTTAAAAAAAAAAACTGGTCCATACCAACCGAAGAAGTTCCATAAATTCAAAGTTGTTCTGAATCGGCCTTGTTGATTCTGGCGTTGATCCGCGGGTGTTCGCACTGTCCATACCACTGATTGCTATATTTCCTATAAAAAAAAAAAATAATCGATCTTTGGTTGGTTATCGCTCACTCGTCGATTGCGTTGGGGCGTACAGGGTTGGCTTGGTCGCTTTGATTTACTGTACCCCACTGAAAATCAGTTATAAATATAACTGAGTGGGTAGACTCCAAATACAATTTATTAATTTTATTTATTAATTGGAACCGAGTTCGGTCTGGTTTCGGTTAGTTTGAATCGCGCGCGCAAGACACGACTTCTCGCCAGTAGAAGGCTTTCCCACACAACAACTTGAACAGTCAGTCGGGCCAGCTGGATCGAGCGCGCACTTCCATCCCCCACCCGTTCACAGTCAGCTGTAAAGTGAATCGTATGCTCACCGGTGTCCGCGCACGCTCCTCCCCACCTCTCAGCCAGCTACGACCTTGGCTATGAGGAGTTACATCGCCGCAACTATCTCTCTCGCACTCACACGCTTACGCGCTAACACACAGATGCTGGCAACGGCGCTGGACTTTTATAGATAGACCTATTATAGTCCTGTTATATGTAAATATTTTGTTTTATCATTAATAATAAAGTAATACACGTAAAGACTAGGCCTACTATTATTTGGCAATTTTATAGATATTTGTATGTTTTTACATAGGCCTAGGCCTGAAGTTCATCATCATCATTATCCATCGCCATTTCCTGCTTCTGGCAGGGTCAGCTTGGGTTTCGCAACCAAATTCTTCCACTTCTTTCTATCCTCCCACAATTGAGTCTCTGCTACATGCTACATGCAGTATACCTAGGTGTAACTATGGATCAAAAAATGACAATGACCAAGCATATTGAAAAAATGCAAGCAGCAGGAAGGAAGTGATTAAATCTGTTAAAAAGAGTTGCAGGTGTTACCTGGGGGGCAACAGAGAACACATTATCTACCACATATAAAACCTATGTGAGACCACTGCTTGAATATGGTAATGCAATCATAACAAAAGCCCCTAAAAATGCACTACAATCTCTAAATAGGGTCCAAAATTCTGCACTCAGAATAGTTACTGGAGGTGTTAAAACCACACCTATAGTAGCTATGGAAGCAAAGGCCAATATTCCACCCCTAGAGGCCAGACAAAATGAAGCTGCAGGGATTCCTATATGAAAAACTGGTAAGACTGGATCAGAACTACTGGGATAAAGAACCATGTGAAAAACATAAAACCCATGTAACATTCATAACGAAGGCACGACAAATAAATGAGCATTTAATTGGGAATGAGGCAATTAACAATAGACAAGACCTCCTACCACCAAACATAATGTTGCATTGTTAGAAATCCCACATGCATTGACAATACCTGACATCGACAGTAAGAAAAACAACCACTCATTGGTTCAACTAAAGAAATTGACATTGGCATACATTCGCCAGAAATACCCAGAAAATGAATGGCTACATCTGTATATCAGATGGATCAGCATCCCCAGGGGAAGGAAATGCGGGCGCAGGGATATACAGCCGAGAATTTGAGGCTTCCTACCCAGCTGGTGCTAATGGAAGCAATTATGATGGAGAAATCCGAGCAATAGTTGAAGCACTATTGAAACTATCAAAATCTGAAAACCGGAAAATTGTGATCCTATCCGACTCCAAGACTGCCATTGCAGCCATTGCAAATAGGGAGGAAACAGAACCCGAAATTAGACAATGTAAACTACAGATTCTACGACTCATGAATGATGGGAACAAAATTGTACTACAATGGATACCGGCCCACTGTGGCATATATGGTAATAAGAAGGCCGACTTCCTAGCCAAACAAGGTAGCAAAAAGCAACAAGAAAGTAAAACACTGTCACATAAATCTCTCAAATCTCACCTGCATGCGTCGACAGACAAAGCAGTCCGTAAGGAATGGCAAGAGAGGGGGCAGAATAAACTGTGGGAAGATTACACTCGCATGAGGCCGACTGGTAAACGTAAGTGCTACAATAGAAAAATAGAGACAGCTCAATTCCGGCTTCAAACAGGACACGACCTACTCGGAAAGCACCTCCATAGATTTGGAATTTTTTAATCTAGTGTCTGTCGGATGTGTGGAGCTGGGGAACAAGACAGGAAACATCTTTTTCAATGTACATATATAAAGCTTGAACGCGACAAAATGCCAAATGGCATGGATCGGAGCGAACAGGAGTCCTATCTCTACTGGCTAACTAGAAAACACATGATGACATGAATAATGTCAATTGTTGGCATATGAAAAGTAGACATGCTCCCAGCTCTATCCTCTAGTATGTAGGTCTCTTGCTATGGTCTCCTTCCATCTCTTCCGTGGTCTCCCCCGTCTTCTTCTTCCTTTGATCCTTTTCTCATACATTCTCCTGGGCATCCTCTCTTCCCGTCATTCGTTTCATATGCCCAAACCATCTCAGACGTGTCCTTCCCATCCTGTCACCTAACTGAGTGAGAGTGAATAAAAAATGAAATTTGAACTTGAACTTTGTTATACACACTTCTTGTGCTATATAGGCCTATGACTACATTTAATTAATAATAAACTGCAACTTAAATAATCTAAAAAGACATATAATGGTGACTGTCTACAGGCTTAGGCTATCTATTGATAAATAAACAAAAATAAAACATTGAAACTTCAAGCCAATTCAACGTCCCGTCCCATCACTAAGTGGGGGGTAGGCCCAATGATGAAACCATGTTGTTTGTTTAGTTTAGAAATAATTTAATTAGCTTAAAAATTAATCCTATGTTTTAGGAGAAGTGTCTGACTCGGGTAGCGGATCTGACAGTTCTGATGCCAGTCAGGAAGAATTCAACGACGGGTATGACGAGAACCTCATGGGAGACGCAGAAGATCGGGCCCGACTGCAGGAGATGACGGAGAAAGAACGAGAACAGGAAATCTATAAGCGCATAGAACAACGAGAAATTATGAAAACAAGGTAGGCCTGATTCTTTTATTGAATTGTAAGCTTTATGAATTGCTTTTTTCTTTTCGGAGCTTGTCGTCTCATATTTGTACAGATGTGTGTTGTGTTTCAGGCCACATCATTTGTCTTACTCCTAACTCTCAAGTCTCTTAGATTAACCAGTTCAGTGGTTATGAGTTTTTTCTTTTTTTGTCATCTTGAGTTTTTACTCCGCAGCCAGATTGTGCTTATTTTTATCCTACAATAATAGACGACCTTAATTCTTCATTGACATACTAGTACGTGCCAGTCCACGTGTTGTTAAATTAGTTTACTTTGCACATATCCAGTCCAGACTACAGTATGGGATTGTCTGCTGGGGGTTTCACCCCACACCACTAGACTTTTTAAACTTCAAAAAAGGGCTGTACGGTATATGTTGCATGCTAGCAGTTATGCCCAGTGGTTAATTTCAGGGCGGAACGCGGGCGGACTCGTCCACCCACTTCTTTTTTGGAAAAAGGTTTTCTAGTTTATGCTACCTACACAATGATAGTATTTCGGTATTGCATTCAGTCCCGTGTTTTTTCTGAAACACTCAGAAATCACTCTAAAACCCCGATTTAAAAATTTACGCCTGTGGGGCTGTGGTTGGGGGACAAGCCCCCCAAACCCCCCTGCTGTTTTAACCTGAAATTGCTTGTCCAGCAAACTTCACTTTTAAATATGGTACACTACCCACGACCTTGCCCTCCCCGGCGACCCCCCCCCCAACTTTCCCTGCCTGTACATTTACAACGCAATTTTATATGTTTTAAATGATGACAAGCTAACAACAACAAAACGGTGATTGCCATGACCATTTTACTAGAAACAGACAATTTTAAAATTGGAGAGCATCACCTAAACCTATCTTGTATGCGACCTGATATATCGGCGCTAAATTATATAACAAGTTGCCCAAATACTTAAAGAACAACAATATGATAAGCTTAAGAGTCTTCACTAGACAAATATGACCTTGACACGCCCGTAAGCACTCAAATTCAGATGTACAACGCTCTGGAGAAAAATTGAAACGACATACGTGAATTCTAAAATGCACAAGACACAGATATTTTTATGCAGAAGAACATACAACAAACAGAATTGCTTTATGTAATAAACCCTACTATTCACCATTGTTAAGCGTAAAGTCAACGCGACGGGAGCAACTTCTTCTTGTTCCCATTGCGTCGACTTTATGCGTAACAATGGTAAATAGAAGGGTTTATTACACACATCAATTCTGTTTGTTGTATGTTGTAGAGCATAAAAATACCTAGTATCAGTGTCTTGTGCATTTTAGAATTAACGTATGACGTTTCAATTTTTCTCCGGAGCGTTGTACATCTGAATTTGAGTGCTTACGAGCGTGCCATGTACATGTCTGTCTCGTGAACACTCTTAAGACTGAACTGAAGAAGTTTTTAACTAACAACAATCCATTTTATTCTGTCAATGAATACCTGAAGTCTTAAATATTTGTTTACTGTTTTTATTGTACTGTATTGTATTGTTTTGTCATTGTGTGCTATTGTTGACTTGTCCAATATCATTGTAATGATCAATTAAGGACCAATAAATATATTATTATTATTATTATTATTATTATTATTATTATTATTATTATTATTATTATTATTATTATTATTATTATTATTATTATTATTATTGTTTATCAAAAAACGTTGGGTGCCGGTAACTTAATTAGGTACCGGTACTACTTCTTTGGGTTAATTTAAAAGAAAAGTTGTTATTCATAAATGAACTTCTGGTAGGCCTACATTTCTTGAGTGAGTATACTTTTGCAATGCTTATCAGCTAAGCCGGTTTTTATGTTGACCAGTGCCAATTGCAGAAATTCAAATGTTAACTATCACCCACATCCCAACTTTCTTTCGATTTTTAAGCAATCAAAAAACTATATTTTAAAAAGCTTGATTAAAATTTTAGTGTTTTTCAGCTAGGTACCGGCTAAAGGTACCGGTACTTCACTTTAAACTTTAAAGCAAACTTAATTTTTTCAAATCTAGGCCCTACTTTTAAGAAGACTAACTTTCAATCTGAATCTTTTTTGGCAATTGGCATGCAGCACCCTGGTCTGGACATTAATATTTTGTGGTATGAAATTTGAAAATTCTCTTGACAATAGCAGTGACAAGCCGCTCGTCTGAATATTCCCACTGTCTTTGAAGTGCTGTGCTCTGAAATAATCTACTCACTAGCTCACAGACATACCATGTTGTACAAGTGAGTTCCTGTTTATTGTAGATTTGACATCGAAAAGAAATTACGATTGGCAAAGAAACAAGGAATGAAAAAGAAACATGAACATGGACGTCCAAGAGAGGAGAAAATGGATCCTAAAGAGCGAAGCAAAGAAAGAAAAAAAACTGTGGAAGAAAATAGGGGAAAAGTAGACAAAAAGGCACATGCAATGACCTTGCTTAAAGCTCGCCGTGAAGAGAAGAGAGAACGAGGTAATTTTGACATTGATTATGATCGCCACATCCCAGTCTGTTGAGATTTATTATATGTCCCAGTAGAATTCATCAGATAGTAGTAGCCTACATTCATTTTTCATCATTTAAATAAATAAATACAAGACCTTTGAAGATTGGCCCTCCGTGCAATGTATTCTTGTTATTTATAGTTTTTTTGTTGTTCATCTATTTTAGAGGAAAAAGAAAAACAGCAGAAAATCGAGTTGGAAAAGCGCCGTGAAGAAGAGAAGGAAGGAGGTGACGACATGGAAGCGGATGAAGAGTCTGAGAAATCGGAAGACAAATCTAGTAGCGTAAAGACAACTAAATTACGAGCTGTTGACATATACTCTGACGACAGTGGGTCTGAAAGTGACAAATCGGAGAAACATGAACGCAGAAGAAGCAGCAGTAGCAGCTCACGGAGTAGTAGCGATTCTGATTCCGATAAAAAGTAAGTCGTGCCGTAAACTTTTCCTGCTTCTTGGCTAGTAATAAGTTAGTAGTGTCTCAAATCTGCATGTTTTTCCAATCTGACATTATTTGGTGTTTTAGGTCAGTTTCCAGTTCCCGCTCAAAATCAAAGAAGGTTCAGTTCATCACAAAAAAAGAAGACTTGAACAAGATTAGACTATCTAGATATAAAATGGAGAGGTAAGTAATGAGTATGCCTACCTATGTTAAAAGGGCTATATCTATGTTAAAAATGTTACGAAATGGTGCAAAGTTAATTTCATTCTCTGTTTGGTTAGGTTTGTTCATCTTCCTTTCTTCAATCGAGTTGTGACGGGTTGCTTTGTGCGTATTGGAATTGGCAATCATAATGGCAAGCCTGTCTACAGAGTAAGTTCTTTAACATTACAATATGTCAATATACTTGTCTAGCCTATATTACTTTTAATAGGCCTATCCATTTCAATTAAATACATTTTACATTTTTGAAGAACCCACTTCTGTTTGTGATCTTCACTCAACTCTTTCGTCTTTTTGTAGGTATGCGAGATAAGTGGAGTGTGCGAAACAGCAAAAATTTATCAGTTGGGTAGCACAAGAACAAATAAGGGACTAAAGTTAAGGTAAGAATATTAAGTGCTGGTACCTACCTATCTAGTACTTATTGTTCTTGGCAGTTTGTCAGCCACTTCACTATTACCGATGGTGATGGTGATAATACTCTGTGAATATAATCATCAATGATTCATCATCCATCACCGTTTCTCGCATCTGATGGCCATCTTGGGTGTTTACAACCAAATTTTTTCACTTCTTTCTATCCTTCTACAATCATATCTCTTGCTTATCCACCCATCTCTCTCCTCAGGCCTCCCAAGTCTCTTGGTATGGTCTCCTTTCATCTCTTTCTTGGCCTCCCCCGTGTTCAAACTTAATTAAGGACGGTTGCCAGTTGAATCCTCTTTTCATAAATAAATTACTGGTCATTTGTTGCAGGCATGGAGCCCAAGAGAGGGTGTTCCGCCTGGAGTTCATTAGTAACCAGGACTTCACGGACAGTGAATTCTTTAAATGGAGGGAGAGTTGTTCACTTCAAGGGATCAGCCAGCCTACCATAGAGGAATTGGATAAGAAACTTAAGGATATTAAGGAAGCTATGATCTATGAATTTAAAGAGGAGGATGTTGAGAAGGTAAAGACAGCATATTCCCAATGCTGTTGTCGGTGACGAGTGAATAGTAACCAGCCAGCAAGCTGCAGTTTCAAATGCCATTTGGTGGCTATCTCATTTAGTTATTGATATGACACCACAATCTGAAAAGTTTCCGAGGAACTACCTACTTTAGGCTATTCTATTATTAGTAGTATGATTTTTCTGACACAGTGCTAGTCTGATGTTCCATTTATTTAATGCATGCGTAAAAAAAGCAAGTACGAATGCTTTCAAAGATTTTACTTTTAAAAATCATGGCTCTTTTTGCCAAAAGTTTGAACCTTTTATGTTGTATTTAACTATTACGTAGTACTATTACTATTACACAATGCTAGTATGATCTTCCATTTTTGTGCTTAGTAGAGTAGGCCTATTGGTTTTAATTTAATTTCTAGGCATATTTTTTTAGTAAAATTATAAAATAGGATGGAGGGAATACCTGATTTTTTTAAAGTTGTGGTTTGTTTGTTATGCATAGAGGTATTGAGAAATGGTGACAAAAAAAACAAGTTTCACAAAAATCACACGTTCACATTTTTTTAATGGAGCCCCCCATATTAAGTAGGGATGACATCGATTCCATAAAGTTAGAATTGATGATTGTGACCTAAGAATCTATTCAGAATCTATTTCCAAGAAAAAACAAATATTTGTACCCTGTTATTTTGGTGGACTATTTCCGCAGAGTCCTTGATACGTGCCGTTATTTAGGCGATCTATTTTCGCAAGGCCCGTGATAATTTCGTCTGGATCAGCACCTGTAACAAAAATCGCGTAAATTCTGACCTGCGCCTCCACCCCGCATTTTGCTCACTAAAAGATCAATTTCGCCAGGTAATTTGTGTATTGACCAGTTTCATACAATATAGTTTGTTGTTTCGTGCTATACGTTAGATTTTGCAAAATTTATGTTTTCAAAATGTAGTTTTTCCATCTCTAAATGATTATGTTGACAATATTTCATTTTTCTTTTAGGCAACAAAACAAACTATAAAAAGAATTGCAAATTTTGTTACAGTATCACCATTTTTCACTACCTCCAGTTATGCATTATAAAATACAGGTTAGACCTATGCTATGTTATAAATGTTCTTATGCCATGTTCCAACAATATGAACAACTATGCTAGGCCCTATTGAATTAATTAGACGAGGGAGCAATTCAATTTCAAACGGCACTTCTGTGATACTCTTGTGTTTTTACGCCAAAATTCAGCCGATCGCTGAACCGATTGCGCTGAAATTTTAAACAGACATCCGGTACAAGTTTACTGAGAACTGTTAACAAAATCAGCAATCCGTTGGGATTTTAACCTACAAGAAATAAATTGAAAATAAGACTGAAAATTTGTAGGATTTAATAATAATAAAAAAAATGACAATTCTTTTGTTCTTGGAGAAATAATTTTTAACGAATCTTGTTCGAATGTAAGGCGGTGAGTGCAAGCAATGAACAAAGTTATCGAATCTACGCTCAAGGTTACCCAAAATTCCACTGGGAGATTCAGTAAACCTTGCAATCTTTCACGTATTTCGTACTATGTTTTCCATAGTATTGTGTGCATTTCAAAACATGTTCTATAATTTTTTAAATACAATCCAGAAATTAAAAAATACGTCCCGGCCAGGGGTTTGAACGCAGGTCTTTCACATTTTGTGTATAAGGGCGCCTTAGCCAACTAGACTAGGAAAATGCTAAAGTCGTTCCTTGTTAGACGAGTGAGCGAGTCATGTGTTGAGTAATCCAGAAACATTCGCATTTAAGTTGATTGATATAAATGACAGGGTTTTGAGTTTATTTGGTGTGAGGGCACATCAACTGTAAGACCATAATGCACCACTCTAGCCTATGATAGGCTAGGGAGGAAAGACCCCCGTGCTGTCTAGATCCAGCCTTAGGTAGGGGGAGGAGAGGGAATGTTACTGGGTACTAAACACATGGCTCGATCACTCGTCTAACAACGACTTTTCATCGTTTTCCTAGTTCATCTAGTAATCATAAAGTTTGAAGGCTTGGAAAGAATAGATAACAAAAACTCAAAACACAGCCTGAAGGGCTGGATTTGCTTATTCATTTTCACCTAATGATGATGGATGCAGCTAATTTAAAGTTGCACTTAAATCCAAGATTGTTTACTGTTTAGTCCTTCGGGGAATCGCTAAGTTATAACACAGTCCATTATGTTTTCAGATTGTTCAAGAAAAGATTAGATTTAAGCCCAATCCTTTCAACTATGCAATGAAGAAAACAGAATTAATGAAAGAACGTGATATGGCTCAAGGAAGGTATTGTATTAATTCAGTTCCCTAGATCCTAAAATATTTAGACACAGCAAACACAATGCTAGTTTGTGTGTAAAAATATCCTATTAACAAATTGGTTCATGCAGAGGCGATGACGTCGAGGCTGCAAGAATACAACAAAGGCTCCTAGAACTTGAAGAACGTGCCAATGAGCTGGATAAGATGCGAACTTCAACTATCTCTAGTATAAGCTACATCAACGACCGTAACAGGAAGAAGAATGTAGAAGAAGCAGAAAAGGCTATTATGGTATGTACTTAATGTTTTTGAATTATCTACTGTAGACCTATGAGTATGATAATGATGATGATTAAGCTAAATCATATTTTAAAGTGGGATCTTTGGTAGGTATACAAAATTGAAATTAGTACATATCCAGATCCTAAAATGCAAGGTCCATTTTGTAACCAGTTATTACAATAGGTTATCACTTTTTAAGTTTTAACATTAAAGACCTTCAATTTAACAAGTAACAGAACACTGCCAAACACAACTTTGAGGACAAAGCAGCCTCAACTCCCAGCACAGTCCGTGGGATAGAGCCCTACACTGAGATGCACATTCGAGCTTCAATTGTTTATTGTCTTGAGCTCCACTGGGGTCAAGTTCATTGCATGTATTATTTTATTATTTTCAAGGTTGCCAACAACCTGAATTGTTTGGTAATCTCTAGACCAAGAGCATTTTTACAAGCCCGCAATGAAATAGGTTAAATTAATGTAGAACGATCGTACGTGAATGATTTTAAGTCACAATATTCACCTAGTTTGACGTGTGGGTGTGGGGGACTAGGGAGTGACTGGAAACGAATTTTCACCATGTAATATTAATCATATTAGCCTAAATTAAGAGATTTTTATTTTGTTTATATATTTAGAAAGATTTTCCATACTAGGTAGCGCACAACTACTGGGAACTCGTTAAGTTACCGGTGCGAAATATTAAGATTTTTCAAACAGCAATTGGGAACTCTGGAAAAAGAAGTCACCTGTAGAAATGAGATTGTTACTTGCCCGAGCAAAGTTTCACTAGCCTTGGGCAAGCATTAATTTTGACCCCTACTTACAACACTTAAAATCTAGTATGTAGACCCCCTTTGATTCAAACTCCAATCAATCAAATTGAATTTAAAAATTTGAATTAAAATCAATTTTGTATTGAGCTTAGGCTACCCAAATCATTCATAGGGATTTAGGCCTATCACTAGTTTAGATTTTATTTTACAGAAATTTGAATTATTTATTCCACTTTCAATTAGCCCTAACAAGAGTTTACTAGTGTAGGCCTAGTTTATTCATCAAGTGTTTTATTTTTTCAACAAACCTTGTTAATCTGATGGTTTATTATGATTAGGCTATTAAATGCTATTTGTATTTTGTAAAAAATGTATTAAGAGGAAGCCGGCAATGATTTGATGTTCGGCGCGTTCCTTGTCCTGCAGCCATTAATCATAACATCTGAATACAACTTAGCATACTTGATAATGAAGGACATCTGTACGCGCCTATCATATCATATTTTCAATATTTATCATAGATCAATCAGAAAATGCATAGTTATTTGGGTGATTGTGACCATTTTGACAGATTCTAAACTCTAGAAAATTGAATTTGTTTTTTGTTTATTTTCTATCGCAAACGCTTTTTTAGGCGCGTTGTTGCATGAGCGTAATTGGTGCATTGAACTGCCATGTGTTATGCGGATTTTCTGTTGTTCTGTGAAAAAATCATTACAAAGTCGAAGAAATTTTTGTAGGGGTGTGCGATTCCTGATTTTTGAATTCGAGTCGAGTCCGAGTCCTAAAAATTACTCGATTTCGAGTCCAATTCGAGTCCGAGTCTTTAGTAGGCGTACACAGTATACCTTCCGCAAATGTTGATACAAACATTATACCCAGTGACATATTTTTTATTATTTGTGCCAAAAAAGGTCAAAACTTCCAAGAAGAAGGCAAATTTGAATCAATAAACTGAGGTTACTATTAGGCCTATGACTAATCAGAGTTGGTAAGGTAGTGCCAAAAATAGATTTTTACGTTTTTTACACTCGCCCGCGGGGTCGCGACGCGGCACCTTCACCAAAATCATAAAAAAAAGATTTTTTTATTTATTTTTTATTTGAACTCGATTTCGAATCCCAAATACCCGACTTGACTCGAAATTTCGGGTACTCGCACACCCCTAAATTTTTGTAATTAAATTTATGTAAAGGCCGAGGCCTGAGGTAGAAAAATAGTGGACTGTAAATTTTAGAAATAATGAATCAAAGCAAAACTTACCCAGATTGTTGTGTGGGCTTGAGATAACGTAGCCAGTAAGTGGGCGGCGCAGTGGGCTAAAGTTGGGAGTGCCCACCGCAGGAGATAGAAAAAGATTAAAGAACTCGAGTTAAAGAAGAAGAAGATAGGAAGAGTAAATGCCTGCGCAAGATGTTGAGCCAGGACAGCAACGGAAGAGAAACTCGAAGGAGGCGTAGCAGACAGCGCAGCAACGGACTTGAAGTAATGGAGAACTGACAGATTGAAAATAACTGATCACTGTTTGCACTGTTGCACTGAGAAATGGTAGACTGAAAAGGTTTGAGCTGCTGTCTGAGCAGGCGAGAGACGAACTGAGTCCTACGGAGGTAGGCAGCCAACAACCGACAGACTGACGCAAAGTCAGGGCAAGAACAGATAACGAAAACTGGTTAAGTAGGGGAAAGATGGGAAACACAGGGTGAAACAACAAGAAGAATGATGCATAGACAATAAAGCGGAAAATACAAAACTGGAACTAACTAATAAGAACACTGGCGCTCACATACCGCCCACCAAAAAGGAACGAAAACCATTTTTCAAAAACTAATACGATAACCCAATACAAAAACCAAACGAAAGAAACGATACGAGAAGCTCTCTTCGCGGTTAAGCAGAAGGAAGCGTTACCAGTTTATTGACTGGTCTGGTATGAACACCGGACGCCGAACGTATTGAGGCGACGCGGGAAACACCATCACGACCGGGGAAGAGATTTTCCACACGCCCGATCGGCCAAGAAAGAGGACTAGTAGAGGGCGAAAAGAAAAAAACTACGTCTCCTACCTTCAGCGTGGAGCTTCCACGAACCCACTTGCTACGCTGCATTAGCGTATGCAGATATTCGTTCGACCAGCGGTTCCAGAAGGTCTGGTGAAGCTGTCGAACACGATGCCAACGAGCCAAGGGCTTGACGTTGTCGGTTCAGGGGGAGAAAGAAGGGGAGCACCGATTAGAAAGTGACCAGGACTAAGATAATTGATACCTTCAGCAGGGTCACCGGAGTGGGCACATAGAGGACGGCTATTGAGCACGGCCTCAATGCGAGCGAATAAAGTGGCATACTCCTCATGAGTGAGGGAGGTGTCTCCAATGAGCCGGTAGAGCAGAGCTTTGGCAGATTTAACTACTGCCTCCCAGAGGCCGCCGAAATTAGGGGCATAAGGGGGCTAAAATGCCAATGGACTTGACGAGAGGCAAGTGCGCTGGAGACGGGAATTTCGGAGTGCGAAAGAAAATCGTAAAGTTCACGGAGCTGCCTAGCTGCTCCTACGTAGTTACGACCGCAATCAGAATAAATGTCTGAGGGTAGGCCTCTCCGAGAAAGAAATCGGTCAAGGCAAGCCAGGAAAGCTTCCGTGGACAGCTCTGAGACCATTTCGAGATGGACTGCTTTCGTGACCATGCATACGAAAACGCAGAGATACCCTGTGGTGAGAGGTGCGTTCCGACGCATGCTGGATTTTACCATGAAAGGTCCGGCGAAGTCTGTGCCGACATGAGAAAAGACTCGAGAACTTTGCACGCGGGATGCAGGAAGATAAGCCATTTTAGGCTGGAGGGGCTTAATGGGAAACTTGTGGCAAGTAAGACACTGATGTATACGTTGACGAAGCAACCCACGCAGAAAAACAATCCAATGGCATTGTTGTATCAAAGCCTGAACTGTTCTAGTACCGGAATGCAACGAGGACTTGTGATAAGAATCACAAATGAGAGCCGACAAGTGGGCCTCCTTAGGAAGGAGGAGAGGATGGCGCGCTTCTTCATTGAGGGAAGAATGACGCAAACGTCCGCCCACCCCGAGAAACCCAGAGGGGTCCAGGAAAGGCTTGAGAGAGGCGAGCCTGGCAGATACCTGTTGATCCTGAGCAAGCTGGCGGATCTCTTTAGCATAATAATGCTGCTGAGTGATTTTGACGAAGAGGTCCAGAGAGTCCTTTAATTCCTGGGGTCCCACCGTGCCAGTGGGAGGTGAGACCTTCAAGTGTTTCGCTAAAAGGAGTCGAGAGAAACGAAACACCCAGGCAAACACCCGTTGAGCTTTGAGGAGTGTAGAAAACTTTTGAAAGTTCACTAACAGAGGGTCAGGAGCATCGACATGAGCGATAAGAGTGACTGCCTGCGGTTTCAGCTCGGGCAGCTCATAGCTACAGTCCAACGAGGGCGAGGATCTCCGCCAGTGAACAGGAGCATAGTGTAGGAACTCCGGCCCAGAGAGCCATAACGGATGCTCAAGAAGCTGAGCTGGGGTTAAGCCACGAGAGGCGCAGTCGGCGGGGTTTTCCTCGGAAGGTACATGGCCCAGTCACTAGGTAAAGTGCTCTCAAGGACTTCCATACGCGATTCGCGACGAAAGTCTTGAGGTGATGAGGAGGAGTAGAAAGCCACGAGAGGACGATCTGCGAGTCAGTAAAGAGATGTACCGAGGTGAGATTAAGAGGGGCCAGCGAGGGCAGAGTAACGCGGAGCAACCTAGTGAGGAGGAGTGCAGCTGAAAGCTCCAGTTAGGAATGGTCATGGGTTTAACGGGAGCAACCTTGCTCTTCGCGCGCACGAGACTAACGTGAGAGGTAGAGGGGCTGGTCTGCGTGTGCAGATACAGCGAAGCAGCGTAGGCTTTCTCCGAGGCGTCACAGAAACCGACGATGCGCCGAGAAGTACAATCACGGGGAAAAGCGCGAGGGACCCTGAAGCTGTGAGTACGGAAGGTAGTGATGACACTGGAGAGCTCACGTTGAAGCTTTGGTTCGCTCAGGAGAGGCTGATTGAGAGAAACGCCCTTCTCGTCAGGAGAGGAGGCGTTGAACACAACTCGCAGTTTCGTACTGGAGCTAGTGAGCTTGGGGACGCAATGAAGAGGAATGATGTAGCTCGAAGGAGTAGAGGCGGGCTGCATATGTTGCAGTTGTTCATATTCTTGCATGAACTTCCGATAAGCTTCATCATGCTCGGGATTGCATTGCAATCGTCGCTTCAAACTAAGATTGTTTCGGAGTGCGACTTCGCGATTGCGCCCGAGAGTAGAACATGATGGCTTGGAGGGGAGAGCCACAGAATGACCACTTGCGTCACGTGTGTGTGAATCAAGAAGATGACGCTCACACGGCTGATCCTCGGGATCTATCTTCGGAGGGCGGGGAACTTCTTCCGTCTCCCAAAAGAGGCGCAGGTTGCGCTCAAGAGTTGAGGAGCAAGCGAACAGAGAGACAGGAAAATCGGAAGACGGTTCTACAGAATGACTTGGTCCTAGACTACCCACCCGAACACCGCCGACCGGACTACCTGCCCGGACGTGGTCACCTGACCTATTCAGGATCTCTAAGTAGAGGTCGGCACCAATCAAGAAATCGACTTGATCGGGTACATGAAAATTAGTATCAGCAAGGGTCATGCCACGAAAACGTTCGAGAACTTCGCGAGAAATGTGAACGAGTCTGCAGGTGATTGGCTATGGTCGGTAAGACGATAGCTTGAACGTGAAGTCCTTTCTCAGGAACGAGGCGCGATGCATGGTGCATTGCACTTGCCGATACTTGTGCGGCTGCGAGACTATTCCGAGAGTCGGCACGGCTAGGTTGAACTTTCAGGCCTAGCTCTGGACAGGGAACGAAGTGATGGCCGAAACCTGCCGAGCCGGGGTCACAACCGCTCGAAGGGTTGAAAACGTCCATGAAAGTGCAGCCTATCAACGACGCGTACGTACCCAACAGCTATGTTGAACTGACTAGGGCGAGTATCACGAGGTGGCATGAGAGAACTTTGGGACGAGACACAGCGTCCTGAGAGGGGGAATGCACTTCTTGAAGAGGAGGTATCGACTTGAGAGTGCCATGGAAGTGGAGACTGGTACGAAACAACAACGAATGATGGCGATTCCTCCACATGTAAGCAAGTGCTCTTTGAAGTGCACTGAGACCTCATGTGCGAGCCCATGCAGTTAAAAAACGCTGCAAGAGTCGCAGCGTGCGGTTTCTTGTCATCGAGGGATTGCTTCCGAAAATTTTCCGTCACTGATCAAGAGAATGAGCTTGTTTATAACAACAGGCAGGGACCTGGCTTATCAGCGCGAATCATGCAACGAGAGGCGGGCGGGATGGGTGCTGGCTTCTTTAGCCGCGAGCAGTGAATTAATCCTCTTGACAGGAGAAGATTTGACAAGATTGGTCTTTGTTTACTAACTGCACAAGCTCCGTTAGTTCGGACGTTCCTCGATGAAACCTATGACAGAGCTGTACGTCGGTGTACGTGCGATTGCTATCTTATTTCAAAGCTTTGCGAGTTGACGGGTCAAGGTAAGACAAAGTCAAAGAGAGCAACAAAAAATCGCCTAAGTCGGGCAAATTCAAAGCTTTTAAAGCATCAACGGAGTTACGATGCACGCTGAGGAAAGTTTGAAGGCTTGCATGAGATGCAGATTTTAAGAGGCGTAAATTCTAAAATCTTCTGAACATAGAGGCTAGCTATCAAGCGTTTTTTTGATAGCGAGATACAAGAGCTTGAAAGCTAGCGGGTACTATCGTCGGATTTGAAATCCCGATATCGTGGCGAGAGGCACATCAGACAGCGAGGTTTTTAAATAATGAAACTTTTGAACGTTATTTAGAGATTGGTTCTCATCGATGAGAGATGTGAAGAGCAAGTAATATTCTGTTCAATTAGCAATATCACCTGAGAAAGTAGGATTTCGATCGTAGGCAACGTAATAGGAGCTTTGGCGACCGTAGGTTCAGCCCTAGCTTGTTGCTGACTTAATTTTTCTGCAGAGAGATAACGAGACTGAGCGCCGAACAGAATAGTTTCAAAGCTTGCTTGAGCTTGCTCAGTATCTATGGGTGTCGTCAGAGCAATGAGTTTTGCGTTCAGGTCTTGAAGAGCTGATTGATAATCTTGGAAGTTCGTTTCCAGGGTCGATAACTTTTCAAAACGAGGCCTGTCAGAATACACATCACCAGGAGATAGATTAGCGAATGAGTCATAGGTACGTTGTACACTGGCGTAGACATTCTGGCGCTTAGATACGAGACGTTTTTGTTCAGCAATTTGAGCTTCCATAGCGGAAAAAATAACAAGTTAATAACAATACGAAGTACAGAAAAATCGAGCGAGAAATGACTAAACAGTATGACACTGTTTATTATACGAACGAGAGAGAGAATGTGACATGGAATGTAAACACGAGACAGTGCAAAACCGACAGGTAATGCAAAAATACATTTACAAAACCAGCGAGAGTGATTGAGGAAACAATACGAGTGTGCACTCGATCGAAAAGTTCGACAAAGTAACAGAGATGGGCATCGAACCCAGATTCCGAATGGTAATAACAGGAGACAAAATACACGAGGTGAAGAGAATACACGAGAGAGACACAAGAGGCAATGAACTGACATACGAGGTGAGAAACACAGTGCAAACGCGAATAACCGAGAGAAATGGTTGAAAATCTTGCTCGAGATGACCGAAATGTCTTCAACTGATAAGAATATATTCGGCTCGGATGGACCAAAATGTAAAGGCCGAGGCCTGAGGTAGAAAAATAGTGGACTGTAAATTTTAGAAATAATGAATCAAAGCAAAACTTACCCAGATTGTTGTGTGGGCTTGAGATAACGTAGCCAGTAAGTGGGCGGCGCAGTGGGCTAAAGTTGGGAGTGCCTACCGCAGGAGATAGAAAAAAGATTAAAGAACTCGAGTTAAAGAAGAAGAAGATAGGAAGAGTAAATGCCTGCGCAAGATGTTGAGCCAGGACAGCAACGGAAGAGAAACTCGAAGGAGGCGTAGCAGACAGCGCAGCAACGGACTTGAAGTAATGAGAAACTGACAGATTGAAAATAACTGATCACTGTTTGCACTGTTGCACTGAGAAATGGTAGACTGAAAAGGTTTGAGCTGCTGTCTGAGCAGGCGAGAGACGAACTGAGTCCTACGGAGGTAGGCAGCCAACAACCGACAGACTGACGCAAAGTCAGGGCAAGAACAGATAACGAAAACTGGTTAAGTAGGGGAAAGAGGGGAAACACAGGGTGAAACAACAAGAAGAATGATGCATAGACAATGAAGCGGAAAATACAAAACTAGAACTAACTAATAAGAACACTGGCGCTTACAATTTAATTAAATTAAATAAAAAATTAACTTAAATTTTAATTTTTTTAAAAACTAATCGTAATTTAAAAATAAAAAATAAATCGTAAAATTGTGATTTTCATAAGAAATAATTATTCGATTGCGCTCAAATTTCACTCGAATATTCATAAAATTATGGTTCTGTGAAAAAACCATTACTATAGGATAAAGCACGTAGGTGTTATTTGTCAAAGAATTGTTTTAAAAAAGAAAAAAACGTAAAATTTGGATTTTCATGAGAAATAATTTTTCGGTTGCACTCAAATTTCACACGAATATCTTAATTCATAAAATTAAGGTTCTGTGAAAAAATCATTAAAATCGGATGAAGCATGTAATAAGTCGAAGAAATGTTTTAAAAATCGAAAAAAATTCTAAAATTGCGATTTTCATGAGAAATAATTTTCCGATTGCGCTCAAAAACGTGGCAGTTCTAAGTTCAGAGAATTCGAAGGCCTCCAGAAAATTTCATCGCAATTAGAATATCGGTTTAGCCGGAATCGTGTGGACTGAGTGGGTAGACTCTAAATACAATTAATTAATTAATTTATTTTTATTTAAAATAAAAAAAATAAAAAAAATCCGGATTTGTTTCTCCAGTGTAGTGAAATGGAATCTTTGCTTCGCTCGCTACGCTCATCCAAAAATGTTGTATGATAGATGCCTTCATAATTAGTTTTTACACAATATAAAATCACAAATAGATGCGACTAAAATTGATTGAGACATTTGAAAACGCGTAAAATGAGCATGCCGTCTGGCCTCCTCTTAACCTCCCAGGCGTGTTGCGACGCCTTAACACGTCCTCCCATGAACGGCGGCCAGCGTGTGCGACGTCCTAGGACGTCCTGCAAGTTCAGTTTTCAAATAGCCGCGCTTCTTATAGGTCATCAAGTTGCTACTTGCAGCAGCACTAGGATATAGCTAGTACAGTTAGTATTCATGATCGCCGTGAGATAGCAGCACGCGCAATGACGCGTCATAACCTGTTCGAGTACCCTCGCAAACGCTGCAAAGTAGCGCACAAAAACAAAAAACGCGCCAAAACATTCAGTTCAGTTTCTGCTTTGCTCACCCAAAGATGACATATTGCAATCGTGTCTTACAACAGCAGTAAATATCAGATAGCCCTATATTATATTATATTATATAATATAACCTATATTATTATATTATTATTATAGCCTACATAATATAATATATAGTATAGGCCTATACAGTATATTTTGCAGATTGTATATTTTTACGCTTTGTAGGCTACTTTTTGGGGGTGTCGGTTATTTATTGGATTAAATAATATTTTGTTAGGCCTACAACAATGTGTACAATACTTTTTAAGTCAACAATATATCTATAAATAAACTTTTCATTTGAATCATTGGCAAATTGGTCATATTTTTTACAATACCAATGTATTTTGGGAAAATTTTGTTTTTGGATGTCACATAATTTTTGTTTGTGACAACAATGGGTACAATATTTTAAAATATCAATAATGTATCTTGTAATTAACTTTCTTCATTGGCTATTCAATGTGAAATTACTTGCATGTTTGCAACAATGCCATTTGCTCTCAGTCTTATTTTATTTATTTTTTACAACAATTGTTAATGTTGTACAAGTTGTTAATATAGCAACAATGATGTATAAATATTTATTTTTACATTCAAACAATACCTTATTGGCATTTCCTGAAAATCTCAGGAGATTTCACCATGTTCAAGATAGGTTTTTATGAAAAATGCATTGCAAATAACATTTTCTGAAAAAGATAAACACGCTGGGTTAAAATTTTACACTAAAAAACATCGTTGGGAGTTAAAGGCTAAAAACCCCAACAATATTTTAACGTGAATCTATAGCACAATACTACCTTAAACAGAAAACGCTCAGTTGAGTTGTTGAGCGAGCACCGTTACTGCAACACGACACGAATAACATCCATAATGTTACACACAAATAAGTCTTTTAGGTCTTGACCGATTTAGCTGAAAATTGTAAATAGGAGAGAATGGAAAAATCCACCGCATTAGAGGACCTTGAATATTCTTGGAAAATTTTACTTGATTTCTTCTAGTGCAGTATATGACCATAATTTTGTGCGACTTTCGTTGCCCTCAGGTAACGTTACTTTTGTTAAAGTATTGCTATCTACACTACTTATCGGATCAATAAAATTTAACATATTTGTGACGCGGACATTCTAAATGATCGGTCTACCTCAGATTTGTCCCGTTAGTTTACAAAAAAAACTTAGATAACTTAATGTAACTTAAACTTTTGAACGATTGCACAAAACTAATGGCATTCAATCGGGAACGAAACTGCAGATGGCAATTTCACTCGATCCCGCCTCCGTTGACGCTATCATGAGCCAAAAAAGCTGTGCAACTTCCGTTGCCAGGGAAGGACTTTGTTATAATTAATTTTCCATTACACTACTTATCGGATCAAAATAAAAATAACATATTGTGAGGACGACATCTAAATGATTGGCCAGCAGATTGTGCCGTTAGTTTGAAAAAAAACTCGATAACTTTATGTAACTTTTAATTTGAACGATTGCCACAAAACTAGGGAACCCCTAGGTGGTATTAATGTGGCAAAATTTCAGATTCAGAAAACGGTTGCACCTGTATCGACAGTAACAGAAAAAAAAACAAAAACAGACTTGAGCATATAGACAAGTGGAGCGCTCGCTTCGCTCGCTCAATGACCGTTTAAAAATTTTTATCTTGTAACTGTGATTTAACACGAATTATTTAATTTTTTTGATCCAGAAATTGGCGAAAATTGGTGTTTTGGAAAATTTCCTAAATCGGCTTTAAACCTGCTCCTTTTTGGTCCACATAGATACTAGAGCATAGTACCAATCTAAAATGCCCCTTTATAACATCGTGTCTTGAAACTGTGCCCAAATATACCCTCAAACACGCAAAAATATGCATTCCAAAATCACACCCCATCTTGGTAATCAGCATATTTTGACCGAACTACTTGCCCAAATTACAAAACAAAATATAGAGAATTTACAGAAAAGGCTGTCGAGTACGTCAATAATGGCCAATATTTTTTTGGATCAAAATCCTACAAGGTCACGGGGCATAAAGATCGTCCCCATGTTAATTCTTATGGGAGATTTTTGCCGATGGGACCTAGCTCGAAAAATGTCATGTTTGACAATTTTTTGGGAGGTCATGGTGGCCCCAATAATTTTTCTGCAAGTTGCTAAATTCATTACTAGTTAGCCTGAATGAAATATATTTTTTGAGTTTAGCGGTTAAATACCCCTTTAATAGGCCTACTACCTAGATTTTATTTTGCAACTTAAAAAAAATAAATTATAATTACGTTACGAAAATAAATACTTGTGTAATGCTTATTGTCTTTGTGCAGGAGGAGTTGAGGGAAAACAAAGGCAAGAAACTAGAAGATCCCTTCACTCGTCGCAGTACAAAGCCTCGGATGGTGTTCAAGGGCCCTGAAATAATCGACGGTGTTATAGCTGTACCCCTTAATGAACATGTAAGTTAGCCACATTTTGGGTCTATTGGCAATTTTTTATTAATTCCAGGTCATCCACTTGCCAGAATCTAATTTACCTGTTGAGTAATTTTCAGCAATTGATATTTTTTGTTCTGAACTGTCTGTTTTGAAGCCTACTCATTTTTTTACATTGAACTTCACAGTTCAACTTTGTGCCTCAACAATTCTGCAGTTTATTATATTGGCATTAATGTACGAACTGTGAACTAATTCTGCTCACCAGTTTGCTGAACGCACAAATCATCTCGCAATTGAAGTACAAATTTATCCAAATAGAAGACGACTTCAAATTTATAACGACCCCCTATTTTCAGGATGTTAAAACTGGAAAAATCATACTCTCGAATTTAAGACTTCCCCCCAATTTCAGGATGTTAAAACTGAGAAAATCATATTCCTGAATTTAAGACAACCCCCAATTTCAGGAAGTTCTGATCCGTCCTGTTATTTGTTATATGTCCAAATATTGTGAAAAGACGTGTGATGTCATTACCCTAAAGACAATGTTGGTTATATGAATGAAATTGACCACAGTCTTCTAGATCACGAAGCAAAATTAGCCGCTCAGCTGTTCACCAGCTCGTGTTAAACAATAGTCAATTTTATTTTTTTTAAAATCTTAAAAATGTATTTACACAAATGTGCAAATGTTAGGGTACCCTATATCTTGTTATACAAATTATTGTTTATTATTTCTTAATCATACTACAAACAAATTTTATTCCAAAAGTGCTTCTAGAAGTAAGATAATTTACAAAAATGCTGTTTTTTCAATGAGCACACAGTGATTGGTTGTAGAGCTATGAGGATGACGTATTGCCCTGTTTTTCCCGACATTATTACGCTAAAAGTTTAAGCTCACTTTTATGACTGAAATATTATTTAAATAACAATTTTTTTTATATTTATGTAATACTATGTAATCAGAAACTGGCCCTGAATATAGTAGAACAATAAAAAACTTTGTGAGTCTTCCCTATTCTGTAACTTCCAGGATAGGGGCGAGAAGGCGCTCCGTGCGGATTTTGGTTGCCATACTTCTCTCTGGACTCTTACCTAATATCCTTATAACAATAGGGTTACAGCCGGGTTAGTCTTCTTAACTCTGGCGCTAGGGCTAGCCCCTATTAAAAATAAAATGCCACTTAACACTAACCCGAGCCTTCTAAACTCGAGCTACGATAACCCTGGTCCGAGGCGGGGTTACAGCCGGGTTAGTGAGGCATGGCTACATGAATAATTGTGTATTATTCGTGTAGGTGGCTGTGTGAAGTTGGGTTAAGATTTAAAAGTGACCATGACAGCTAAGTAAT
Organism: Sweltsa coloradensis; assembly: GCA_024449915.1. Taxonomy (NCBI): domain Eukaryota; kingdom Metazoa; phylum Arthropoda; class Insecta; order Plecoptera; family Chloroperlidae; genus Sweltsa; species Sweltsa coloradensis. Next base: position 383,940 of record JAMZAV010001196.1, read on the forward strand.
AATATGTTTTGGCAGGCAGAGCATGGGGAAAGTTTCAGAGACAATAACTTCAAACACTATCTACGTGTAGGGGATTTTAATTCATTCGAGTTGCATATGGGAATCGGGCTAAGTTGAAATTGCTTTTATTTTGTTTTAGATCTGCTGTAGCCTACTAGGATATGGTTCGTAAGAACAACCAAAATCACGCAATGACATCCAAGTATTGGTAGGATTTTAAGTTGTTTGGGAGGTGGGTGTTTCATTGGGTAATAGCTTCAGTTTAGCTAGACCTATTTGATTAAGAGCGCGTAAACAGTAACTAGGTAATAATATAATGCACCACCTACCTAGGGGTATTTGAGTGAAATGCCCTTGGGAAGCAGGACAGGAAAGCGAGGGTAGAAGTGCGTCTAGCCGAGGAGAATACATTTCTCCCGCAGCCTCGTAGGCATACTGACAGGTCACACCTCATGACGCTATATACTATAGGCCAGTGGTACTCAAACTTTTTTTCTGGAGGGCCACTTTTCAAATAAACCAAGTATAGCTGGGCCGCATTAATAAAACACAAGTATCAGGTATGCCTATATGTTTTGTGGCGGGGTGGGGTAAGAGGTGTCAGTAATATTTGAGGTAGGCCTACATATATTAATTACCGGTGTTTGTACGCTAAATATATTATGGTGTTTTTAAACAACACATTCATTCAATATTAAATGGTAAAGGGTAGGCCTATATTTATTTTCGGTTTACTAATAGAAGTCGTAGGTGTAATTGGGATTTCTTGTTTACCTGACATTACAGACGTTGAACGATGACACTGTGTCTTGTCTTGTCTCCAAATCAGGGATTCTTTGGGAAACTTGTCCTCAAATGAGCTGTGTTTCGATGAGTGATGCCGTTCTAAATTAAAACGTTTCCAGCCTAAAACTAGCTAACTACAAATAACACACATTGAAGTATCTTCTAAACTCCTCTTCCCAACAACATTGAAAAATTTGATTTTCCTCTTCTAACTTCCTTTTCTTTGCAAACTTTGAATTAACACCTGACATTTCTGTAATATATCAACACGGATCAGCGACAGTAACGTGGTCTGCTTTATACACTGCTAATGACAGACACAGATCCTTTTTGTCTGTGAGGCCGCTACCTCCCCCGCCTTCTCCCCCACCCTTAAGTACAGAAGCCGTTGAATACACAAAGCAAAATATTAAGGTCAGGATACAAAGACGAGAAATTGCATCCTAACAGAGAGCAATAGCCTTTGGTCAACTGAAGTTACAGAACTTTTAAAACATTACTTGGTTGGAGATTTATCATCACGAACACAATACAAAAATAGGAACATTTAAGAGTGAATACACAAAACTCTGGGCCGCAATAATTGGCAAGGAGGGCCGCAGTTTGAGTACCACTGCTATAGGCCCATCTGATAGCACAAATAGTCAAGTGAGATAATCCCTTTCCGTATATATGACGGATCATGTGGTAGGCCTAGGGCTTATGTCCTAGAAAGAATGACAGAAATCACGTGGCTTTGTTTGTTTATTATTCGCTTCAAATCATTTGTTTCATTCTTGTAGAACATTGGCACTTTTATCTCAAAGTCAATTCCTGTCAAAATACTAATCAAAAGGTTCTAGATTTGTAATATAGTACTATAGGGATTTAAAGTGAAATCCAGGGGCAGCACCGTCGGTGGGCGTAACGTGCATCATGGCCGGCCGGAGTAGCATTAGGAGTAGTCCTTCCCTAAGCTTCTGTGTATAAACTGACGATTTGAATGCTCAATAATCAATCGTTGGTGAATGTTGTGATATGCAATTAGGATGTACATTAATGTTATGACATTAGTTATAGCCTATTGTGATGTTCAAAGTCATCCTGCAACTCTTTGAAATATTATATTTATTTCCTTTTCCGAAGTCAATTTAGGCCTACTTTTACCGATCGGTCCCGATTTGATTTCCTACAATACCAGATAGTTCCGGGCCATGTGTGACAAAATTATAGGACATTATTTTACTTGCATCCGTGTAATTTCTAATAAACTAGACCTACAGCCATTTCGTTAACCCATTTAAAAAAAAAAGCTGTTTCCCGTAACCTAACGTACGTCGTTGGTGGTGCTAAACTCGGAAACTCGCAGCTAGGGCTTAGGGCCTAGGCCCTCCTACGGAACGCTTAGATCTCTCTGAGAAACAATTTCGTGCACAAAATTGCTATCAGAATCTTTTCTTCGTGGGCGTAATATTAATGGTATTGATCAGCGTTAGTTTATATTAAATACGTTGCCGAGCAGGCTCGAAAATATCAAACAAATGATTGATTGGTTTGTGTACACACGCCCACTTATAGGCCTAGAAATGAACGACCTTATGACTAGCTGATGCTCGATTATCGCATGTTTTTAACAATCTTGCAATTTTATTTCATTCATAGATAGTTTTAAAAATGTTACACTATTTAAACGTCACCTACAGTATTTTTTCACGATTTCACTGACAAAAACATCCTACATTGAGAGCTGTGTGTAGGCCTATACACACGCCCACTTGTAGGCCTAAAAATGAACGAACTCATGACAAACTGATGCTCCATCATCACGTGTTTTTAACAATCTTACCATTTTATTTCATTCATAGATAGTTTAATTATAATCTTATACTATTTAAACGTCCCCTACAATATTTTTCCCCGATTAAACCGACGAAAACATCCTACCCTACTCCGGGTTACTTCAAATGTTCTCGTCCCCGAAGTTCAACTTTCACGCTTATTTTCATTAACATTTTCCTATCTAGGATGTATACGATGTGGCTACAGATATTCCACTAGACTTACAAACTCAATTTCATAAATTGGTGGTGTAGTTTTGTCTTTATTGAGTGTTTATTTCAGTCGTGATCCATTGCAAGTGCCATAGGAAAACATACTTATAAGCGGCCATATCTCAACTTAATGCTACTCCGGCGGGTTCGCGCTTCGCTCACCAGATGTCAGCCACTTTGCTTTTAAATCCGAATATTGCACAACTCCAAAATTAACTTAACTACAACAGCAACAACAACGCATTCGTCACGTGCACCATTTTCAACCAATCACATCGCTTGAAATGACGTAGCTAGCTCGGCGGCACGGCTACACTAGCCCGAGCTTAGCCTAGCAATATTAGATAGGTGCTACGAAATCGTGCTAAGGTCGGGCTACGGTAGCGCCGCTAACCCGATTTCTTATTAGCGATTAGGTAAGCGTCCTGGGCTCTAGTTCCGGAAAGAATATATTCAATATAATATTGCTCCCATACTGATTTGTGTCAAACAATGGTCAAACTATCGAGAATGTTGAAATCTGTGCTTTGATGATCTGATTGAGTCTTTTGTCCGCCATTTGCGATCAAAAGGTGACAAGTCGGTAGTACAGATTCATATAGAACGTCAATGTTTGGTAAAGTGTTGAATGCTACATTTTTATGAGCTATAACAACTATAATTTAGGATTCAGGAACAGTGGTATATTTATCTTGTTCTTTTATCACAGGGATGGCCAACTTCTGTATGTTAGGTGGCCACTCATTTTCGAAGTCAGCATCCCGGGGGCCACTTATTCAACTGCAATTGGGGGGGGGGGGGGGGGGGGGTAAAACCCCCTATTTTCACCTACAACTTTTCGAGGCGGCTTACTAGTTTTACTTAAACTCATAGTACAGAAAACACTTCAACACGCAATTTTCAGTTTTCAATCACAGCAATTACGCCACTATACAAGCCAACAGTTCCATCAGAAACCTCGGCGACAACCACAAGTGATAAGCCAGTGCCAGACACAGCAGTGCGCAGACGATGTGCGCGAGAGGCCTACAGCTGGGTTGCGTCGTAGCCTCGGTACCGTCAAGGTCGCAGAGAATCACCGCCACTTCGATGCACACTGGCGTGATCCGTAAAGAACACTAAAATAACCTTGTTTCTTGACACAACTTACATGCGTTTTACATCGACGTACTCGTTTTAGGACAACTTGAAAATAACAGTATGTTTTAAAGCTTATATATAGTTATTATAGCAGAGCTTTTAGCTATTGCCGTTGGAAGTATAAACCCATGTAGTAATTCAGAATGTTTCTCGGGGGCCGGATGAAAGGGCTCCGCGGGCCACCAGTTGGCCATCCCTGTTTTAACACGTAAATGCGGTAACTACCTATAATTAGAAGTGTCGGGGCGGCAATGCTGCCGCCCCTAGGAATATGCCTCCCTAAGCGGCCGCTTACGCCTAGAACTGGCCCTGATGATCCTGCCATATTTGTTACTTATTAGTTTAATGTTTGTTGGGGAAAGATTGATAGAGGCTGGGAGCCAACAGCTTACCTTGAAAGAGTTTGGCGGCTGTGTAGAGTTGAAGATCACATAAATATATACACAAATCACATTACACTACGACGAAACGTTTTGGCTTGAACAGCCTTGTTCACCCGTCGGAGTTGAGAGAGTTACTAACTAAATAAATGGCTACTATTTACAAATATGTACAAGAGGCGCTGTTGGCGTGGAGAGGGGAACTAGGGAAGGTCAGCCAGGTAAGGTAGTTCTCTGTTTCCCCTCTGGACTCCAAGGTTAGCGTAGGTTGAGGTTGGGAGGCTCACGGGAGCTGGTGACCATTTGGTGTGCCAATTTCCATTTCCTGAGCTCTCCTTCACTGCAGTTAGGTGGTAATGCTTTTATAATGCTGGCGTTAAAACAGTCATTAAAGCTTAGGTTGTGAGTGGCTGCGTGTAGTGCCACTGGTTTGTCATTAACCCTCTCTGTATCATGCCTGTGCCCATTCATTCTTTGCCTCAGGGTGTTGGTGGTTAGGCCTATATACTCCGCGGGGCAGTGCAGACATCTCAGTTGGTATATGAGGTTTTTGGCGGTGCAGGTGTTGTGATGCTTTATGGGGTACGTCATCTCCGTAGTGCTGGCCAAGAATGTCTAAGCTGGAGGGTTTATCGGGTAGGTGCGGCAGCGATTGCTCTGGCAGGGGTAGGATCCTCTGGGTAGGATGTCCTCTTGTTGTCTCCTCTGTAGGTCGTGTTTTACTAACATGTTGCTTAGGTTTGGTGGACGTCTGAAGAACACTCGGGGGATGTTGTTGGCCAGGTGTTGTGTGGTAGCAGAGGATGCAAGGAGGTGGCTGCCTCTTTTGAGGATGCCGCTGAGGATGTGTAGGCCAGGGTACCACTGTGTCACCAAGAGTATTGTGTCTCCTTGGGTAGTCTTGATAGGTTTGTCCGTGGTGGGGCGGTACACTTGCTGTTCGACTTGTTCTTGGGGATAACCTCGAGCAACAAAAGCATTCACAATAGTATATATAGTAATAGTGTGCGTGCGAGGTCTTCGTCGTTTGAACAGATGCGTTTGCCTCGGGTAGCCAACGAGTGGGGCAGGGACCCGATGGTATACTTTGGGTGGCAACTCTTGAAGTGTAGGTACTGCATACTGTTGATGGACTTAAAGTGTACGCTGGTGCGGAGCTGGCCCTCTTCGATGGAGATGTCAACTTCTAGGAAGTTGATCCAGGTGCGTGACATTTCCCACGTGAACTTTACTGCATATGAGGAGTTGAGTTCCTCCAGGTACTGTAGTAGGCTTTCCTCCCCATGGGTCCACAAAGTGAGTATGTCGTCAATGAACCTTAGCCAACTTCGCCAACGGTTTTCGTTGTTGTCGGGACTGGAAGTTAGTCTCTAGTTGACCCATGTAGTGGTTGGCGTAGGAAGGGGCCATGCGGGTTCCCATCGCTGTACCTTTGGTTTGGAGATAGTGCTTGTTCGTGAATCGGAAGTTGTTCATCGTGAGTACCATGCGGGCTAGTTCTACTGGGAACTGTATGTCAGGTTTGGTGTTATTGGGACGGGTTCTTAGAAAATGTTCCATGGCTGAGGGACCCTGGCCCATTGGGATGTTAGTGTAAAGTGAACTAACATCGATAGTGACCATGATAGTGTCGGCTGGCAACGGAGTGTAACATACTATTTAAGAAAACACCTACATTAATTTGTTACATTCATACTTAGGATGAAGATGAACGTAATCGTCAGGCCATTGAAGCTGCCATGGCCATAGCACCAAGCAGAAACATGGAGCCGGAACAAAAGAAGGATATGGTTAAGGGATTGATCAAAACTGATGACCTATTCTCAGCTCATGACTTTGACATCAAGATTGATCTTGAAGTTCCATTACCAAGTAAGTAGGCCTACATTATGCAAACTATCTATCCATTTGTTTCAAGTCTTACGTCTTAGGACTGAAATGTTTAATGAAACCAGCTCTGCCCAGCCATCCGCAAATTGACCAGTGATCTTACATGTCCCATTTCATTTGTACTTGGCAACTGCTCTTTTTGGTGTGTGTGCAGCTTTTAGTCTTTATCTCAAAGTTTGTCTTTGATATTCAAAGGGGGCAATATGTATGTATTACCGGGTACTGTACTTACTTATTGTGCAAATGTATTTTGTAATTAAACGAATGAGCGCAGCGAACGGAGTGATCTCCATTCGACTTAAACGGCCCTTATTCTGTTATTCTGCGTGCGTGTGTGTATGTTGAAAATCAGCCGAATCGCTGAACAGATTGCGCTGAAATTTTAAACAGACATCCGGTACGAGTTTATTGAGAACTGCTAACAAAATCAGGTAGATCCATTGCGATTTAAACCTACAAGAAATAACAAATTGAAAAATAGGCTTCCAATGTTTAGAAATTATTTTAACGACAATGGTTTAGATTTTGAAAAGATATTTTTTGTTTGTTATTTACCTGGCTGTGAAATGCCGTGTCCATGCAAGGTCTGTCGAATGTTGCACGTCAAGGTACCCCCAAATTCCGCTCGTAGATTGAGTAAACCTTGCAATATTTTCACATATTTCTTACAGGCTATGTTTACCATAATAGGCCCTATTGCCACAGATGATGAACTACACTGTGTTATATGCATTTCAAAACATGTTTAATAATTTTTTAAATACAGTCCAGAAATTACAAAATCTTTCCCGACTAGGGGACTGAACCCATGTCTCCCACATTTCGGCTATAAGGGCGCTTTAGCCAACTAGACTAGGGAAACGCCAAAGTCGTTGTAAGACGAGTGAGCGAGTCATGTGTTGAGTACCCAGGAACATTTGCATTTAAGTTTGATAATTATATTCGTATAAATAATAGGGTATTTAAGTTTAGGCCATAGTTTAGGCCATAATGCTCCACTGTAGCCTATGATAGGCTTGGGAGGCCTAAGGTCCCCTAGGGGGAAGAAAAGGAATGTTACGTTTCCCTAGTTGTAATGTATTGTTTGTTATTATGTTTAGTAGGTTGCTAGACACTAATGTAAGTGGGGCTATGCCATTGTCAAGTAAACTATATAACGCATTCATGAGTTAAACAATGAATACACAATTGGTTGGTATTTGTTATTGGTGTGTCTGTAGGCCCTAATTGATAATTAAAAATTTGAATTTGAACTGCTCATTTCAAGTGTTTAACCTGGATTCAAAACTAAACTTAATGTCGGTCTATTCGAATTCTAAACTACCTATTTAAATAAATAAATAAATTTTATTTAGAGTCTACCCACTCAGTTATATAACTGATTTTCAGTGGGGGACTTTGAATTAAAGCGACCAAGCCAACCCTGTAGGCCCCGACGCAATCGACGAGTGAGCGATAACCAACCAAAGATTGATATTTTTAATAGGAAATGTAGCAATCAGTGGTATGGACAGTGCAAACACCCGCGTATCAACGCCAGAATCAACAAGGCCGATTCAGAACAACTCTGAATTTATTTTGTGCTTCGTTGCTAGGACGGCTCCAAAGTCACCGTTTACAAACTCCTAAGACAAGAACTGATGGACTTAAGTCCAAATCAGAAGTTAAAAAACTTCTGACTTTAGCGGGAATCGAACCCTGGACCACCTTCTGCATTGGAAGCAGATACGCTAAACCACAAGACCAACGAGCCACACATCCTTTTGAATAAGTAGTAGTTCAACCAATGCAGAAATAAGCCTGGATGTATAAATAAATCATGTGCACTAGCAGAAAGCTTTGTGTGGCTCGTTGGTCTTGTGGTTAGCGTCTCTGCTTCCAATGCAGAAGGTCCAGGGTTCGATTCCCTCAGAAGTTTTTAACCTTCTAAATTGAACTTAAGTCCGCCAGTTCTTGGCCTAGAAATTTGTAAACGGACACATTCAAAGTTGTTCTGAATCGGCCTTGTTGGATCTTTGGCTGGTTATCATCGCTCACTCGTTGATTGCGTCGGGGCCTACAAGGTTGGCTTGGTCGCTTTGGTTTAATGTCCCCCACTGAAAATCAGTTACTATATGACTGAGTGGGTGGACTCTAAATACGAATTTATTTATTTGTCAACACTTCTTGCAGTGTGTTTAGGATGGTTAGGTCGTCAATTTTAAAGTTCCAACACATGCAACTCTATTACTGATTAGTATTTATTTTTTATTTATTTTATTTGCATTCTTATATTAACATTTGAGCATGTTACATTATTTATAAGACTTTCTTATTGCACTCATAATAATGTCATTAAGATATTAGAGTATTGAAAGTTATCCCATATAGGCTACAAACTAAAAACTAACTTATAACTAGGTACATAGGTAGGTATACAATATACAGTAGTGCCTGATGGCATGGTAGACAAAATTATTAGGTAATAATCAGAGATTCAAAACACTGAACATCTAGATTCCATCCAACAGCCAACATCTAGATTCTAGATTAGGTTCTTCAATAAGCATCTGTTCATTAAATGCAGATACAGTCAAATGATAACTTACCAATGTATTATTTGAACTCAAAATATTTGAATGCGTATTCTATCTAGTACCTTACAATTGATTCTACTTCATTAATACACTAACTCATCTCTAACTGAAATTTCAAGAATTCCTAAAAAGTAAAAACCTCAGATAAAATATTGTCACATAAAGCTTCTGTAGGCCTATCTTATACATGATGAACCTCATAACTATTAAATTAAACAAATGTAAATGTGAATCGATATTATGTATGTGCCCCTTCCTTTTCAGACAATCCCGTTAGTGTGACTCCAAAACCTGTGAACATGATGAAAGACACTGGCCCTCGGAGATCTTTGAATTTAGAAGACTACAAGAAAAAAAGAGGCCTCATATGAACAAGTAATAATTAGGTACTTATAAGGTGTGCGTGTGTGAAATGTGAATGTGACGGATTCGATTACTAAATTAATTACTACTCAATAGTCTTGTGTAAAATAGCAATGCCAGTTATCATTTATTTAGTATTTCACCGCCAATTAGGTACTTATCTTGCCTGATCACTCAATACATTGTTTATGCTGCCCTATCCTGTGACTATTATTAGGTACAGGCATGGTTGGTTTACTCTTAAAAATAATATTATATGCTTACATAGGAATTGAAGGGAAAGTTCATTTTTAGATGAACTTAACAGACATTTAATTCACCCCAAAATAATGGACTTTTTCAACGTTTACATTTTTTCTAAACCTATTTCTAACAAATTTTTCTGTAGACCTATTATTAACTACCATCAGTATGGTACTTTAGATAGTCATTTTGTATGAAACATTGTAGTACTATTATTATAGGGATGTATGGCATTAATTTTACCTTTTAGTTTTTTATTATGTTTTTTTTGTTCACTCCCTACCAGACAATGACTAGTACTAGTAATATTATATGTTTTAAATCTCGAGGGAACCTTCAAAGTCACAGGATAGGCAAGCAAAGGAAAGGAGGGATCAATCAATAGACCAAAAATGCTCATCCATCAACGCAACTGAAGTGGCCTAGCTTTAAATTATAATTTAAATACGTAATAAATCAAAATCATACATAGAAGGAAATAAATATTGAACCGGAAATTTTATTCTGGCAATAATGATGTGGGTATGGCCTATTCTTAATCTTGTTTGATATAAAAAGTTTAAAAACGCAAGTAGGCAATCAAGAGAAAATATTTTTATTTATTAATAATATTGGCTGTGCCTACTATGCGACTCAAAAATGAGATTTCATATGAATTTGATAGGCAAATATTAAAAGTTAAATATTAAAAGTTCTTGTCCTTAAGATGTTAAAGTTTATTCATTTAAATTTAGTATGTTCATTGAGGTAAGTTCATTTAAATGTTAAAAGAAGCACTTATTCTCTTTAAAAGATATTTCCACATTACTACATAGCGTGCCATGCTAATTTAAGAGTCATGCTCATGAGTCATGAGTCATACGTCATAACTTTCTGTAACGATTTCTTGTCCTAATCATTGCATCTTTATTGGTATCATACGTCAATCAAGGTTGTTCAACACGATAAACTTTTTAAGTTATACTTTATTTACTAGAAGAGCTAAATGATACCTATGTCTAGCCTAAGTACAGTAAAGTAGGCTTATGTTTTCAATCTATAGACTAGGAACTTTGTTTTGAGTCAAACAAGACGTTGGTCTATTGAATAACAGAATGTAAGTTATGGTGTTTTCCACTGGTCGCACTGAGTGCAAGTAGCATATTCCACTGGTAGTTGAAAATGCACTCAAGCAAAAATAGTGTATTCCACTGGACGAACAGCACTCGCTCCATGCACTTGCAGTGCACACTGAGCCGCACTGACTCCAAGGGTCAGGGCAATCTTTCCAGTGCAAATATGGTTGCCGTAAACCCGCGAAATTTGGTTGTGTTGTTAGATTTGGTCGACTTTTCGTCGGATAGTAGCGGCAATGAGTTGATAATTCAATAGTATTAGAATTGTCTCAGAGAAATCACAAACTACATAGATGTTGTCCTTGTGTGCTCTGACATAGAGGTAGATTTACATAACATTTGAGTTTGAGGTTATGTTTATTGTTTACTGTTCAGTCCAGTCGGGAACGGCTATAATATGCATAGGTATGCATAGGCCGTTGCTTTCAACTTTTTCTCCATTCTCATCCACCACAATTGTTTGGAAGAAAGCGTGTGAAGACATTGATAGTGAGGGTTGCCACTCAATATTATGCACTAAAAAAGTAATTGTATTCCACTGATAATTGCACTCAGGGCAGCACTGGTGCCGTGCATCACGTGACTGACGGCGCACTCAGTGCGGCCCAGTGGAAAACGCCATTAGTCATATTGGTATGAAGTAGTGATGCACATCAAGAATGGGTGACACATGATTGATCAATAGTAGTGAAATACAGTGTCGGCAAAATTGGTGTCACTTTTACCAGCCGACGGGTGTGTTCAAGATTGAATGTCTAAAAAAAAAAAACACCAAACTTTTCCGTCAAAAATAGTGTGAAGTCTTTGAGCCTCCATGATTGCAAAATGTCAGGTTTTAATCATTCACAAATCGCATGAAAAATATCGGTGGTATAATGGTGTGTGTGTATGCGTGGGAAATATGATATGACACGTCGTTTTGGACAAGTTTAAGGAAAATAATATGTACTACGTAATTTGATATTTTTATTATGTGTTATTGACTTATTGAATATCAATTATCAAAAGGCAAAATATATTTTGATTATTATCATGTCATGTGCATCCCTGGTATGAAATGAGGTGGTCATTTGTATGGTTTTCATCCATTTCAATGTATTTTAACTTTTAAGGGTGCAAAACGTATCACAGTATTGGTATGTTAGTGTAATTAATTAATTGGTTTTAATTTTTAGTGAATGTCTCAATACATAAAAAATGTGAATTTCCAAGGATGTTTCACATTGAAATCGATCAAAGAAACCGACATATACCGGTAGCTTACAAATTACAATATTGTTATCTTTGGCAACCTAAAGGTGAGAGTGGCAACTGACGTGGACAACAAGGTGTATGACAGTATGAGGCATATCTGCATAGGGATGGGAAAGAACGGTTCACGTTTTAACTCATAGTCATAGTAGAAAATGTAAACGTTTGCAATTGAACCGTTAACTGCTTGTCCTCGTTGATCCGCCTTCAAGTAACTTGGTACTTTTCTCGATTTGGTTAGTCGGGAAACACTCCCGTAGGTGTAATTGTTATTATTTACAACAATTCAGAAATTAAAAAAGTCCGCCCTAACCGGGATTCGAACCACGGGTCTCCCACATTCCAGATGGGCGTCTTAACCACTAGACCATCAGGACGGGTACATTTTAATTAGGGTTGCCGTTTGATAATCGATATATCGATTGATACGATTATTTCCCGAAACGATCGATAATCGATTCAGTATTCCAGAATCGATTATCGATATATCGATAATCGAATAGCTCGCCCGCCCGAAATTTTGTAATTTACCGCCCGCTCTGCAGAACTTCATAAAATAGTACCAGTCAAGACATTAATCGCTTTATTCTGTGAAAAATGTGTCCACTGCGAGATCTACAACGCGTAAGGCATGAAGTACGAAGCGCCTGCACTGCTGCAGGATAGGCTACCAGAATGACGCGTCGACGTGTGTTACGGGCCGGCTCGGCTCGGGCGGCTGCACTCCCGCGCCGATCAGACGCAGATTGCTCAACCTCGGCGAGTCACACTCAGCCAATTATTGTAATACACTACATCGTTCAAGGTCAACAAGTATTTTATCGAGATGCATTCCTCCCCACTCCACGCCAACTTGGTATCACTTTACTTCATTCCGTAGTGCTACGTTAATATTATCTCAGTTCTCTTCTCTCACATCAGCATTACGTCTTCTTCCAAACTAATGTATGTCCAACATTATTCATCTCGTCGCGTATTAAATATCGGAGCATTGATTAGTTAAACTGATTATATCTCGTAAATGAATGAACGACAATCACAACAAAAGTTGAAATGAAACTTCAGAGATCCACGATTTCCAAGAAGAACGACCTTCACAAAGACAACACTCAAGCCGGGTAACGTCTGTCTATTCCACGTAGCGCGCTCTTGTCGGTCCTGATGGTCTAGTGGTTAAGACGCTCACCTGGAATGTGGGAGACCCGTGGTTTGAATCCCGGTTGGGTTGGACTTTTTTAATTTCTGAATTGTTGTAAATAATAACTTAGTACTATGTTGTGCAACCAAAATGCAAGCAGCCAAGCCACAAAAGAATTCAGTCCCATATTGCGCAATCTACCTATTTACTCGATTGTACACCGACTATGGTTACATCCCTATTTTGAGCAATTTTTTTCAAAGTATATTATCAATACTACTATTTAGTATTTACAAAATTGCTTTACATAATAGAAGCCTTTATTTGCAAACTAACTAGGGCAGAACAACACGGGTGAGAGCTACCGAAAACTATGTGAGATTGCCAGTCTTTTGTGAGACGATGGAGAAGGGTGTCTCCAAAAAGTCACACTGGTAAGTGTTACCTAAATAGAGACCTAGGGTTCTTCAATACACTTGTCTACTTCAGTATCTGTATATATCCGGGTCAAGTAGCATCTAAAAATTGTTTTAATTTTTCTAATTTCTAGCTTGACTAATCGTAAGAAAAATTGAATAACCTCTGGATAACCGACCTCTCGCCGCGATGTCAGATGGCATGACACAAGTACAAAGGTAATCTTGTATATTGGATAACAGGACAACACAAATGTAGGATGATTGTGGGCATATGTGGGATCACCTCTAATTAATTACTGAGCATTTAAGATTTTAATTGTTTAAATGGTTTCAAACCGTCCCATCCCTAGAGAGGGAACCAAATAAATAATAAATAAATAAAAAATACCCGGCAATTGTCACACCACCACACTTTTAAAAAATTATGTCATATATAACATATTAATATTATGTATGTCTTCCAATCCAATGATCGATCAGAGTAAGATTAGCATTCTAGATGAAATCAACAACTGGAAATTGTGTACCGGTACTCAAATTAATTTTTTAATGGCCGTAACAGTAGACTTGACTGCCATCATGTAAATGTGCTTATAGGCTTATCCATACGTACGGAAAACAATCAGCATGAATCTGGTACATGCAGATTCATCTATAAATGGTGATTTAGGTTGTGAGAGAAGGCCAAGCATGTTTATTTTTTTAAATAATTAATTGCAAATGCATAATTTTTGTAAGGAATCCAAGAAACCAAGGAATTGTAATTTTGTAATCTAAATGTATGTGTAGTGAAAACTACCTATTTACTATTTAGTTTATGTGACAGGATGGTATTTGATTATTTATGGCCTTGAGCCAGTGACACAAGTATTAATTATTGATTTTTATATTACAAAGAAGTAAGAACTCCGTATTTACCATCCTTATGTTTGTGAAATTGAGAGCAATAATGAACTAACTTAAATTTTTAAAATTAGTACTATGTATAATTATTAAATTAATTAAACTGTTTTACAATTTGTGGCAGTCAAAGTTCTTATTTTAGTTAATTAATTTAATTCTTACTTTTAATTAAGTTATAGTAGCATAGGCTCCACTAATAGAAAGTATTGTGTTAGGACATCAAGCATCCCCGGAGTTCATGGCAAAGAAACATACAAACGGGGTTTTGAGAATGTCATTGTAGTCGAGTAGTCTAAGCAGACTCCAAATACTCTGACTGGAGCATGGCTTAGCTTAGCTTACTACTATCGCCATTTTGGAGAATCGAGATATTTTAAGGCTATAGATAGTCTCAAACTTTGCAGCTGTTGTGGGTGAGGAATCAAAGCCAATAAATGAAATGAAATTAATACTGTAGCCATATTAGCATACATGATAATTTATGATAGATTCCAGCACTACAACATTAATTTTAAATATAAATATTATTTATTTATTTATTTATTTGTGGCCACATTACAACAGGACAGTGTCCCACAAGTGTAATTTACCAAACTAACATACAAATCGCAACAATACAATGTAAAATTAGTTACATAAAAATGACTATAAAAAAAATATTTAAACATGAATGTATGTGAGTGTGAGATGATGAATGTATGTATGTATGCGTATTGCGTTGTATGTATGATTGAGTGAATGATTGTGTGAGTGTGTAAAGTGGAAATATGAATTGTATGTGAAAGCACGAGCGACTATAGACATTAGTGAAGTTGATTATAATATTTCTTTTAGTTGTTTTCGAAAGTGATGGATGTTACTATTGTGCAAATCTAAATTAAAACCCATTCAATGATACAAGATTGTTGTACGTAGCCTGCATCCTTATTAAACACGAACACTTGTGCACATCAATGCGGCTGGAGGGAAGATGAAACAGTTTATGAATTCGAGTGTTCCTTGGTGGCACACGGTAGTTTAATGACTCAATTAGAGGCGTGTCAAGCAGGTTATTAGCAACTTTGAAGAGAGAACAATGTCCATAAATTTCCTCCGATTTTCAAGGGTACTTAGGTTGTTGTCAGAACACATACCTAGATAATTTACTCTATGGTATTCCTTATTAGCCTTTGAAGCACAAATGTTTGAAATATCGTTGTTGCACTCTCTCTATAACAGCGATTTTTGTGACATGGTTTGGATTCCAAATTTGAGTTGCATATTCAACTTGAGGCCTCACTAGAGTTATGTAAAGGCGGCGTAATGTTCGTTCACTGAATGTGTCTACACAGTTCCGATTTATAATCCAAACCCATTTTATGCGCTTTAGGAACTATTTTTGAAACATGCTGATTAAACGACAAATTTGACGAAAAAAACTATTCAAGATCTCTTATTTCATTAACACGCTCAAGGACAGAACTATTTACACAGTAGTTAAAATGTAGCTGTTTCTTCTTGTTTGTAAAAGATATAGTGAAGCACTTTGACACATTAAGATTCAATAACCATGTCCGACACCATTCTGACAGCGAATCAAGATCAAGTTGAAGTCTGAAGTAGTCCATTTGATCCGTGACAGGAATGTATAGTTTCAGATCATCTGCATACAACAGACATTTTGCACTCTTAATTTGCGATGGAAGGTCATTTACAAAGAGAGTAAATAGAAGAGGTCCAAGAATCGACCCCTGTGGTACTCCAGACGTGACAGAAATGAATGAAGATGAACTTGCACCAATACCAACCCATTGTGTCCTACCAGGAAGATAGTCTCGTAGAAGTTCTATTATCTTTCCACATATACCCAAAGCTTTCTAGTTTATGCGCAAGAAGCCGATGGTCTACAGTGTTCAAAAGCTTTACTAAAATCAGTGTAGACTGCATCAACTTGCACCTTTTTGTTCATGCAATCAGCGATGTCTTGAGAAAATATTGCAAGATTTGTTACTGTAGAACGTTTTGCGCACAAAGCCATGCTGCTCCGGAGCAATTGCCATTAACACATGGTTGTAAATGTTCTGTGTAGTATTATTTCAAAGACTTTAGAAAAGATCGGTAGAAGGGATATCGGCCTGTAATTTGACACCTTAAAGCGAACTTCCTTTTTTGAGAACCGGTGTTACAATAGCTTGCTTCCACCTTGAAGGAAAAATGCCAGTAGTCAGTGCAGAATTGAAGAGATGTGGGAAGTGGATAGCTTAAAGGTATTCGGCAGTGTTTAATAAACTTCAACGGGAATTTTATCAGCACCAGGTGACTTTCCATTCTTCAGATTTTTTATAATGTCAGCAATTTCACGAGGGGATGTGGTTATAGCTGATAAAGTCCCTAATTGATCACATGCACTTACATTTGGTAAAGAACCGCAGTGCTGTGATGGAAGAAAGGTGGTTTTAAAATAACTAGCAAACATTTCACAGCATGTTTTTCTGTCATTAGCTAATCTTCCATCATACTCAACTTCAATTGGAATTCGGGCGCTTCTTGTCTTACTGCGAATAAAATTCCATATCTTGTTGGGATTATCTGCCACTTCAGAGTCTATTTTTAGTAAATACTCCTTGTATTTGATGCGTTTAAGCTGATGAAACAACCTTCTTGACGACTGATATGCTAGTTTATGAGACTCTGAACTAGATGTCTTCCATCTTACAATACGCTCGGTTCTTATCACGCAGTGCAGTAATTGCATCTCTATCAAACCATGTTGGATACTTATGTTTTTTACTTCTTATCTTGGGTACTGTTTCATCAATAGCCTCAGTTAGTAATTCATAGAAAAGTTCACATTTTGCATCAACTTCCTTGCAGTCATTCATTCGTTCCCATTGCTTAAGGTCAAGTTCATACTTCAATTGATTAAGGTTGCTTTACGCCAATTATGTTGTGAGTTTGACCTTGGTTTGAAGTTGAATGATAATTTTAGTAGTTTTAATAAACACCTAAATGCTAAGTGATCAGATACAACTGGTGAATCTTCTAATCTGGAGATTTGAACATCAATGTCTGGTTATCAGTAAATATTAGATCAAGAAAATTATCATTTCGTGATGGAGTAACAAGTTTTTGAGAGAAATTAAGATCAGCTACCATTTCAATAAAATAATGCTACGTTAGGTGACAGAGATGCGCCAACTGTAGCAACCACTTCTCTTCCGTCACCATTTGACCAACTTATCTCAGGAATATTAAAATCTCCGCACAAGATAACACTGTCATTGGGTCGAAGTTTGGTGCAAATATCTGAGAGACACTGATGAAGATCTTCAATTTTTTCAGGCGATGGATGAGGAATGTAGACACAGCCAACAAGGATATTGGAGAGCGCTGAGGTAGCAATCTCAACCCACACAATTTCAGTTGTCGGTGACTCGAGGTCCTCACGACGTCGCGACGAAAATTTTGTCGACACAGCTGTAAGAACTCCGCCACCAACATTATGTCTTGGGTTAAGAGGACTCGGCCTGTCTCTACGATGAACGACAAACTGCGAATGATCTAGGACCTCACTTTCAAATATGTTTTCAGTCAGCCATGTCTCAGTAACACACACGATATCCACGTCAGTATTGTCTGCATAGTAGATATTGAAGTTCATCAAACTGTCAACTCCTGAAATACTACGTGCATTCATGTAGTCTAATGACAGCTCATTCGTTTTTCAAAGTTGCGGGTCCAGGGTTGAGATGGATGTCGCCAGATAAGCAATTAGCAGCAGAGATAATGCACCCAGAGATATTTCATTTTTCATTCTAGCATCTTTACGCCTCGCATACTTGGACCTTTTCAAGGCTCTCGTGCTTCTCAATGAGAATCCTCTAGCCAAAACATTCATGAAAACAAACCACAAAGCATGGTACATCACACTTCTCAACAACCATGAGTCTCTCTATAGGAAACCCAAGATATAAGTGCATTTAATCAATGCATCAGCATTAGTACCAACACTCTACAATAGTTAAATTAACTTTTTCAGACCAGATGAATCCCCTTACCAATAGCAGACTCAAAATCAACACTGAACTAACTGTCATCTTCTTCCATGTAGGCCTAATGTATCCACCGCTGACCATATTTTCTGTATCAATTTCACTTGAATGTCTTTGCTTTAATATAACTCCAGTCATGCCACTTTGATACATGAATAAAATGACGGTGGTTCTATCTTCGACCAAAGAAGTTGAATCTTGAGTTGGACTTTCAACTGTTTACACCAAAAAATATCAGATACAACATCTTTAAACTTACAAATCTAAATAATTTGAGAAAGTTTATACTCACTAACAATACCACAGCTTCAGCAATGCATTAGCAACATTTATATATCACAGTTATTACAATTTAAAGGGTATACATGTATAAAAACTCTTTTTACCTTCACAAGGAAAATCAATTGAACTACTATTCCAGGCGGTTGCTATGGGGTAAGCTGTTTCAGCATTTGCCTTAGTTTCTCAGTCCTAAAATTTGAAAGTTGTAATATTTGACTACTTGCTCGCTCTAAGAAAGTTACATAAAATTTAGAATGTAACATTGGAGCATTCACGACATGTAGGTAATAGAAAATAGAAATGGTGTATTTTAATCCGATGTACTTAGCCGGATCCAGATCATCATCCAGATCATCATGATCAACCTTCTCTGAATGATCTGGATGCGGCTAAGTACATCGGATCAAAATGCACCATTTCTATTTTCGGTTACCTACTTTTCGTGAATGCTCCAATGTTATATTATAAAATTATAAATAAATAATAAATAAATAAATACTATAAATAAATATTATACATAGGCCTATATTTCAAGAAATTAGCAATATGTTTATGCATTTTTTTAGTTCTAGGCTTCTAGCTGCAAGCATAATATGAATTTCAAGAAGTTCAGTTAATAATTTGTATTTATATTGATTAGAACCTGTTGATAAATCGTATTCAACATGAATACCCGTCAACTCAAGACTGTTGGATGAGCTCGTACAAACCAGTCCCAAAGTGATGTGATGATGTGCTTTTGCATTGTGTAGTACGTACGTAGTTTAACGTAACTAACTGGAGCCTAAACTCAAACTCGACTTGATATCAAGCATTAAAAAAAGCTCAAGTACTTGCACACCCCTACAAACAATACATCTAGCTGGAACAAGGTATGCCTACAGCTTGGCATGTTTGTAACATGCTGCTCTTTTTCTCTTGTGTTGCATACTTATATTTGCATAATGTTGACGTCTCACACAGTATGCTAGGGGCACATTACATGCCATTTTGTATAGAAAAATATTAAATTATGTTGATACCTAACTTGAGATTAAAAACGTCAAGACTCTTCGGCTTCCTGTACAAGAATCTGATGGGATGCAAGCCCAAAGTCATGAACAATCTATTTAACATTAGTGGGGCCAATAATTCTCTGTGGCATTCCCGCATGGCAAACCGAATCAAATCTTTTAACACTAGAAAAAATAAAAAACCAAGCAACTCTATTCATTCTGGGCTATGAATAGAGTGCAACAATTAGACGTACAGAATGCAAAATTCCAGCAATAAACAATATCATTAAACAGACACACTTTTTCTTACAAATAGTTTTCGCAAGACAATAGATCTCGACCCACCAAAACGGCTGGAAGTGGAGTACAGAATGTCCATCTGGGAAGAGGCAATAGACGATAGACGCCCTGTCTATCTAAGACCTCCAACTTGTCGCACTGCAGCCTATCAAATATATTCTTCCACAGATCCGCTACGACATAGAATGTATTTCCTCGCAGCATACACCGACAAATGACAATGTAATTCCGCAACACACTTCAAATCTGCTATTGTGTGTATCCTTCGCTAGTGCACAACAAAAATATGAACGCTGAAGAACATGCCTGCTGAACATATCGGTTGAACATTCATATTTGTAAAATGGACTTTTTGGGTTTACCCATGAACGGTTCTTGAAAGAAGGCCAAAGTTGGTGGTGGTATTTAAGTGTTGTTGGTGTTACCATCAAAGAATAATGAGGAATAAAGGGAGACTGCTGTAAATAAATTGTTGAACTGGAAAAAACAGAAATAGCAAAATCCATTTAGGACTATAACCCAAATTAATGCCTAAAGATTATTATCATGGCTTTATCATGGTCTTATCATGGGTCTTATCATTGGGTATTAGTTTTGCCAGATAAGCTTTTGGTTTTGCTTTGAAGGCCTCTTAATATTGAATTTTCTGTAAAATGTAGTTTAAAGTGCTTATTTATTAGGTTATAGAGGCCTAGTTTTAATTATCGATATTTTTGGATGAGCGTAGCGAGCAAAGCGAAGATTCCATTTCACTACACTGGAGAAAAAAATCCTGAATGTTTTTTTTTTCTTCTTCTTTTTGTCTGTCTGTTAACACGATTCCGGCTAAACCGATACTCCGATTGCGATGAAATTTTATGGAGGCCTTCAAAATCTCTGAACTAAGAACTGCCACGTTTTTGAGCGCAATCGGAAAATTATTTCTCATGAAAATGGCAATTTTACGATTTTTTTTCAATTTAAAAAAATTTCTTCGACTTTTAATACCTACATGCTTTATCCGATTGTAATGATTTTTTCACAGAACCTTAATTTTATGAATTGATATATTCGTGTGAAATTTGAGCGTAGGGTAATCAAAAAATTATTTCTCATGAAAATTGCAATTTTACGATTTTTTAAATTTCTTCGGCTTATAACACCTAGGGCCTACATGCTTTATTCGATTGTAATAATTTTTTCACAGAACCTTAATTTCATGAATTCATACATTTTTGTGAAATTTGAGCGCAATCGAAAAATTATTTCTCGTGATAATCGCAATGTTACGATTTTTTTTTATTTTTTAAATTTCTTCGACTTGAAACACCTACATGCTTTATCCGAATGATTTTTTCACAGAACCTTATTTTTATGAATTTCTATTCGTGTGAAATTTGAGCATAATCGAAAAATTATTTCTTATGAAAATCTCTATTTTACGCTTTTTTTCGTTTTTAAAAAAATTACGCTCTTCCAACAACGCGCCTGAAAAAGCATTTGCGAAGCTTCCCAGTTTATAAAGATTTTAAAAATATTATAAGAAATTTGGCCATAGGCAGTGACTGGGCTAAACAGAAACACACCAATTCCACTTTAGTCAACACGCGTCATAATTTATAGCTCCTTGTTATTGATAGATTCCATACAATTGTTTGATAAGGATGTGAAAATAACGTAATCTTTCACCTGATAAGTACATTTTATTATAAAAAGGATGATCTGACAACTTGTCCTTCCCTCCATACCATATAAGGGAATATGCACCAAGACAGCTTTTTCATTGGTTAACACTAGTTCGTGTCAAATAAAGTCCTATCCAAATTTTTACAACACTATTTTCCATATACGTGATCGAGTTACAGGGTTGTAATTGAGGACACACAAAAAACAGAGTGGCGTCATTAAAGAGCATCCCCGATTAATTAATCGTTATCGAGGAACTGTGTAATGCAATCAAACTATTAAACGCCAACTTTAGTTACCTTGAAATTTTTACCTCATCACCACTCACCTCTGGGAGTAGGCGGTATAAAATAGTTCGGCAATAATGTTGATATTTCTGTCATTATAGCGTCATAGAGGAAATAGTTTACCAATATTATTATTTTACTTATTTTTCTATAGTGTTCACAGCATACAAATTTGATTAATTTTGTGCCATTTTTCAATGACTCACCAGTCGACATTAAAATGGCTCAACAAGTTTTTTTAAACCAATAGCGGATGAGGTTATATACGAAGATGGTAACGACGCGGAGTGATATTGCCAAAGTATGAGCGAGAGTAGCGCCGAATGAAACGGTGACTGGCAAGTGAGTCACAGAGCGAGTCTTCAGTTGAAGTGGAACACCTTCACATTAGAAATTTAGGGCCGGTGGTGTAGGTCAATCTGTCGTTGGAAATATCGTGTGCCGTTTGCAAAGAGTGGATTTTTGAGCGATAATGGTAAGATAATTTTGTTATTAAGCTATGCATGTATCATGCAATCTATACACTTAGTTGTGGAGTGAAATGTAAACCTATTTAAGATGCGAACGTTGTATGGCCAGGCCCAACCCACAATCAAGCCGGTTGTCGCCATTTTCAAGATATGTGATTTCTGCATTCCAGTTGAATAGGAAGTAGGTAGGCCTAGGTAGGCCCTAGGCCTGTAGAGTGTATAGGCCCTACCCAAGTAATATTAAGGAACCTAGGTCCTGCATATTCCTTTATCGATGCCTAGCTCCTAGGCCTAGGCCCTACATCATTGTTTTTATTGGCGTATTTCATATTATAATTTGCCTCATCGAGGGGCTGGACTGGGACTTGTTTATGTTTTACTAGGCCTAGGCTCCTGGGCCCGCTTTCAAATCAATTGATCTTGGTCTTCTTACGATTCTGTGGCTAGGCCTGGCCTGCCTTCCTACTGGGCTAACGCTGCCCTAAGCCTGAAGCCAATCAATCGGTTCTTCAAGAGGCCTCATCTCTCTAGGCCCAGGCCTATGCTATCTGTCTTAGAGCTAGGGCCTAGGCCACACATTCATCTTGAATATCAATTGCCTGTTGTAGGCTAGGCCTAGTAGCCCTAGGCCCTATTATTTCATTGCACCTTGAAACCTAACCCTAGGACCTAGGCCTAGCTAGGCTAGGCCCCTACCTTATCTCTAGCCAGTGGGCGTGAATTCAGTTGTCACATCATGGAGTTGGATAGGCCTAGTAGGCTAGGCCTACTATTTATAACTCCATGGTCAGATTATGGTCTTCACTTGGGGCCTAGGCCTACTGGTCTTGTCTTATTGTGGATTCAGGTAGGCTAGGCCTAGGTTGATTGTTGATCGAATTCAGTTCATGCTGTCACTCGCCGCGCATGTCGAGTTTAATAGGTCATTTCTTCAATTTAGCAAAGCCATAGAAGCCTCCAGCCTATTTCAGACAAACTGCAAGGCAGGCATCTGAAGTTAAAATGATTTCGCCTAGGCCATAGGTCCTATTTGCCTCAAACGAATAAAATTGTCTCTTTCAATGAATCTCGGATGGATAAATACTGGTTAGGAAGGTATCTTGAATCTTCACATGTTTTGAAGTCGATAAGATGCAGTAAGGATTGCTGACTTTAAGCTTTTGATTATTGCCTAGGCTAGGCCTACCGGTAGCAAAAAAGGGAATTATGCCGTACACGGTTTTCCCGAAAAAATGCATAAATGTTTCCAGCTTTTCACAGTATGTGTAATTGATAGTCCCTAATTCTTTTCAGCTACCGCATTTCGATCTTTTTCATGTTACTAATTTTTTCGTCCTTTTACCTTTTAAATTTGTGCTGTCACTGTACGTACTGTCGAAAGGCCGCCATACGGGTTTTGGAAAGCGCTATCTCCTCCGCTACTCTCTTCCGCTGCGTAGCAGCGTAAGAGACTTTTTTTTAAAAATAGCGACTTTAAAAGGTTAAAAAAAGGTTTTTTTTTGTTTAAAATAGCGCTTTAAAAAGGTTAAAAAAGGTATTTTTAAAAAAATAGGTTTAAAATAGCGACGTTAAGGGTTAAAAAAGGTTTTTGAAAATTTGTCAAATTTAAAGTTTTTTCCGTTGTGTTTTCAAATAAAAAAAACCTTTAAAAACCCTTTTAAAACGTCGTATTTAAACAAAAATCCCTTTTTTTTAACCTTTAACGTCGCTTTTTTTAAACAAAAATCCCTTTTTTTAACCTTTTAAAACGTCGCGATTTAAAACAAAAATTTTTTTACGCTGCGTACGCACGGTAAGCCCTGTCAAGGAGATCCCCTTTTCCCAAAATCAACAGGGCGTGTAGTATGTGGACGCAAAAATGACGGCTAAATTTTCCCACTAGTGAAAAATGAAAAACATTGTTTAAAAAATTAAAAACATAATGCGGTACCTAAAAAATGAATTAAGGAACAAAAAATTACACACACGGGATTGGAAGTAATTTTTTCATCTTTTTCTCGAAAACCGTGTACGGCATAATTACCGCAAAAATAACCTACAGTTGTAAACAATCACTCCCATATCACAGCACTCAATCCGAATTGACTCAAGTCGGTTCGAGTTCAATTCGGTTTGAGTCTTTTTAAATATACACACTCGATTCGCATTGAAGTCAATCCACTTTCCAAAGTGGACTGACATGAGTAAATTGCTTGATATACAGACAGTTCAATACGCATTCAATACGGATTCAAAACTGCCTTAGAGATTTAGATTTCAGTGAATAAACCCTTTGCCTATAGGAAGCGGTGTTTATTACATGTTTACAATAAAATGCGTCTTGGAGGCTTAATGAAAACATTAGCTTTATATTTACGTAGCTGTAGTAAAAGATACAAGTACATAGTATTTTCAAGTGTTATTCATAAAAATCTTTTTAGCATCATTTAAACTGCCACAAAACCCAAATTCAATTTGAATCGAAAAAAGGATTGAAATCGTTTCGAATGTCCGTGAATCACTTCAAGTAAACCGAATTAACTCGAACCAAATTTCCCAGTAAATTCGGATTGACTGCTTGGTATACTATGACTGTCAGATTAATCTAAATCGCTGATGTCTTTGCTGATCCACATTGTTTCTGAAGCTTTTGTAAACCAGCATTATGGTGCCCATACTAGCCTGAAGGGAAAGGGAACTACGAAACAGCATCTGGTCCAATATTGTCTCAATCGGTCGAGGACGGGTTTGAGTTGTCGTGCTGAACACGTGTCGGATGAAAATGCCTTTCAAATTGAGATGTAAAAGCAAAGTCCACTGCCAATGCTAATACGCAATGCCTGGATGAAGATTAGGGGAATCAAGGAAAAGAAAAATCTTGCAACCGGACAGTGGTCAATACAAACAATCAAAAGGCATTTTGGGTTTTGTTTATGAACCATGCTTTACTAGTAGTCGGTTGCAGATTAAAGTTACATCTTTCTTCAAGTGTTTCATTCCTGAATCTCTGGTTCCACTTATTCCACAACATTCCTTATCTCAATTTACTTTACATTTTTTCCCAATGTCTGAGGATACCTTCATTCAACATTTCTCAATTCGATTGACTGTATAAAAAAGTTTTAATTAGATCGCTCCACTCTTTGTATCATCATTGTCGTTTGAAGGCTTTAATCAAAACCACCCAATCTGTAGGCCCACGCATATCGACGAAGGAAGGCGAATAACAACCAAATGATCGATATTTTTTATAGGCAAATGTGGTGCAATATCTTGCTGGGAGGTGGGAAAATGCTTCAGGTGTAAGCACAAGTCCCCAGGAATCAACCAAGGGAAGAAAGAAGCGAATCCGGAAATTTATTAAAAATCGCAACGACAAAATGGTCTAGCAAAACATCACAAATTTTGTCTATTGTTTACCGTATGACTAGTCCTCAAGACAGAATTGATTCTTAGTCCATTTCACTTTTCACTTGTTTACTCCCTTCTTCCTCTTGAAGGTTCCAGGTTCGATTCCTTCCAGATGAGGAACAGCTTCATCCTTAACTTACTAGCCTGTATCCTTGTGTGCTTATCAATTATCATGCCCATCAACCTCGTCAGAGCATGGCCTCTACTTTTCTCTAGTCAGGATTAACCTTTGGCAGCAGCAGCATGATTAGTTTTTAAAAATCCTTTTAAGATATAGCTTATGCCCTGGTCCATACCATATAGCCTTCTATTTGCACATCACTAGGACTATTTAAAGTGGATAGGTATGCCTAGCAACTTGTGAACAGAACAGGAGAACCCTATACCCTTGTTAAAATCGGCACTTCTTCGGTTCAGGGGCCCCAAAACAATTTTTGCTGGGAAAAGCTTAGGTTTGGGGGGGGGGGGCGCCGTGGTGAGGTTTACACACCAGTCTACAGCAATGTTAAAGTTTTTGTAGGTATAATAATAGTTTTAAGTGATTCTAAAAAGCATGAAATAAGCATGAAAACCAAGTTGGGGCCCCTGAACCGAAGAAGTACCTTAAAATCTAGGTCTATTGAAATTTAAACACCTGTTTGGTTTAGGTAGCCTAATGTGGGTTTTCTGTTTTGACTTTTAATATGTATTCTTTTTTAAATTTGGGTTAAGGGCGCATCAACCGTTATGTCTTAATGCACCACTCCAGCGTAGGGGTTGTAGGGTGGAGTCTCATGCTGGTCCCCCAGTTGGGGGAGGAAAGGGGGGCTCTCACGTCATGGTCAGGTGAAGGGAAGAAAAGGGGTCCCCGACGACGACTGCAGGATCTTGCCTCTAGTTTCAGGGAAAAATACCCGGGCTACAAACTAACTGATGTTTGCAAGATGGACAAGGCCTACATCTCCTTCCGCGCCTTTTATCGTTTATGATAATTTATTGAGCCATGCTCTGGGGCAAATCTACCTTGGCCCCAGATGGGGAAATAAATAAGTACCTAGGCTAGGCTATTTTGATACCTTCTGAAACGTCGAAAAACAACTTTAGTTGTTACTTGGGCTCAACAGTAGGCCTACCTATAACATAAACAAAACAGAGCTCTGGAGGGTGTAGGCCTACACTAGTGCTAGAGAGTCAATATTGAAATGGGGTCAATATGGAAACCGACAGTGGGTAATTCCAGGTCAAATTAACACACCAGTTTACCTTACCCCTCCAATTTAAAAAAAAAATCTGCACAAATACCTACTCAAAATCACAAAAAAAGAATACAAAAAGTGTTGTATCTCTTACGGTTTTTTGAATTGCGGGTGGCTCAAAAACCTTAAAATTTGGGCGCACCGACCTATAACCAAAAAATTCTAAAATCTATACCGTTGAACGTAGAAAGCTAATTTTTGTTGAAAATTTAAAGGTCTTTCAAAAGCTCTCAAAAAGTATTTTTCATAGGTCCCGTTTTTCCAGCATGACTCATTTATACTCTACATTATCATCATCACCCTTTTTACCCCCTTTTGTATTTTATAAACTCAGCTTTTTTTCTACGTTCATCTTGGGGTTTTAGCCGTTTTATACCTTTTAGTTTTGTTATTTAAGTTTTTCTTGTTTATATTGTTGTATAATTTTTTTTTATAGTGGGCTTTCGTTAGTATTAATGTTTTGTTTAACATATTTGTAGGGTTTTGAATTGATGTCTTAATTGTTTAGTTTTAGTAATCTAACACTTGTGGGTTTTATACCTGTTGTTGGTGACCAATAAATATAAAACATATGGTAGCCTACAAAGATAAAAGCAATGCTATTTTTCAAATTTGAATTCCTCAAAAATCTGATTTTTTTAATTTAAAATTTTTTAACAAAAAGGTAGGCTAGGCCTAGGCCTACTTGTTTTGTACATGTGCAAACAAAATTATAGTGGGCACTCTATAAGTTTAGGAGCCATCATTTTATCATTGTAGTAATGTGTATAATATGTGAACGTACCGTACAGTGTTTTTCTAGCTTTTTCTAGCTAGAAAAACACTAGGGCCTATACGTTCACATATTATGTATGCCTACTACAATGATAAAATGATAGCTCCTAAACTTATAGAGTGCCCACTTTAATTTTCTTTGCACATGTATAAAACATCAATACCCTTTTGTTAAAAAATTTAAATAAAAAAAATAGGGTTTTGAGAAATTCAAATTTGAAAAATAGCATTGCTTTTATCTTTGTACCATGTCCATAGGCTATGGTTAACAAGAGTAGGCCTATGAACATTTTTGAGAAGGCTTTTTTCAAAGACCTTTAATTTACAAAAAAAATAGCTTTCTACGTTCAACGGTAGAGATTTTAGAATTTTTGGTTATAGGTCGGTGCACCCAAATTTGAGTTTTTGAGCCACCCGCAATTCAAAATCCGTAAGAGATACAACAAAATTTAAAAAATATATTTTATTTGCAGTTTTGAGAAGATGTTCCGATTTTTTTCAAAATCGGATGGGGTGGGTTCATTTTTTGTACTTTACTTTGTTGATTTGATATGGAATGACCCCAGTACGACATCAAAACAAAGACTGTGTGCATGAATAGGGAGAGTGAGACGCTAGGGTATTTTTAAAAAATAGGGCGTAAAACATTAATTAAACACCAATTTTGAAAAAGAATAAACGTTTGAGCTATTAAACATATTTGCCCATCCCTAAAGTGCATCACACATTCACAAGCATGGTGTTGAGGTTTGCTTTGTTTATTCTGGCAAATACTATAGCGTCATTTTCTTTTAGACTCAAAAGTAATAATTGATCAACAAAGAATGAACCAGTTACGCGACGGTATTGTCACACAATTGTCATTAAACATAGTCTACTTTAATTTTGCGTCTGGTGGACACACGAAAACAAGGCTAAGACTTAACAATATTTGTGGTTGACTACAATCGAAAGCAGACCAAACCAACAGCATTAAATACTGATAAAATTGATGTAATGATGATGAAATACTTTATGTGGTAGCACACTTGTGCGTTACCATTCTCATTCGTCGCACATAAAACATTAAGCAATAGCTTAAAGGGGTATTCACCCGCTAAACTAAAAAAATATATCATTCAGGCTAACTAGTTATGAATTTAACAATTAACAGAACAATTATTGGGTTCACCATGACCCCCCAAAAAATTGACAAACTTGGTATTTTTCGAGCTAGATCCCATCGGCAAAAATCTCCCATAAGAAATAACATTGGGGACGATCTTTATGCCCCGTGACCTTTGAGGATTTTGGTTCAAAAAAATATTGGCCATTATTGACATACTCTACAGCCTTTTCTGTAAATTCTCTATAGTTTGTTTAGTAATTTGGGCATGTGGTTCTGTCAAAATATGCTTAGCCTATTGCCAAGAAGGGGTGTGATTTTGGAATGCATATTTTTGTGTGTTTAAGCATTTATTTGTGCACAGTGACACAATGTTATAAAGGGGCATTTAGATTGGTACGATGCTCATGTAGCCTATCTATGTGGAACAAAAAAGAAGCATGTTAAACTTATATCCGATTTAAGAAATTTGAATTTCCCAAAACACCAATTTAGGCAAATTTCTGGATCAAGAAAATTGAAAAATTCATGTAAAATCACAGAATTGAAAGATATTTTAACGGTCACATAAGTTTGTTTAGGGTTGCACGACAGTTTTATATTTTTTACCACTCCTTCCATGGCATTTCCCCACATAGGCCTAGCTACCCCCTACCGGTACTTTGTACTTAAATTTTCCAAGCGTTTGCATTAGGCTACATACTTAAATTGAACTGGAAATCGGTGCGCTACTGTACTGAACTTTTGCAAATTGTCTGATACGAGTTATAAATTGGTAACAGCATTGTGTGCACAGGAACGCTACGATTTGAGCCAAAAATGCGTTCGTACTTTTCAAACTAGTAGGCCTATGTCTAAATTTTTCTATTGCTCAATCAAGATATTTTTTTTACATATTGGCCTACTCAGGAAGGTGATAGGTACCAAACCAATCCTCGTAGGCTACATGGCCTGTTTTTTTATTAAAAAATTGGCCCCGTTTGGCCACCCACAATTTTTAAATATCGATAAAAAATAAAAAAAAAAAAATGGACTTTGAGCGCTGGCACGAAAAAATCTGTGACTTATGGAATAAAGGGCTATGCACGAGAAATAGGTAGTAAAGTAAGGCCTATCTGTTGTTGGGTGAAAACAGAATTTCCCTCCATGTAATTTGAAAAGTAGCCTACCTAGTACCTACTACCTAGGCCCTACAAAGTAATGCTCTCTGCGCCGAGTGTCCACACGTGTGACGTAAGCCCCAAAAATAGGGAGTGAAGTTTTCTGCTGTTAGTCCATGGAACTTTTTTCCATCATTTAATATTTTTTGTGGAGGTGCCTGGAATAAATACATATATAAATTCTCCCTGGGTGAGCAAGTCCCGCGGAGGTGACAGGTACCGGTATATTGAAATTCCTCCCTGGGTGAGCTAGTCCCACCCACCCCCTGACCACTGGGTCGGTATCTTGATATAACCCAGAGCCAGAACAGGAATTAAAATGCAAAAACAGATTTTCTCAAACTATGTGTCGGTATGCCTCACAATGACGGGTGTGGGGAGGGGGTTACAACTTGGGCGTGGACCTTAAAACGTAGAGAAGTAGACTTACGTAGTGGGGAGCTGATAATTAGGCTACAATTTCAGACGTACCGCGCGGTACTAAGCTACTTGGTTTCAATGTAGCTACCTACTGAATCCTCCTAGGTAGCTACCTACGAATGTCGGGGAGATTCCATAAAAAGAAAGTCGTGCAAGGTGCAACCCATTCATTACATCGGCTAAATGCATGATCTCTCTAATATTCATGGCTGATGTTTGTATATGTATGTAAATTTGAAATGAAAGCAAGATTTTAGGGAGTAATCTTTGGTACCTACCTAGGTAATCTTTTATTAATCTTTAGTAAAAGTAGGGCCTAATATTGCAGTTTGCAGGTTTTGCATAATTTTCTAGTAATGGGTTCCAAGATAGGCCCTAATGTCTATTGTTAACTTGATGTTAAAAAAATTAAATACAGTATAGTTAAAATTAGGCCTACTGCATAAGAAATTCAAATTGTAAAGTACATTGCCACTAACACAGTAAAACATGCACTTGGCGCATACGGTCATGCCTGCATTGCCTTGCTTGAAGAAGTTGCAGATACACCCAGCCTGCGCCACGACCGCTGCGTTTACGCCGTCCTAAAATAGCTCAACCCACGCAAAGTTGTGCCACTAAACTCGAATTCTAAAACAAGCCCGCGTCTTCGACCGAGGGAGCGGAGTATCTCCCCCCCCCCCACACACACACAAACGCATCGGTTTACAAATTCTTGTTGGTTGATGCAAATTGGTTTTTGATCGTCGAAGCTGGGCTGGCTTAAACTTCAAACCGAGACGTGTTCCGCATTCAGGCTCACTATGCGTTACAAATCAAATTATCGCCTGAGATGACGAGATAAATTATTTTGCTAGTGTTGGCCCTCCCATTACCTATCCTTGTGGCTGACCATAGGCGTTTTACTAAATGTGTCTCAAGTCACGTTTCCAAATAGTCGTGTCTGTAGGCCTATTGATTTCGCAGTTTGACCGTAGTGCGCGGCGGTGCGCCTTTAATTTTAGGGCGGTTCCTTGCGTCCCCCTCGAATTCAAGTGGTGCAGTGCAAACTATTACATACTGTATGCAACATTTTATTTTACATACACATTTTGTAATAGTAGGCCTACTCTCTGAGATTGATCGGCCCCGTTGATAACCACACCGCTTTAAACTACAGCTCGACAGTGTCACTCTTGGCTAGTAGGCCTACATGTCAATGTCCATGTGATAAGAGATTATTGTGAAACGTCCACGAAACTCGACGCTATCATTGCTGCGCCTCCCCGCCCCGATCCGTCACTGTGCGATAACGGTGCGGTTTGCGGTTTCCCGTGTATTGAACAATGGAACAATATGTTTGTTTTCTCTATTCCATAGCATACTTTACAATTAACTGTTTTAATGACAAATTCGTTGATAATAACATGTCCTAACTCCTAACACATCATCTTATCATTCGGTGATTAAAACATCCTAGGGATGTTGGAAATTGAATGAAATATTCTAGAGTTCGCGTTGAACACAGTCAGTGACATTTTTATCTCTGGTTAACAGCCAGTTCGAAAAAAATTGGTTTGAAAATGAGCTAACTATAGCCTTCTCACTGCCGTCGCTTTCATATATTATAGGACATTAGCTTTTATCTTTGGGCTCTACGAAGGATAAGGAGCCTAACGTCTCAAAGGTGGGTAGGCCCCTACACCTCTGGTGATAAGACTACGTACATTATTTTATTAAATGCGGTTATACTCGTCAAATAAGGTGTTGGTAGGCCGATATTATTACGACACTGTCGTTCAAATTGTAGTAGCGCTCACTGCATGCTTTTCCGGAAAATAAAATCGTGGTGTTAGGCTATTATATTGTATTGTCAGTCGAGGTCGCGCTGTCATGAGGGAGCTAGCTCATTCTACACAGGCTGCAGATAGTGGCATGGTGATCCCTCCCTGGCCCCTACTTGAATATCCGCGACTGCCAGTCGATGACTGTGCCTTCCGTCCTTAGCAGATAGTCTTGTTCAAGTTCAACCTGACGTATTGGTGTAGTACCTAATTACTAATTAGTATTCGCGACGTTTTGCCGCACCGAGCTCACTACCTATGGGGGTGATTGACACGAGCGGAGTCGCTCGGTGCGCTGCGTTTGGTCTGTCAGGGTTGAGAACCAGAGCGTGTCCAATTAGGCATGGTTAGCCTGGAGATCTTGACGGCATGCCTCTACAATACACAGAAAATGAAAGGACTGCGATTGTGTGTCAACTGTTGACTATATATGGGCATGCCCTGCCTCTGATGTGGAACTAAAGAGAGAGAGAGTAATGAGTAATTGGCGGTGGGGTGGGGGGAGGAGGGGACCCCACCGGCATCCTGTCTGCCAGATCTCTAAACACCTGGGTGACGAGACCTCGCGTGAATGAGGTATGAGTGACCATGGGGGTGTATGTATGTATATATATATAGGTATGACGGCGTATATTTGAAGAGAATCCCATCCCAATGTTCTGTGATTAATGATTATGTAGGCCTACGCTGAGAGTCGGGATGGGATGCATTATGGTAGACGGTCGGCGAAGTTGGCATCCAGATGGTAGGCTAGGCTTGTTGCGAGTGCTCGGTTCACTCTACTGTCGGTGACCTCGGTGAGACTGAGAAGAAAACTTAACGGTTTGAAGACCTGGCTGGGTAACTTCGCAGGCAGCACTCGCACGAAGTGACGCATTGCCCGTCCCCTGTGTAGTAAACTAGCACGGGAAACTTCTTGGGGCCATCAGTACAGAGATGTAAATCTGTAGACGGCGGCGCTCTGTGGTTCCAACGACGTTGTCAAGGTCGCACGCAGCCTCTGCCATCTCCCGCGTCGTCTGAAGCGTGATGCCTCGCCCTCGCCCACCCACAACACTCACAACACAGTTTCCACTACCAAGTGATCGTCCTTTTGTATTTTCCGTCTCGTCATCGATGGAGTTGGAATTGGTAGATCCCAGACATTGCGACATGATCAGCTCTGTTCTCCGCTCTGTCGTGTACGCGAATCTAATTTGGGAGTTTGTCTGATCCTCCCAGTCATAAGGCATTGAGTCAACACTACATCCCTCCCTTGGACATTTGTGTTCCTACCGAATTCAAGTTTTGTTTTCTTTTGGTGCGAAATTATGAAATATGAAATCCCAATGATGAGAATGACTTGTTTGCATGACAAGGTTAACGTTTGAGACGTTTGGCCTATCTCGTTTCAAACAGAGCGGAGGTTGTCATTTTCATGCAAGACAGTGTTTAGGCCTACCGTTGGGACAGGTTTTCAGGCAGAAACATGATTGCCTACATACATTTGTAGAAAAGTAATTTGATAAATAGTTAAATCGTAATTTGTAACTGATGCCAGCCCCCCCCCCCCCTCCCCCAGACGCACGCGCGCGCCAAGATTTCCCAAAACAAATAGTTGATAGCTAATACCCCCCCTCCTCCCCCCCCCACAAACAAAAGCATTTTCCATTTTGTAGTTTTTATTGAGACCTGCTGTCGCGGGAAAAGTAAAATAGTAGGTTTGGTTTTTACTTTAATTGCATGTTCTGTTTTTTTTTAAATCCCATTTGTTGACGCAGTTGAAATTTTGCAATTGCCTACACATTTGTGTTCCACCGTTCCAGAAAGCCTAGAACTGATGTTTAAAGTAGCGGTTACAAAAAATTAGGGTTTTAATCTAAAGGCATGGTTTTGTTTTTATTTTCGGGTTTTGGGGTAAAGGGGTCGGGGGTGTGTGTAAAACTACTATGAAAAAATAAAGAAGGACAAAAAAATCGCTAGTTGTGTTTTACATTAAAGACGAAAAGCAGATAGATGTTTAAGTTATAGGTAAATTTAAGTGTGTTTTAACGTGGGATGTAAAGTAGCAAAGCCAATGTGCACACGCACCGTTGGCAGAGTTTTAGTATGGTTAGGGACCCGTTGCAAGGCATTTATACCCCTTTGTTCCTTTGACAGTTTCCATTGCATAAAATTTCCCAAAACAAACGTTTCAGTGATGTGTGAGTTGTACAAAAACAAACCCCCTCCTTGAAAAAATAAATTAATTTTAAATTTTTTAGTGTAATTTTTTTAGAGGGGTTACCCCTTAGCCTAATTTATTTTAACCTACAGTGTCAAGCCAGGCCTAGGTCTAATATACATATAAAAAAATTGCACATTTGCCTTGCCCTTGATACCATGGGTATGTGCCGTGAGGAAGGTAAAACATAAACCCTTTGGTCCTATTTTTACGGTTCCCAAAAAACTAAATTAATAATTTGCCTGCCACTAAACAGCTATGAGCAAATAGTAACACTATTTTTGTATAATCCAGTTTTCATTCTTTTCCCTTCAGTCTTAAAATTATTTTCCCTATACGCGTTTCCAAGAAGATAATGGCGCACTAAAACGCAACATGTCGGACCGATCGTGATAAGGCGAGCTCTTACGGGGGCGCTGTATAATTCATTTGATTTAAATTTGTTTTTTTGTTACATTTATGATATTTGCGAAAACATTGTTGATTTTGTCAAGGTCCGCTATTTTATTAGTAAAATTCGTAAGTTTTGGGGGTCACTTTATTAAAAAAGGGAATTTAATGGCATTTTAAATTACAACAAAAAATTGAATTTTTTGATGATATTAGCTCGAAAAAACAAACCACACTGTAAACTATTAAAAACAGATACAAGGGGATCAAAAAATGTGAATGATGAAAATCGATGAATTTTTCCCCCCAAAAAAATGTTGCCCACCAAAACTAAAAATTTCAAAAATTTACTTTATATCTAAAAAAACAAAAGAGTTCTAGCAAAATTTTAGCCCTACACTTTTTTTGCCCTTTTCTACATCGTTTTACAAAGTAAACGCAATCGGAGTAGGCCCATATATATTTTCTACAACCTTAAGACTACGTTTTTTTAAAAAAATACATTTTATTAAAAGAGGGCCCATTGAATACTGAGGCCTATTTTATTTTTGTTTTGTATTCAATAATGGCGAGCGTTTCTGCAGACAGCTTTAAAAATCTGAGGATTCATTATCCATTCTATTGTAATAATATAAAAACGTATTTATTTGATATAAGTATAATATTAGTTTTAAATGCACAATGACGGTAAACGGTATATGTAGGGCTACATAATTAATAAGGAAGAAAAGGAGTTGGGACTTGTGCATAAGCCCAAAAAAATTATTTTATTTTTTTTATTTTTTTGTTTTATTTTTATGACTTTATTTTTATTTAAATTATCAAAATAAAACTAAAGAAATATATCTCAATTAAAAATGCCATAAGAAGCGAGCGATACTGTATGTGTGTGTCTACTATGAGTTGTGAACATTCTTGACGGTTTGAATTTGATTTAGGCCTAGTATTTATCGTACCCTGTAAGCCTATATTTAGTATATAGCCTACAAATAACAATGATTTATTATGATTTTACAATTAGAGAATTGTAATATGGATACAAATGCCATCCTCGGTGTCTCATGGGTGCATGAGGCGCAGGTCTGAATATATAGTAATATTATTCTGGTGGACATGGTCTCAAATCCCGCATATTGGAGAGCTATTTTATCATTTTGGTGCACCCCCATGCTTTTGAATATCATCAATTAACAACATTTTGGGAGAGCAACGACAATGTACCTGTGCTTGTACATATTTATAAGTGACAAACACGGAATTACATGTGTTGTTCAGGTAAGCACATAGCGCGCTCCTCCGACTATCACTGATCGGACGGTTGCATTTTTCGCCCACAGGTAGCAACCCCTTTGCTTGGAAACGCGTATAGGTCCTTAATAATAATAGGCCTATATTCAGAACTAGGGCCTAGGCCGACTAATACTCTTAACTGGTTATTGTTGAGGTTTGTTCAGTTGACCAGTCTTGGGCACGTTCCCCTAAAAAGGAACTTTGAAAAGGAAAGTTACTTCTGTCCAAAAAGGAACTGAGACGAGACGTTCCTCGTTCCTTTTCAATACAAAATGAACTGAAACGTTCCTCGTTCCTCAAAGGAACTTAGTTCCTTATACCATCACTAATTTAAACAATAATAAATGAGTTAATTTATCATCACTCTTATTTATTAAAGTGAGTCCCAGGCCATCTGACGAGGGTGGCGCCAATTTTGAAAACACAAGATGTCACATTGATATTTTTCATTAACACAATGCACTACTTATTCATACTTTTTCATACTGCAGTTAACGATATCAGGAACTGGAATTCGACGGGATTACGACGGCGAAAGGAACTTATAAAGGGACGTTAAATTCGTTCCAAGTTCCCACGAAATAGTAACTTTGACGTCACAAGTTCCTGATCTAAGAAAAGGAACACGTTCTCACAAAAGTTCCTGAAAAAGGAACGCGTTCCTCCCCAAGACTGCAGTTGACCAGTTCTTAACTGTTATAAAATGAGTTTGGACAGAGTGGAAATGCTTTATAGATCAAGTTTCTATCAGTAAAGTATTGTTTTGTTATTGTTATGTTCTTTGTGTCAGCTGAATGACCATCGGTCCTATCATGGGCGTTTTAGTAGCCTACACAAAACCATTAGAGATTTGGTTTCTAAATGGCCGATTCTAGTTTCGTGTGCAACTGCGGGAAAACCATTAGCACGAAAAAGTAGTGTCTAGAAATCCTGGGAAAACTAGCCACGACACAATACGCTTGCGTCATTAATTTAAACTTTAAAGCTTCCCCATCTTTATCAATAACTTAGGCCTTAACGTTCACGGTTCGTCTGGCTCCTACTTTTCGGTCCGTGCAGAGCGAACAATAACATGTTTGATCTGTTCTATCACAAGTTGACAGTCAACTGAATGACAGTCAAACTGCACTGTTTGGTCAGATGAACAGCCGTTTTCTAGTTTTAAGAGGATGGGATAGTGGCGAAATTAAAACCACGCAAAATTACAGTTTTTTCGTGATATCTCAAGATCGATGCAAAATATCTAAAAAGTAAAAACTGATTGCAGACAGCCCTGTTGTTTTGGGAGAACTATAGCCTGCACGAAAAAATATTGTAATGTGATGGTAATTAAGTTTTTTATTCAATATATTTAATTAATTAAATGCATATATCTTATACAAACCGCACCGATTATTATATTTGAATATTTTTTCTTGCATTATATTGCTCTAACAAAACCACATAGCTGTCTGCAATCAGTTTTTAGATATTTTGCATAGTTCTCGAGATATCACGAAAAAACTGTAATTTCGCGTGATTTTAATTTTGCTACTGTCCCTCCCTCTTAACTGTTCCAAACTGTTTACAACTCATCAACTGAACAAATCGATTGTTATTAGACTCCTTTTGAACGTCAAAAATACAATCTTACAATACTGCAGGCCTACTGCATAGTCCGAAAATCTTGTTTTAATCTGGTGGCATTATATGCCCAACTTAAATGGTCAAGCGATTGTTGGCCTTCGTTACAGTCGAGTTCAATTCGATTTTACTTTTCCAGGGGACCGAAATGCTATCTATGATCAATTCCTAGAAGACCTTCAGCAAGGTGGTACTGGCGAGTGCCGATATGGCCTGTTTGACTTCGAATACACACATCAATGTCAAGGGACCTCAGAGGTATGTGCAATATAATAGGCCTTAAGTACATCATTGGGTGGTTATGATTTTGCCTGTTGGTTGAGTACAGACAAACCAGGTTTTAATGCAGAATGCAGAGGTTTATTCTGGAACACATTGAAGCTCTTATCAATAGGGCAATGCCAAGCTGGTTCGCCTCGATTCTCCGCCAGGATCGCATGATCGGGGAGTGATCACAGGACTCTTGGTTCCAGTGGAACTTACACATGGCAGTGACCAAACGTCGATCGCCCTGCAGTCAGGTGGGAAATCTGTCACCCACCACAACAATAATGGCACTGCCGCCAAATTGTTTAAAAAATTTCTATTTATCGACGTAAAAGACAACTGTGGTCACTTCATGATCGTTCTGCGCTCTGGTGGGACATCTGTCACCCACCACAACAATAATGCACTGCCGCCAAATTGTAAAAATTCCTATCTGGTCACTCCCCCGATCATTCTGCGCCCTGATGGGAGATTAGTTTGACCATTGCCCTATTCCTGTGGGGTTGAGGTTAAGGCACTAATTTATCACATTAGAAATTAGAATGTAGACTATGTTTGTCGCGTACAAAACACCTTTTCAACATATTGTTCAATTTTCTAGCACTACAGTCCAGAGTTTTAGTGTTAGGGTATAGGCCTACTAGTCAAATGAAATAAATTGATTCGTATTATTAACCCACTCTTGTCACATAACTGACTTTTGGTGCGATAGGTAGGCCTACGTGAAATATAAAGCAGACCGAGCCAACTCTGTTGCTGCCAATACCTTTAAAGGAATGTGCAATTTATCTAGGCCCTATGCCTGAAAATGTAATTTTCAAATAGGCCTACATTTATGTAGGTAGGCCTACCGGGACCGGTATTAAAAAAATAAACAAAATGAACATCCGAGACCAGTTTTGTAAGTGCCGTTATCACCATTCAGCAAAATCTGTTACCTACCATTCAAAGTTCAAACTTGTAAAAAAAATGTTGAACATTCAATTTAAGAGGAGTCGCTGAGACTGGCACGGAGACTAGTTCAAGGGCTCAGCTTTCTGGATTTTCCAGGTTTATGGTTAATAACATCAGTAGGCCTATCATATATCACGCGGACATTAATAAAGAATCAATCTATGAGATCCAGTATGCGCATTCATAAATTAATTCATTGATTTTGAATTAAAACATCGTGAAATCTCAGTAATTTACTCAATTTTGGTCAATTTCGGGAATTTATTAAAAGTGTACAGATGTTGCATAGGTAGAGGGTTACCATAAGTGTCTTTGGGAAGCAAAAAGAGGACATTTCGTTCACAGACATTCGCGGACTACAAGGGGTCTGGGGCAGAGCCCCAGCCGCCGGAGGCAAAATTTTTTTTCAACATTCTTACCGTCAGGATAGCGTTTAGAGCGATCTGAACAAGGGTCAAGGAAGGACAGTGGTGCCGACGCCTTTTAAATTGTGGGGTTATTTTTTAAATGAACACTACATTTTATGACAAAACTTAAGACAAGTCGCCTAGGCCTACAAACACTTCCTTACGTACGCCGTACGACGTGGACACAAGGCACGAAACGTACGGAAATGGTAACTAAATCACGTGATAGTACACTGCTTGCTGCACAGCCTGGCGTGTTGTGACACGCTCGGACATGATCGGCTGCTCGTATTCAGCGATTTACGGTCGGTGGATGGTAAGTGAGGGGGCGGAAGGGTGCGCATGCGCCTTCTGCATGGAATTGGGTGAAATAAACCGGACATTTTGCATTATTTTGAAAAAACCGCCGGACAGACATAAAAAAAGAGGACATGTCCTGCTTTAACCGGACGTATGGTAACCCTACATAGGTAGGCCTACTGGATGTCAACGTTTAAATCAATGTGAACGCCTAGGCTAATTTGGTTTTGTGGTAAGATAAATGGTTTGATGGGAATTTCCAGAATTGAAATCCATGTTTTGGATTACCCATTTTTTTAACGTTTTGGACTGATGTCTCGCAATGGATCTTTATGGCTCATTTTTTGCAATAGTATAATAGTACTTTATTAACATTTATGCAAAATTTGGTATGATATAGCCAACTGTTCAGCAGAAATCATTAACACCCAAGCGCCTGCATTTGAATTGTGCCAAGCCAAGCTACAGCAGCTTTCGTTCTTGAATAAATCATTTTATTGAATTGTGTTAAGTAGGGGTGTGGATAGGGAGCCCAACAGCTTACCTGGTCGGTGACTGCAGGGATCTGGTAGAAGAAAGACACAAATAAAAATAAACATAATAGTACGGTACACCGAAAACGTCGAAACTTTTTTCGGACAAACAGGGCCTTTCTCACTCGACGAGAGCGGAGAGTTAATAGAACCTAGGTCTATACAGCTATTTACAGTTATTTACAACCTTTACCCCTTCCAGTTCTCCTCCACTCCCACCCAACAGTGCCACTGGCATGTTTTGTAAATAACTGTAAATAGCTATATAGACCTAGGTTAATTTACTCCCCGCTCTCGTCGAGTGAGCAAGGCCCTGTTACAAACAGTTTTGAACGTTTTCGTGCATTAATATTATGTTTATGTCTTTCTTCTACGAAATTCCTGCAGTAACCGACCAGGTAAGCTGTTGAGCTCCCTATCCTCACCCCTAACTTAACATTAACTAGCCATTTAGCACCTCCTTTTTTTCGAATTGTGTTTTGTATGTCAGGTGTTGAATGTATGGCAGTGCCAAGGTTTATGAATCTGTACTCAAGAAGGTTCCCCAAAATTCCACTGGGAGATAGAGTAAACCTTGCAACCCTACCTCGTACGGGCTGTGTTTTCCATAGGGAATACTAATTTATACATTTTAAAAGATGTTTTTGTTTCATGAATAAAGTACCCTGTATGGGCTAAGAGGACTATGTTTTATTGAGTATTATGTGAAATTTCCTTACTTTATGTTCAACAAGTTCAGTTCACTGCAGAATTACACATAAAACTCAATAGGGGCCCATCTCGTCTAATGACGACTTTGGTGTTTTCCTGGTAATTAGCTTTTTTTACCACTTAAATTTGCAATGGAACTTACTGTGTTCTGTTTTGTGCACTTTTCAAGGCCAAGATTTTCTGTTGCCAAAATTAATTTATACTTGACTGTGTTTGGGACTAATAATGTTAAGTTAACTCCAAGATACGTAGACTTAGGCCTATAAACTAGGCAAAAGAGGGTCTAGGGCCTACTTGAAATGAAACAACACTAGCAATAGCATGGAAAATAAATAAATGAAGGCCCGCATGCATGAACCAGCCAACAGACATGTGACAGTGTGATATTGCAAAATGGGCATTTTCACCTGAAAAATTTCCTTAGATAGGCCTAACTTTTTGTCAAGTTGATTATTTTCACAAAATTAAAGCAAAACAAACATTTTATGAAAATCGTTTTTCCTCAGAGACTACAAAAAGCATAATGGTTAGTTAGCTAGGCTTATGTGTGAGCGTGGTGCCCCTCAACTACCTTAGGCCTATTGTTTGTGGACCTTCTACACTATTTGATAGCTTCAGAAGGATATATTTTCTATTGCATGAGCAAGTACTTTTATTTAAATCATTTTGCCTGGGATGACCCATTCATTGTGACATTTGTACAAAACTACGTAACATAGATTGCACTTTGTGAGCACACTACAGTTTTTTGAAATTGATTTATTGATGCCAGATCAGATCATACCGGTCGGTAGGTACAAATTTTAATGTAGCCTACTTATTTTTCAGGCTTCCAAGAAGCAGAAGTTGTTTCTGATGTCGTGGTGTCCCGATACTGCCAAAGTTAAGAAGAAGATGTTGTACTCATCTAGCTTTGATGCTCTCAAGAAATCTTTGGTTGGAGTTCAGAAGTATATCCAGGTAGGCATAAGTCATTGTTACAGCAATTTGCATGTGCGATATATATGCGAAATGTCGGAAAAGGGATTTTTAAAACTTTTCCTACCTTTTAAGGTATTTTTTAAATTATAATAAAGCGTTTTTGAAAATGCGACAAACTGCGAAATTACTGTGATTCTGCAAAATATCTACATAATTGTGAAATATCGGCAATATAACCACGTAATTCCTAAATATACACGAAATTTAAGTACAGCAGAATACGCTCGCTTTTTCTACCCGCTCGCAACACTTTGCTGTTTGCATCAAGTCACCCGACTCCCGAGCCGGCTGGACTTCGCGTTTTCTCTCTCTCTTCGCCCCCCTCCCCGACTGCCGCTATCAAGGCACGGCTTGGGCTCGCGTGAGTGAGAGGGACAGAGCGCACTGCGCCGTATGGTTGTGCAACGCATGCCATATTTGCGAGTTTTTCAGGTATTAGCGGTCAGTGTGTGTCTCTTTCCTATATACCGCATGTCATATGCTACCATCTTCCTTGCGGCTCAAAAGAAGATCAAGGAAATAAAGTTTTCTGTCCCATACTACAATAACTTTTTTTAACGGCTCGAGGAGCAATATGCGAGATAAAATCTTTGGTGACTTAAATGCCCATTGCTATTTCCTATGGATTTTAAGTACGTTAGTATGATGATTACATCCCTGTTTTGTATTACCGGTATGAGAAATGCGAAAAAACATAACACCACTTTTTTACAATTTCCAAACAAAATTTAGGAAAAAATACAACCATTTAAACTCACCTCTAGCAATGATGCATTAAATCAGTAACTTGTTTGGGAGCCAGGTGCCAACAACTTACTTAGCTTCGGAGATAGGTATTTTTGAAAAAACCAAAACACATTTTTAAAACATGTTATTATGCTTCTAGGTGCCATGCATTGTTATAGGCCTATGATTG
Source organism: Sweltsa coloradensis (assembly GCA_024449915.1). Taxonomy (NCBI): domain Eukaryota; kingdom Metazoa; phylum Arthropoda; class Insecta; order Plecoptera; family Chloroperlidae; genus Sweltsa; species Sweltsa coloradensis. The sequence goes on from JAMZAV010001196.1 coordinate 426,686, forward strand.
AAATTGTATATTTTAGATCAGCTACAATCGGTGCATACACTAATGAATTCAAATGCATTTCAACACGCATAAAAAATTTCTAGGCGATATTCACAGGCTCAATTTCATTTGGTTTAAATGAAATCTGAAGTTGTCTATACATGCACAGTAACTGTTATCATCTATCGGCTTAAATCCTCACGTATAGTATAGATTTTGACACAGATCCTTGTTCATTGGCCTTTAGGTGGGTAACACGGGGAATGAGGAGGAAAATGGCAAGACGTTTTGCTATGTAACAACAAATAAAGCATACAGTAGGGTTGTGTTGACTTTTTCATTTTGTACTGAAATTGACTTCCATCTTTATCTAGTGCCTCATCCAACTCTGCATTGAATTGGCATTGAAGAACTGCCATAAAATTTCAAACAGGTTCTGAAACGAATTGAAAGAAAAATTTCCAATAAAATCCCTTAGAGTTTGGTTTAAAACATACCGTATCGGACCGATTATAGCACAATGTTTTTCAATTTATTTTTTTATTTTTTCAAAATACAATCTCAAAAACACTTGCGTTATTTCCGTGCTCTTGTATTTGAAATAGCGCCTGAACATAGGATATCCGCTCGACGCCAGCCAAACCCATGACATGAGGTGGGAGGATGATGTCGTCACGGGTTCCTCAAAAAATGACCAGTGACCACCAAAATAACTGCGTGTACATTTAAAATGTTTTTTCTTGGTGAATCGATTCCAATTTTTTTAAATCGATGTCATCCGAAATCAGACTGGTGAACTGTGGTTGGCACTACACTGTTAAAAACAGGATTAGGCCCTAACATTGTTCAAAATGTTTTAATCGATTCTTAGGTCACAAAGATCGATTCCCAAATTTTTTGGAATCGATGTCATACGTAAATCAGACTGGGACCCAAGTTTTGAATCAAAACGTCGATAATTTTTCGACGTTTTGAGTGGTCATGTGGTCTGATAACGTCGATTTCCTCAAAAAACTAGCTTTGAAATCAAAACCTCTATTTTTTTACGTCCCACCAACGTCTTTTTCTACCCACGGGAAAATAGCTTGTGGGACATATGTGGGATGATGCTTTTTGACGTTACGCCCTCTCAATATAATACACTCGTTCGTCCTAAGCATGGTTATACAAGGCTGTGGTTAAATTCGAACACTTGGTTGGTATTTGGCGCTAGGGGTCATTACGATGTATTTTGGCATCTTCATTTTATGAATAAACTAATTAATCTTGATTTCATGGCCCCACACTACGGTAAGGCTTAGGCCCTACTTTAAATTAGGGCTACCTAGGTCGAAAGCCTATTAATAGGCTAGGCCTAGCACCTTGGACCTAGGGCCGCCTTGGAAAGGTCTTGGCCCCTAGCTCTTGTCAACATTCATGACACCTCGCGTTTATTTACCTTTTAGCATGCATGTGAGTTATTTCCACAACGCATCTTTGTTATTTTCATGTAATGAAACGTTTAGTTTTGCCGATTCAAATCGTGTATTGATGAAATAAGATCTTCTTGCTGTTCAAATGCACATTGATTGTATTTATAGGTTATGTTTGGCACTACGCTGGGAGAACGTAAACAAACAAGGAAATGCAAGACTTTGGATAAACATGTAATATGTACAGTAGGCCTATCTTTGTCTGAGGTCTTTGGGTGTACGGGCATAGAATACTCGTATTTGATTGGTCCTGATTCGGCAATGTTCGGCAAGCGGGAGAGATAGCTGACGGGAAGAACAGCAAAGCAAGTTCATCTCACAACGTCAGTAGAAAGATTCAACAAAACTAGCATTTAGTCAAACCACAAAAATTTACGTTATCAAGTGACGTTATGAAAGTGACGTTTTGATCATAACGCTTATTTCAAAACTTGGGTCCCTGGTGAACTGTGGTTGGCACTACACTGTTCAAAAACATAGGATTAGGCCCTAACATTGTTCAAAATGTTTTGTTGTAAGAGTGAAACTTTAGGCTATTCATTCATTGTATTGTAAATAAAAATGTTTCTTGTACATTTAAATTTTTTTGACTTTTTTTTCTTGAAAGATTCCAAAAAATTGGGGTCGTGTTATGTACCAATTTTGCTATATTCGGTCCAATACGGTACAGTTGTGGTAGGCCAAGCCTGAGAAGCTCATTGTCCTACCGGTACATCTATCCATCTAGGGCCTATAGCCCTACATCTATTATCCAAATTCATATTTTGAAAGTTCACTCTCCACTAGAGTTAATTTATATGCACTTGTTCTCATTATTTACAGGCAACAGATTTATCTGAAGCGTCGCAAGAATCGGTGGAGGAAAAACTTCGTGCAACTGATCGGCAATAATTGATGTATGTTTGAATGGAAAGAAGCTCAAATGGTGATCACTTTGCCCTCGCAACATGCTCCGAAACCAGAGTTTACAATACGTATCTAGTCTCGTTCATTTCGGGGCAAACTGTTCTCCACCCCTTGAGCTGTTTAACTAAACTGTATGGTATTGTATTATTAAGTGAGAAATAACAAATCTACCAAAAAGTTTTTTGTGAATTTGAATTTTACATAGAGGTTGCACCCTGTTCACCATTCAGGATATTACGCAATTCGATTCTTGTCATTGTATTTGGTAAAGTCAACAGGTCATGATTGTTTTATTAAATATTGCAACCTGTAAGGGTGAAAAAACGCTAAGTGCTAGCAAGCTACTGCTGTAGCCATACTGGTTATAATGATGTAATTATTAACATTTGTATCTGATAATTGTTTTCAGTAGTTTTTTTGTCATGCTGAATAAGTATTAAAATTTAAATTAAATTCATTTGTAATGAACTATGGTTTTTATTGTGTAAGGGTCCTTTACCAGAATTTCCTTTAGATACTACTTATCTGTAACCATGATGTTCACATACTAATCAAAGTAATTTATTGTGTTGCCCGTGTGAAAACCTTTCATGTTTCATGTCAAGTCATTGCAAGTAGTATACTGCATTTTTATGCATTTATGCACCCCTATTTTCACTCTCCTTAAAAAAAAAAAAAATAGTAAAAGCCAATATTTTTACTGAACCAAAAACCGTTTTAAAGAAAATGCTGAAGTGAACCAAAAACAGAACGAAATTCGGAATTTCGTTTTAGGGTAGTTGCAAAATTGCATTTAAAAACGGAGTTGGAGAGCGATTTTTCCATTTACAAGTCCAGACCATATCTTCTTTCGTAATGCACCTTCCAACCACCTTTATCACCTTTGTTAGGATATATGCCTACCTCACATGTTGTCGACAATGGAAAGGGGTACAATGATGTGCATTTCATTAGCCTTGTTTACATGGAGGACTGATCCCAGTACAGTACTGAAATTTAAGTATGGTTCTAATGTCCTGAAGCATTTACATGTCGAGTACTTAACTAGAACTGAAATGACATTCGGTGCAGCATCAACACTATCTTACGGCGATTGCCAAAACCAAACTAAAAAGCCACAGTTCATGTTCATTCAGTTTGGGTTTCCTAGAAGAAGCCGTTTACATGCGAGTAGGCTTACTTAGTACGGTATTTCGGTTCGGTCGCACCATTTTGTTGGACCGAACCAACCGGTTCGGTACCTGATATGATGTGATGTGTATACATGAGGTACTGAGACCACAAACCGTACTCAACTTCATACTCGGTCCTCCATGTAAACTAGGCTATAGTATGCCTTCTTGTGTAGGTCTACTTACCAATTATGGGTAAAAAGTAAATACAATTTTGCGGATGTATACTTGACTGATGGATATTGTGGAAAATAGTGTGTGTGTGGTAAGCAATGCTGATCATTATAGATATAGCTGTGAACATGTATCGGTAACTAAATACTAGTACTATTATTTTTAATGTGTTCAACTTATCAAAAAACATTTCTTTAATTGATATTTTCTGCATTGTAAAATGTAAAATATAAACATAAACGGTACCAAAGTGGTTTAACTTTAAACCGTGTTTTTATATTTTATTAAAAATTGTCATGGTTAACATATTATTATGTTTTGCAATCTGACCCAAAATACAAATATTTATTTATTCAAGTTGGCACTATTTACATACTTGCATATGCAAATGCCTTTGGAATTTAGAGCAGCTAGGCTAGGTAGTGAAGTCCATGCACAAAAATTGACCGGTAACGGGATAATGATAACGGAAGGAAGCTAAATCTCGAGTGTAACTTTCAACACGATGCACAGTTCCTGTATCCCTGGTACGACTATGGGAACTTATTCAAGTTTTTTCCAAGTTTTAACTTTCTTTAACGTTCCTGTTCCGTACATTACCAGAACCATTCTTCCCGTCTGCTTGCTTCATGGCTATTGTATTGACATTGTGCATCGAAGCCCTTAACGTTACAGTCTTCCTGTTATTGTTCCTGTTAACGTTGCCAGGCAATTGTGGGATTGACCTTCACTCGTGTTCACCTGCTCGGAGATTAATTGCTAGCCAGAAACCTTCACCTAAATGGAACAGCCCTAGATCAATAAAATTTGCAGTCTTGGGAAGTTCCCACAAACAGGAACTTTAAAATTTTAAGTTCCTTCTGCTTTGCGGATCATTTACTAGAATAAAAAATGTATGAGAAAAACGTCTGGTAGGCAGTGATGGCTTATTAAATGAGTTGATTTAAGTTGATTTAAGCTTATTTCATAAGTTATATAATTTATGATGCTTTCCATAAATTTTGCTATTTGAATTGTTTATTGTTGAAAGGATACAGTCAACTTTTGGCCAAAATGAATGTATGATCGAATATTAGGCCTACTAAATGAGGGACGCGCATCGTTGGGTGAAGAAAATGGTTTAAGTCAGATTGAGATTAGTCCTTGTGTTGAATATAGCTAAAGTCCTTTGCAAGTAAGAAGATCCCAGGTATCAAGAAATTTCCCCTCCTCGTTACCACCTCCACTCGGCACGGGTGACAGTGCTCGCGAGGCGTTGGAATGCGGTAGGCCGCATGACCCATTCATCCAGGTGTCATTGTTAAGAAATCAATTTTTTGATGAGTTAAAAATGTTATATTTCTCATTTATTTTCAAATATATGGAATAATCATGTAAAATTAATATAAAATAAACTTTGTATTTAAAAATAGCATGAAAACTGCCCGTAATTAGAGTTAGTTGTAAATTCATGGTTACGATCAGAATAATTACAGCAGGCAATAATTACGGCAGTTTTCAAGATATTTTAAAAATACAAAGTTTATTTTATATTAATTTTACATAATTATTCCATATATTTGAAAATAAATGAGAAATTATAACATTTTAACTACATCAAAAAATTGATTTCTTAACAATGACACCTGGATGAATGGGTCATGCGGCCTACCGCATTCCAACGTCTTGCGAGCACTGTCACCCGTGCCGAGTGGAGGTGGTAACGAGGAGGGGAAATTTCTTGATACCTGGGATCTTTCTTTACTTGCAAAGGACTTTATAAACATGGTCCATTCATTGTTCAACAACAAACGGATCATTTACTAGAATATAAAATGTATGAGAAAAACGTCTGGTAGGCAGTGACGGCTTATTAAATGAGTTGATTTAAGTTGATTTAAGCTTATTTCATAAGTTTAGCCTGTAGAGGACACAAAAAAACATAACAAATCGTAATTAATTTCCGTTTATTTGAGAAGTCAAGAGATAAGTCGACGACCCCTCATTGTTTGGCCACCAGTATATTTTTTGTCGAGAAAACTTATCCTACAAGTCAGTTATATCAATTACTTTCAGAATATGACAATTAAATATGCTACAATTGGATTCATAAATATCTGGACAGTTTTTTTTAGTTATCTCAGAACTAACTTTGACTGACTTATAGTTATATCCCTTCAACAATAAATGATACATTTGAATTAATTAAATAGTTAATTCTTAAATGTTTAATAAAACCCTAGGATCAATAATAATTAGATGAGTGAGCACAGCAAACGTAGTCTACAACGCAACTTGATCGGGCCTTCGTTGTGACGATGTCTGTAAAAATGTTTGTTCAATGCCAAACGGAAAAAAATGGCAAATAGATAGAGCTGAATTTTAAAACAGACATCCGTGACCAGTGTACTTAGAACTGCTAACAAAGTCGGCAACATTCATTGCGATTTTAAACCAAGAAGAAATTGAAAAATAGACTGAACACATGTGTAGGATTCAATTTAACGACAATGGTTCTGTTCTTCAAGAAGTCATTTTATCGAATCATGTTTTGTCGGGCCGTGAGGGCTTGCAGTGACCAAGGTGTATCAAATCTTGCACGCCAAGGTTCTCCAAATTCCACTGGGATGTTATGTAAACCTTGCAATCTTTACACGCATTTCGTACTGGCTATGATTTCTTAGTACTTTATATCCCTTCAACAATAAATGATACATTTGAATTATTAAATAGTTAATTCTTAAATGTTTAATAAAACCCTAGGATCAATAGTAATTAGATGAGTGAGCACAGCAAACGTAGTCTACAACGAAACTTGATCGGGCCTTCGTTGTGACGATGTCTGTAAAATGTTTGTTCAATGCCAAACGGAAAAACTGGCAAATAGATAGAGCTGAATTTAAAACGACATCCGTGACCAGTGTACTTAGAACTGCTAACAAAGTCGGCAACATTCTTTTGCGATTTAAACCAAAAAGAAAATTGAAAAATAGACTGAACACATGTGTAGGATTCAATTTAACGACAAGGGTTTTTTGTTCTTCAAGAAGTCATTTTTACGAATCATGTTTTGTCGGCCGTGAGGGCTTGCAGTGCCAAGGTGTATCAAATCTTGCATGCTCAAGGTTCCCAACATTCCTCGGGGAGATTGAGAAAACCTTGCAATCTTTGCACGCATTTCGTACTGGCTATGATTTCCTTAGTACTGTATATGCATTTCAAAACATTTTGTAAAAATTTATATCATTAACAATCCAGAAAGTCAAACGTATCCCGACCGTTTTTTTGAACCTGGATTCTCCAACATTCTGGTAATAAAGGCGCCTTAGCTAACTAGACTAGGAAACCGCCTAAGTCGTTAGACTAGTGATAGGATTGTGAGTTTATTTGTTGGGCGCGTCAACTGTAAGGCCATAATGCGCCACTCTAGCCTATGATAGGCTAGGGAGGAAAGACCAAGCTGTCTAGATCCAGCCTAAGGTATAAGAGAGAAAAAGGGAAATTATACCGGAACTCGGAACACATGGCTCACTCACTTGTCAAACAAAAACTTTGGCGTTTTCATAGTTTACGATATCAGGTACTGTGTCATTAGGCTATTCGAATGTGCCGCCTCACGGTTTTGAATATGAGCCACCTCACGGCTACCTAAAGAACTCTATATTTCACAAAGGCGGTGTATAAGCAGACAATAAATGGCCGTCCAAAAGTGATTCAGTTTTCTAAAACATACTCACCTTTATCCTCGATCATCCGAACAATCCTAATACCAAAGTGGTAAAACTGGTGACAACGGTCGGATAAGGAAATAAGGGAAATATTAAAATATTTTCAAAGTATCTGTTACACATATAAGTAATATGGCAGAAAACAAACCAGACCCCCGGGTGTGCAGAACGAAAGCACATGGGGGGGTCCAAGTGGACCCACCTCAAATTTTTTCTTTTCAACCCCACGAATGGCCTTCGTGGGGGAAAAAGATTTGAGCGATTTAGGACGTTTTCTGGACTAGAATCTGTGACTTCAAAGAGGAAAGTAAACACTCTTATATACACAATGGGTGATCGAGCAGAGGAGGATCCTAACCTCTTTCAATCTTGCTCGGGAGGAGGAAGATGACTATGATGTTGTAGTCCCAAAAGTTCGAGAATTATTTCATTCCTATGAAAAATAAGAATATAAAAGGGGCAGGTTTTCTACGGGGGAAAAACAACAACCGGTGAGTCAATCGACACCTATACAACATCACTTCACACTCTATCTAAGACATGTGAATGGGGCAATCTACAGACGAAATGAAGTTGATGGCTCTCATAGTAGGCATGTGCGACCAGAGACTAAGCGAAAAACTGCAATTATATCCCAAGCTCACTTTTGATAAGGCCCTCACCCAAGTTCGGTTATCAGAGGAAATAGCTAGGCAAAGGTTAGTACTACATTCTGATCCTAGTAGGCCTAGTGCTAGAAAACCAAACCCTTTAAACCCTGGATGAATGCAATAGTAGCCTAAGCATTCCACCTTTAAGAAGAAAGAAACTTCAAAGTATAAAAACGATAACAAAGTAAAAAGTCCACAGGGGGGTATCAAAATGTAAATAATAAGGTTACAAACTGTAGATGGTGGGGCTACAGCCAAACCATGCCAAATAACCGAGGCTCATCCCCAGCAAAGGATGCCAAATGCAACAACTGCGCATACAGGGCCACTTCGCAAAGGGTTTTTGTCGTCGAAAGAAAGTCGCAGAGGTCCTAGACAACCAACCAGGCTGACTGTGTCTTTATCGGAAGCATAAAATCATCGGGATCAAAACCATGGATGGTTACAATCAACGCCCACGGTAAGGAAGTAGACTTTAAGGTTGACACGGAGCAGACGTGACGGTTTTTACCAGCTACTGAACAGGTAATCGAAAATATCGCACTTACAAAACCAACCAAAATACTCTGTGGGCCAGATAAAGACCACTGGTGTTTATGGGGTTGGCAAAGTGAATCTCAAGTTCAGAGGAACAGTATCCACTGAAACCGTGTATGTAGTGCAAGGCCTAGATACTCCACTTCTAGTAGACCAGCTTTTTACTAGCCAAAAAATCCTAGGACTAGACCAATCTATCGATCCAATCGTAAACTACGTCCAAGAAACAAATTGGAAACAAGAATTCAAAATCTCTTCACTGGTTTGGGAACCATCCCAGGAGACTAAAAAATCAATGTAGATCCTGGAGCGACTCCAAAGCCATTTTCACTCCTGGGTCAGTAGCCTTGCCATTGTTAGGTACTGTAAAAAGGAACTAGATAACATGGTTAAAAATAGAGCCCATAGCCGAATAGAAGGGGCAACCGATTGGTGTGCACCAATGGTGGTAGTGCCAAACCCAGCAGGGGGTGTCCGAATATGCGTAGATCTTACTCCCCTTTAATCGTAGTGTGAAACGGGAAATACATCCAATCCTAAGGTAGAGCATACACTAGGAAAAACTTGCTGGAGCTAAGGTATTCTCAAACTAGACGCAAATTTCGGGTTTCTGGGAGGTTTTCCCTTGGACCCAGAATCTCAGCATCTCACGACATTCCTCTCGCCATTCGGGAGATTTAAATTTCCCAAAACTTCCATTCGGTATCTCGTCGGCCCCAGAACACTTTCAGAGAAAGATGAACATTATACTCCAAGGTCTAGAAGAGTAGAGATCCACATGGATGACATAATCGTGTGGGGAGACAGCCAAAAGAACATGATCGCCGTCTTCGAGCTGTACTAGAGAGATAGAAAAGATCGGAATGGGCACTCAACGAGAAGAAAACGGTGTTTTTCCGTTGACAAAATCACCTTCCTAGGTCACAAGGTCAGTGCCGAGGGTATTGCGCCGGACGAGAAGAAAATATCTGCGATTGGGGAACATGGAAGCAAACCCTCGAACGTCACAGAAGTCCAGCGTTTTTCTGGAATGGTTAACTTTCTCGGAAATACATTCCTCGGAAAGCAGAGATCCTCGAGCCTATAAACAGTCTACTCTCAACAAAACTCATGGATATGGGGCCCAAAATCAAGAGGAAGCCTTCAAGAAGTCAAAACTTTGTTAAACCCGTGCACCAATACTAGCATTGTACGACCCAACAAAAACAAATATTGTTTCGGCGGATGCGTCGTCATACGGGTTGGGCGGGGTCTTATTACAAGAACAAGATGATGGGGAAAAAGAGACCAAAAGCATATGTGTCAAGATCCTTATCGGCTGCCGAGAAAAATTATGCGAATATCGAACGGGAGGCATTGGCATTGACGTGGTCTTGCGAAAGACTCAAGGACTTCATAACCGGGGTGTCATTCTCTATTGAGACTGACCACAAACCCCTAGTCCCTTTGTTTACTTCCAAGAACTTTGATGAGATGTCCCCGAGACTACAAAGATTCCGAATGCGGATGATGAGATACAGCTACAAAATCTTCTATTCTCCCGGAAAAGATCTAGTCGTCGCAGATACGCTCTCAAGAAAACCACTTCCATGCGAAGAAACAAATGAATTAGAAGAGGAAATGTCCGCGTACATACATTTGGTGAACAGCAACATCCCAGTCACAGACACATATTTGGCAAAGATAATGAAGAACAAAATCAAGATCCAATATGCACAGCACTCGTAGAATATACTACTAAAGGGTGGCCCTCAAAGAATAAAGTAGTACCCAAACTACAGGCTTACTGGTCCGTTAAGGATGAGCTTTCAATTAAAGATAGTTTGTTAATGAGAGGCACTCGTCTTATAATCCCGGGAAACCCCCCCAAAAACAAGTATTGGAAAAATCCACGAAGGCCCCCCAAATAACAAAATGTCGTGCAAGGGCTCGTGAAGCAGTGTGGTGGCCAGGAATATCCACTCAAATTGAATTTGCAGTCAGATCATGCCCACAGTGCCCTTCAAAATTCCAGTAACAGTCATGAGCCAATGATTGGGTTCAGAGTTTTCCCTTTAAGGGCCTGGCAGATTGTTGCCATGGACCTATTCAAGTTAGAACAACAGTGGTACCTTTGTCGTAACCGACTATTACTCCCGTACTTCGAGATCGCTGAGCTCTCAAGTCTCAAATCAAGGGCAATAATCAACCATTGCCCAAATCAAAATTTTCACGCCACGGTATACCAAAACGGTCCGAAATGACAATGGACCCCAGTTTGGCACTTTAGACCTTCTCTGAGTTTAAACAGTTCTCCGAATCTTACGGGTTCAAGTTGATAACCAGTAGTCCGAAGTACAGCCAAAGCAATGGATTTGCTGAAGCAGCGGTGAAATAGCGAAACTACGATTGAAAAAATCGGAAGATCCATTCCTAGCTCTTTTGGCCTATAGAACAACACCTTTAGCTAACGGGTTAAGCCCAGCCGAGCTTCTCATGAAAAGAAACTACGTTCTAACCCACCTTTGTCTCCACAACAACTGGACAAAATACCGGACAAGTCGAATCTTCGGAGGAAGAAGAGATAATAAAAGCAAAACAAAAGTCAAATTTATGATGAAGACACCGATGCCATACTCTATCGCCATTAAAACCCGGTGATGCTGTATGGAATATTGACATGCGGACACACGGAAAAAGTTCTTCACTGTGCTACCGAACCAAGGTCATATGTAGTCCCGACCAATCGTGGAGCAGTCAGAGAAACCGATGGCACCTAATACCAGAGCCATACTTCCACAGCGAAGGAGAAGAAGGAGAGGAAAGCTTCGAGCCGAGTAATACCCAACGGAGGACTCGCAAGAAGAGATAGCACCCCCGGAGCCCGTTTCAGTAGCCAGCCCCTCCTACAGAAGCTCTCAAACAACTGTCTGTGGTCCTCAGCCATACCATGGTGGTCCGTATCAACGAAGAGCGGGAGGAGGGAAACCGTCCTCCTATGAAGTTAGATTTATAAGAGCATAATCCTCCAGTAGATAGTTTCATTGTCATATGTATAAAATTCTCTTCCAGAATAAAAGCATAATTAAAGTTCATACTTAAGAGGAGGATGTGTCATTAGGCTATTCGAATGTGCCGGGCCCCACGGCTTTGAAAAATGAGCCACCTCACGGGTACCTAGAAGAACTCTATATGTCACAAAGGCGGTGTATAAGCAGACGAATAAATGGCCGTCCAAAAGTGATTCAGTTTCTAAAACATACTCACCTTTATCCTCGATCATCCGAACAATCCTAATTTCCAAAGTGGTAAAACAGGTACCGGAATTTGATGGGATTTCAACGGTGAAAGGAATGTTAAATTCGTTCCAAGTTCCCGCAAAATGTAACTTTTCACGTTTAAAAGTTCCTTCTGTAACCCCATGACTGGTAAAATATATCTTGGGAATCCAAGTAGTCATGAAAAGAGAGGAAAACAGAAGGGTTGGAAGGATTTAGTTTGAAAAATTGGAAAAATTTAGTGAAACATGTTGAGAATAAATAAAGAAAAGTTTTGACCTTGGGCAAAGTGCAA